>CM067502.1:1833403-2093105 GCA_034509495.1 Acestrorhynchus altus | reverse complement strand
TTTTACCAGAAAACTCCAATGCCACACTTTCCTCCCTTATTAACCAATAATAATAATAATAATAATAATAATAATAATAACAATAATAATAATAATAATCACTGCTTAAAATGTCAGCTGTAATAGTATTTACTGTACTCTTGAGTGTGGCAATGTGCAAGACGGCTGCCTTTCCGTTCCCTCCGTAGTTTAACTGTTTTTAACCCCTTTTTCTCACTTTCCACATACTTTGCTCCTCTGACGAGGACAGAGTGTGTTCTTCCACATATCCTATGGATATTTTCCACTTCATAAATGCAACCAGGAGTCAGTTTTCTCTCGTATTCGAGAGAGGAGCTGCAGGCCCTGAGAACAAAGGGACAAGCCGGCATACGACACCCAATCCCAGTGGAGCTGCGGAGAGAGCAGCTTGTTAATCTTTACAGAGACATGGCTAACCCAGCTTGTACCGGATGCTAACGTGGATCTGCTTGGCTTCACTGCTGTGAGAGCCGACAGAGACACTAAAGCCTGCGGGAAGAGCAAAGGTGGAGGTCTGATCATCTATGTGAACAGTCACTGGTGTCATCCAGCATATTACTGTAAAGACGGTCTTATGTTGTCCGGATTTGGAGCTGTTAGCAGTTAGCCTCTACGTCCCACGCAAATTTAGTCCTGTGATCGCCGTCTGTGTTTACATCGCTGCGAGCGCAGATGCAGCCACTGCATGTGAGCATATACATGCTCTTACTGCACAGCTACAGACACAACACCCTGAATCATTCTTGATCATTTCTGGAGACTTTAATCATGCTACTTTGGACTGTACTTTGGCTGCTTTTCACCAGTGTGTGGACTGTCCTACAAGAAACAACAGGACAATTGACAAGCTGATCAGGCGGGCCGGCTCTGTGGTTGGCACAAAGCTGGACTCTCTGGTGTCAGTGGCAGAGAAGAGGACTCTGAAGAAGGTAATGGACATTATGGACAATGCCAGTCACCCTCTGCACACTGTCATCAGCCACCAGAGGAGCCTGTTCAGTGAGAGACTGCTCCTTCCCAAGTGCAGGACCAACAGACTTAAAAACTCTTTTGTCCCGCACGCCATCAGACTGTACAACTCCTCTCTGGAGGGGAGGAGTGCTAACAGGAGGATGGAGGATGGAAATGAGTAGGAACGACCAGTAACTCACAACCCACAGCCACAACACAACTGGACTTCGTGCAATAAACAGTTCAAGTTCAATAACAATAATAATGTGCAATACCCCCTCCTACAGGACTCTTTATTCATGCACTATTTATGTATATTGTATATTGTAATATAGTCTCTATATTATAAAGTTCTATCCTATCCTATCATATCCTATTCTATTTATTTCAGAGTGAATATATATATATATATATATATATATATATATATATATATATATATATATATATATATATATATCCTGTTTTTCAGACCACAGGTACTCCAGCAGATGTGGAGAAATGGGTTTCTTTACCAGACTCACCAAGATAGAGTGACTTCAGTGAGGTGGATGATGAGTATAGAGGGTCAGCTAGTCTTGTTGCCACATCCCAACTTTGCAGCAGGTCTGGCAGCCTTGTTTGCCTCATTCTACAATTTCCACCTGGAACACCAAGAAGAGGCTTTTCTCCAAAGGTAAATCATTGCATACCAGTCGCTTTATAATGTATACCCAAGTGCTCCACAGCATTTGGATTCTTTATCCATTGAATCAGTTTCAGTTATCATACAGGAGCACTTTGTAGTTCTACAGTGACAGACTGTAGAGCATCTGCTGCTCTGCATTCTTTGTGAAGCCCTTTCAGCCTGTTCTTGAATGGTACAGACCCCCACAGGTCAGCTACTCTTTGGGTGGTGGATCATTCTCAGCACTGCAGTTACACTAATGTGGTGGTGGTGTATGTTGTGCTGGTGCAAGTGGTTGAGATACAGCAGTGCTGCTGGAGTTTTTATTACTTAATTTAATTTGAAATATTAAAAAAAGTATATAAACTAAAACGGAATAAAAAAGTTGGTCTAAGCTGCAGCATGTACTGGTTGTGGGGGAACGGTGATAAAATTGGGATTTTTTATTTTTAGAAAATATTATGCTAATTATTCTAGATGTCACCCAGGACTAATTCACAAGTGCTGAATTAGACCAATAGTCAACCTTCCATTTTAAGACTCCAGTTCATAATTAATTTTAGAAAGATTTTGGAGAGCAGTCATGTTGTTGGCTGAGTGGCTCCAAATATTGAGAAAACCAAAGGAAACTGTCATAGGAAGCATTTCTGTCTGAGAAATCCAGCTCTCTGTTTATATAATCACATTTACTGTTAGAGCTTTATAAAATTCATCCCAACACAATGAGTTCTTTTCTTTTTTCTAATTTCAGAACAAATTTGTTTGTGTACTTTGTCAACAAATTACGTTTGTTTTGATTACTTGATTTTTTTTATCACAGTATTGTAACTGTTGTACAAAGTTGAAACGTGCAGCTTCAGAGTTCCCTCAAAGTGCAGCAGCTTTACATTATAATTCATTTTTCTTTAAAGTGTGAATTTCCAGATTTTGTGGGGATCAACCCAAGCACTGGCTCCACTGAGAATGTTATCAGCAAAACAAGTGTAAAGGTAGTTGAGAAGAAGGAAACACTCCATGAATGTCAACATTTGCAGCTGACATGTAAGTGTAAATGTTGTGACCACAGCAAAGTAAGTCCTACATGAAAATCCTTCATGTCCTTCATGCAGTGTTTATTGGTGTAGGTTGACTTGTGCTCCATGAAGATGGGAGTTTCTAACATCTACATTTGATCTGCGTTTTGTTAGTTTAAGTGCTTTGGGAAAGTTGTTCCTGTAGTTCTGCTTTCAGTTCTGATCCTGAATTCCAGTCAGTTCTGATAGTCTCAGGTACATGCCATGTTGAAGCCTTGTTACTGTCAAGCGTTGGCAATATCAGTATTTTGACAGTGTTGTCACGCTGATTCTCATCTGTCATCTGTAATGTTTTGTGTAGTTGGTTGAAGAAAATGGCAGCCTGTTTGTAAGGTCTAGGCCAGTGGTCATCAATCCTGTTCCTAGAGATCCACTTTTCTGTCCCTGCCTGCATTTACTGCCTGTCCACTGCATTGTTAGATGAGAGTTGAAATTTAACTCTCCAGGATCAAAGTTGGTGACAGCTGGTGGAGGCTGAGTTGAGTTGTTCAGATGTTCTGCATAGTGATGTGATTTTAGAGCAGTATTTTTGTCCAAACACTAAATGAATTAAGAACAGTCTGTCTGGTTATTGCTGAGAAACTTGTATTAATATCAGTATCCTGACAGTGTACACTGTAAGCAATTGCTGTAATTTGTACAGTAAGATCTTCCAGTTAACTACCGTTTTACGATTTTACATTGTAATACTGTAGAATGCAATGCATCTTGGGTCACCATATGAATACAAGTGTCAACTGTATATTTTGCAGTTAAATATGAGCAGAAAACAGGTTGTAGTCAGACTTTCACCGTAAAGAAGAAGAATCCTGGGAATGAACTGCTGAGCAGTGAGAACAGCACCAACTCCAGCATCTGCAACAAGCAGTCTTTGTAAGTATAAATACAACTTTGTTTTGGAAATGCATGGAGTGTTAGATCAGCCTGCCTAAGTCAGCCAAAATACTCAGCATGTAATGTTAACGTTGGTGTTTTCTTTAAAGCCAACTTGGCTACTTTGTTCATTCAGACTGTCAGATTGGGATGCGTTGGTGGTAGATGGTAAAGTAATGCGGTGATGGTAAAGTGAAAAAAAAAAAACATTAAAATGCCCTTTAAAATGTCTGTGTTTGTCTCATTGAGTGACGTTTATTAGCCAGCTGTTATCGTTTTCATTTCAGCATGCTAGCTTTAGCTAAGGCTACTTGGTGTGGTAGCATGAAGCTGTTTGTTCATTAGCTCGCTGTCTGTCCAGCTAGATTCTGTCTTAGAGAGCCCGTCAGCTGGAGTTTGATCAATCCTGAACAGGAACTATTGCTGAAAGTGGTCATTAAGCTGCTGGATAGTTTAGATATATTTTGGTTGGTATAACTGTGTGTCCTGCAGGTTGCTAAAAGTGATTGCCAACCCTAACTGTCGCTTCCATGTTGGAAGGTTTTCAGACGACAAAAAATCAGTTTGGTGTTATTTTTTAAAGTCAGAAAGCGATCATTGAGGGTGACATTTCTTTTGAGATTGAGGAAATATAGTTCTATTAGTAACTAAGAATGTCTGCTTCAATCTTAGGCTTGCAGTAGTTTAGACAGAGTCATACAGTTTATTAGTCTGAAAACATTTGGAACCAGTGCAGTAAATCATCCATTTGGCCATAACTAGCTGTTACTTTAGACCACAGACCATTTTTTCCTATAGGATTCTTTTCTGGAGGAATTATGACCATTTCTGCACATATGCAATTACCTACAGTACAGGTATCTGGCATAACTGTGATGAGTTATATTTGATTTTTGAAGTTTGAAGATTCATTTTAAGTCTGAACTTTAAATCAATAATGTACCTTTGATAGATGTGTAACAACAAGTGTAGTACTCTTCCAGCCTTCACCCAGCACATGAAGTTAAATAGAAATTCACCAAACCAAACATTTGACTTTGGTATCCCAGATGGTTCACATTCATTTAGAAAACTCATTGCTTTTAACTCTCATCTGTATAGGGATCATAAGGAATATCAAAGATCCAGTAGACATTCACAGTTTCTGTAAGGAGCCGCCCGCACCATGGCCGCCCAGCCACCAGAGGGCAGCCATCTACCAATCAGGGCCACAATCAGCCTGATTGAGATCAGGTGTGTGGAGGCTATTTAAGGCTTCCTCATGTTCCACTCAGTGTGGTGTCTTGGTGTCTCTATGCCAAAACTCATGCTCGGCTGAGTGCCCAGGAGGCCAAGCAGGAGGGACGCTGCATGTATTGTGGGGACTCGGGTCACAGTCTGGCCCAATGTCCAGTCAGGCCATTAAAAGGACAGCCCTACCCTCAGTAGGGGGCTCCAGGGTAGGTCCACTCTTAAGCCCCAAGTCATGTGGTCTGTTTCTGCTGGTAACCATGGTGTGGGGGAAGTCCTCTGGTGAGGAACGCCTCCAGGCATTCGTAGATTCCGGGGCAGCGGGCAATTTTATGGATGTCTGTTAGGCCAGGAGGTTGGGGTTGCCCACTGAGCCCCTGACACTGCTCTTGCCAGTTGCGGCCATTGATGTGTTCCCTATCAGGTCTGGGGCAGTTCAACAACAGACCAAACCTATAATTATGAGGGTAGGTCAACACACAGAACGTATATCGTTCTTCTTAACACCAGCACCTGAACTGCTCATAGTACTGGGATTTCCTTGGTTGGTGAGGCACAACCCCCAAATTGACTGGCTCTCCAAGTCTATTCTTAATTGGGGACCCCACTGCCAAGACTCATGCCTGAATCCTGAGCACTTTGGGCAGTCCAGTTCCTCCAACTTGAAGCCAGCTGATATGGCTAAGGTACTCCCCCAATACCAAGACCTCAGTGAGGTCTTTAGTAAACAAAAGACAGAGGTTCTCCCACCTCATCGATCTTTTGACTGTGCAATCAACCTCCTACCTGGCACCACTCATCCTAGGGGCTGTCTCTTCTCTCTCTCTGGCCCAGAAAGGACTGCCATGGAGAAATATATCCAGGAGGCCTTGGCGCAGGGGTTTATCCATCCCTAAACCTCTCCTGCTGGGGCGGGGTTCTTTTTTGTAGGCAAAAAAGATGGTGGTCTTTGCCCCTGCATTGATTACTGGGGGTTGAATAAAATCACTGTCAAGGACCGTTATCCCCTGCCCCTTATGACTACAGCCTTTGAGGCACTGCAGCAGGCATCTATCTTCACTAAGTTGGACCTCCGCAGTGCCTACAATCTGGTTTGAATCAGACCAGGAGATGAATGGAAGATGGCTTTCATCACCCCCCACAGGCCACTATGAATACCTAGACATGCCCTTTGGGCTGATGAATGCCCCAGCTGACTTCCAGCGTCTCATACATGAGGTGCTACGCGAGGCCCTCGGCACCTATGCTTTTGTGTATCTTGATGGCATCCTGATCTTCAGCAAAACACTGAAAGAACATGTCCAACTACAACTCCTCTTGGACAACCACCTCTATGTAAAATTGGAGAAATCAGAATTTCACGTCCCCTCAGTTCACTTTCTGGGGTTTGTGGTCTCCAAGGCACAGTTGGCCATGGATCCATCAAAGCTCAAGGCAGTAGCTGAGTGGCCTCGACCCACATCTCTTTGACTTGTTCAGTGCTTCTTGGGTTTTGCTAATTTTTATTGCCGGTTTCTCAGGGACTTTGGTTCAGTGGCTGCTCCTTTGACTGAACTCACCCGCAAACGCTCTGGTCCATTCTGCTGGACTGATGCAGCCCAGGAAGCTTTTGAGGAGAGGTGGATGCCTCAGAAGTGGGAATAGGTGCTGTTCTCTCCCAGGGTTCAGACAAGACTAAGAAGTTGCACCCCTGTGCCTATTTCTCCCACCGCCTGACCTCTGCTGAGCAAAATTATGGCATAGGGGACTGTGAACTCCTAGCCGTTAAGTTGGCTCTGGAAGAGTGGCATCACTGGCTGGAAGGGGCCAAACACCCATTTTTGGTCTGGACAGACCACAAGAACTTAGCATATATCCAGGGCGCCAAGCGGCTGCACCCCCGGCAGGCTCACTGGTCATTATTCTCCGTTTCGCATTCCACCTTTTGTACCATCCTGGTACCAAGAATGCCAAGCCTGACGCACTCTCCAGACAGTGGGAGGATCCACCAGCCTTGTCTCCCGCTTCCACCCCCCTCCTGAGCGCATAGTAGCTCCCTTGCGCTGGGAGGTACAAGGTCTTGTGCAAAAAGCCTTGGTCAGGGAGCCCGACCCTGGGGGAGACCCAGCACATTGTCAATTTGTTCCAGCCTCAGTACACACTCAAGTGTTACAGTGGGGGCATACTAACCCCCTCTCTGGCCACCCTGGGGCCACCCGAACCCAAGAGTTCATTCAAAGAAGGTTCTGGTGGCCCAACATGAGTAGAGAGGTACGCAGTTTGTTTCTGCTTGTGACACCTGTGCCCGGAACAAAGACCCTAGGGCCAAACCTGCAGGTCTACTTCTTCCCCTGCCTGTTCCACACGTGCATGGTCACACCTATCCCTGGACTTCATTACCGGCCTGCCCAAGTCCAGGGACCTATCTGTGATCATGGTGATTGTGGACAGGTTCTCAAAGGCAGCACGGTTTGTCGGGTTGCCAAAACTCCCAACAGCCAGGGAGACATTTACTTTGAGTTGTGCATTTATGATATGTGCAGTTTTAGATCTTGACCCAGCCATTAGGGGTGTAGTTTGTGCACTTCTGGTCCCAAGCCCAGAAAAATGGTGAGGGTTGTGTCAGGAAGGGCAACCGGTGTAAAACTTGTGCCAAAACTATAATGTGGATCATAAATATGATGATCCACCTTGGTGACCCCTAAAGGGAGCAGCCGAAAGAAGAAAAAAAATGGTGTATTATGATAGTGTACAATATGATAGTGTGTTATATTGGTGTATTATGATAGTGTATTACAGTAGTGTATTATGGTAGTGTATTACAGTAGTGTCATATGGTAGTATAGTAGTATATTACAGAAGTGCATTATGATAGTGTATTACAATAGTGTATTACAGTAGTGTATTACAGTGGTGTATTATGATGGTGTATTACAGTAGTTTATCACAGTAGTGTATTTTGGTAGTGTATTACAATAGTGTATTATGGTAGTATGGTAGTATATTACAGTAGTGTATTATGATAGTGTATTATGGTAGTGTATTACAATAGTGTATTATGGTAGTATGGTAGTATATTACAGTAGTGTATTATGATAGTGTATTACAGTAGTGTATTACAGTGGTGTATTACAGTAGTGTATTATGATGGTGTATTACAGTAGTTTATTACAGTAGTGTATTATGGTAGTGTATTACAATAGTGTATTATGGTAGTATTATAGTATCTTACAGTAGTGTATAATGATAGTGTAATATGATAATGTATTACAATAGTGTATTATGATAGTGTATTATGGTAGTGTATTATAGTACGGTATATATGTACAGTAGTCTATTTTTATGGTAGTGTATTACAGTAGTGTATTATGGTAGTGTATTAAGGTAGTGTATTATAGTAGTGTATTACAGTAGTGTATTATGGTAGTGTAGTATAGTAGAGTATTATGGTAGTGTATTATAGAAGTGTTATTCCAGATATTTACACTGTATTTGTGACTAGTAATAACCTGGCCTGACACATTTTCTGCCAATCACAATACTACATTTCATCGATGACATCACAGAACGGAAGGTATAAATAGAGGCTATTTCTGTCTTAGTTCAGGGTTATATTAGTATCAGAATATTTGTGTACTGATACACCCATAGCTTGGCAGATAATTTTACGTACATAGCCTTATTATTTAGAACGGACTGTTTATCATACAAGACAAGGTAAGCACCACTTATAATTTTACATTAAAACAACGCCATCATTGGATGTATGTCATTTACTTTGAGTTGAGCATTTATGATATGTGCAGTTTTAG
The DNA here is from genome assembly GCA_034509495.1 of Acestrorhynchus altus. Classification (NCBI taxonomy): domain Eukaryota; kingdom Metazoa; phylum Chordata; class Actinopteri; order Characiformes; family Acestrorhynchidae; genus Acestrorhynchus; species Acestrorhynchus altus. The sequence goes on along the minus strand of CM067502.1, from coordinate 2,084,499 downwards.
ATCTTGACTCAGCCATTAGGGGTGTAGTTTCTGCACTTGTGTTCCCAAGCACGGATAAATGGTGAGGGTTGTGTCAGGAAGGGCATCCGGCGTAAAACTTGAGAATGAAAACCTGCAGCTACACTGGCCCTTTTGCAGATAATCTAGGACACCCCTGCCGTAAACACTCACACACTTTTTACCGGCCCTCCAAGAACCACATATAAGTGTATACTTCAAGGCTTAGGGCAGAGGGCATAGGGCATAGGGTGAGAATTGGGACAGGAGGGGTGAGTTAATGCAGGCATTACACAGAAAATTCCTTTTAATTTGTTCTGTTTAGTTGGAATCAGAGGTCAGGTCAATACTGTGCAAAGCAGTTACTGTATGTGTTTGTCCTCTGTGTCTTTTGACCGACCTGACCTTGTTGCTATGTTCACGTTTCTGCTGCTGTTGAAGCATGTGAGAAATGAAAGGTTACTGACATTAAGAGTCCTCAGAGTCCTCTGTGGGCCCTGAGGTAAGAATAGATCCTCACTCTCACGCACCAGCCCATTGTCTCCCATTACTGACACACAGACCAGAGAGAAGACACGCTGACCATCAGGATGGACACATAGAAGCAAAGAGGCAGAGGTGGACAGGACTGGCAATGAATATCAAGTCAGACCTGCTGTTACATCCAGAGCAACTTAATGCAGAAATAATTCAAGACTGCGTGAAGTAGTGGTTTGATACACACCTGGTCTCTCCATGGACAGAATGAGTGTAAGGGACATTCTCTTCATCAGCTTACACCAAAACATCAATTGCATAGGTGAGTTTTCTTTTTTACCTTACTAGAAACATCCCCTTCTGCTTCCCTGCACTGGCCACTTTATTAGAAACACCCCCTTCTTAAATTCAAGCTTCAACCTTCATTGCTTCATTTCACATGTATTGATCCAAAATGTTAAAACTGCTTCCACTGTCTAAATACTTACGGTCGCTGTACGTGTATGTTCTGCAGGTAAGCTGTGGCTGGCGATATTCATTCTCTTCAGAGTCTTCATCCTTCTTTTTGTTGGCTTCCCTCTCTTCTGGGATGAACGGGCGCATTTCATGTGCAACAGCTTCCACCCGAGTTGTAATAACCTGTGTTTTGATGCTGCTATCCCTCTGTCCTTTAGTCGATTCGAATTTCTTCATCTAGTGTGTGTGTGTCTCCCCACTGTTCTGTATTTCACACACCATACACACCAAGTATTAACTGCCATCACTCGCCAAAACCACCAGATTGAGACACCCACCCCAAGGGGATCTAACCTGTCCATTGGCAGACAGCCTTCATGGCCGTACGCATTATATCTGATTCTACGGCTCTTACTGGAGGGGGCATTTGGTGCAGGCCACTACTACCTGTTTGGGTTCTCAGTGAAGCGTGAATTCCAGTGTTTGCAAGAGCTATGCAGACCCAGTGTGCAGTGCTTCATGTCCTGGACCAAAGAGAAAACCTTACTGATGTTATGGATGCTGGGTAACACAGGCCTGTCTGGGATCTTGAGCATCTTGGATCTACTGCTTGTGCTGATATGCTGTGTCCTACATATAATAAAGAGATATCGGCGCAGTCAGCGTGAGGTGCGTACTTTAGAGCCATGGCTGACCCCACAATCCAGCCTCTTGCCATAGAACTAAGTACACACACCTTCACACCTGCTCTCACATGCACCTGAGCAGGGTTCCAGGCAGGAGGACAGTGAGGCTGTTCTGAGCTCTGCCAGGAAAACGAGGATAGTTCCTGGGTTTCTTCCAGATTGTACAACTTTCTTGGCCCGGCCAATCAACCATTTATGGGATCAGCTTTAATGCCAGTTCGGCAACCTATGAGTGTTCAGGATCTACAACCCCAGCAGGAATCACATAATTCATCATTAGGTTCATACATATTCCAACACCTTCTTCTTGGTGTTTGAATGTAAAGCCAGTCCACCAAGAACTGCCCACAACACAGATGTAATTGCTGGACTGTGGGCAGCTCAGACCACTCTGCTCAATGAAACAAATAAAGAAGTCTCCAACCTGGAAAGACGGAAAGAAAATGACCTCAACCCATGAACAAACGTAGTGGACACACACTGGAAGACATTTCAGCAGCTGGTGAAGTGGAACACTCACCAGAAGGGGGCAGTATTAGTCAAATATTTTGTCAGTGGAAACAACACAGACTAGTTCTGATTGCAACCTGGTCTGCACATGTTCAGCTTCTCCCTGTCCCAGTCACACCCACCATACCTCAATCTACTGGGGGGGTGACTTTGGGGGGGAGAGGGATCCCATGTGCCACTCAAGTAATCTAATCCAGGTTATGGGATTTATCATTTATTCTGGATGAGTGTAGTCAGATTAATACCATTTACATGTCCTCTGTCTCACATATACACTATGTCCATTTGTTCTTCTATTAAATGATGGAATGAACACTCTTCAGGGACGTTCTTTCAGTTGTTTAATTTTGTGGTCAGTCACAATTGTGTTTTTAGATCAAGTAGAGGGAAAATATATGGAATCCCTCATTCTGGGTCATTATTATGGACTCGCTCTGCAAACAAACATCAGACTAAATTGGAGAACATGACTCCACCACGAGAGACGTCCGTTGAAACTGAGGAGAGAATTCTAATGTTCTTCAAGAAGGTAAATCCTCACTGAATGTTGCAGATATTGGTTGTTCGCGGTCAGCTGTGTCTAAAATCTGTCCACAGTCATTGATGATCTGGGGCTGCAGGTCAGGTAAAGCACGGGGGAGATGACCATTATTATTACATCTGCAATAAATACCAAAGTATGTAGAACTTTTGGACACTTTTCTTACTCCATCAGCTGAAAGGATGTTTGGTGGTGATGATTCATGTTTCAAGATCATAATGCAAGGATGTGAAAATGTGAATCACATGGCCTGCAAAAAGTCCAGATCTCAATCCAGTTTAAATCTTTATTGGAAATGGAAGAAAGTGGTCACTGACGAGGCTCCAACCTGCAAAGCTGCTGGAGATGGATAGATGTAAGTCCTAGTTAAGTCCAGGCCTCAGAGAATCCAAAGTCAGGGGTGCTGCAACAAAGTACTAATGCTGCTGTTTCTCATGAGCCTATGATAATGTCTTCAGAACTTTGGTGATTTCATATTTGTTCCTTTACTTAATCTAAAAACACAACTGTCTTAAGGCCAGGAGGTTGGAATTTTGCAGGACACCATTAGGAACCTCTACGACTCCATGCAGTGACGTCTGGCATGTGTCATTAAACCCGACGCCGTACTGAGAGACACCACTTCTGTATGAGTAGATCAATAAATGTTCCTTATATCAGTCTGACTGTATCAGTTATTGATCCTGATCACCTTTATCTTTATCTGATCCAGTGCAAGAAAGTGGGCTTTAGAGGAATAAAGGAGTGAACATTTTGTAATCTTACCTAACAGTTATGTGCTCCCATGCTTTCCCAATTTCCACCAGTACACTTTCTGCCATGCCAAAATCACTTAAGTGTTAATATGGCTTAAATTTGTCTACTAGCTAAGGATGTTCTAAGTAAACAGCAAAGCACTTTTGTAAGTCGCTCTGGATAAGGGCGTCTGCTAAATGCCGCAAATGTAAATGTAAATGTAAACAGTTTTGGGTTCATTTTGCTGGTAATGTGTCAGAGCTACACTCTGGATAAAAGCACACTGGAAGTCAGTCATAGATGGAGAACATGTTATAGTATTCATTTATATTAGTGTTTATATTATAATTGTCCAAAATTTTAAATGCACCCAAACACGAACCCCAATAATGCTCTCATAGCCTGGATTCAGTCATATGTAATCACATGTTTATAGAAAGGTACTCCGATTTAATCGTTCCAATTGAAATAAGCAGAAATCAAGGGTATTAACAAGAGTTTATCCTTTCTTCAGCAGCGAGCTAGTCAGGGAGGATGTTGGATGATCATCACCCCACCTCATCCCCAACAAAAGTACTGGATGGAACGCCATCATTCCAGAGAACCCAGTTCCACTGCTCCACAGCTCAATGCTGTGGGTCTTTATACCCCTCAAGTCCACACCTGGAATTAGACACTGTGCCAATAGGGTCATGTTAGTATATCTGCTCCATAGAGTCCTATTCTATTGGCAGTACTTCTCTACAGGGACTAGATACGCTGTGTGTGCGTTTGTACATCTGTGCAATACATTGTCCTTAGTGGACTTCGGTTGCAACTGCACTGATTTTCTGCGGAAGTGTTTATAATGCTTTCGTAATGTTCTCCGTTCTCCTGCAGCAGCAATGCAGTGGAAGAGAACCTGGCGAGATCCAACCAAGGGAAATGACATCATGTTCCTGTTGTCTCTCAGGAAGTGGAAAGGTTAAACAGAGGCATACCTCATCTGTGTTTCGGACATTACATAACACTGTGTACACTTGTCTAGGAGCAGAATGTGCTTGATGGTCAATGGATGCACTTCATTCTTTTTTTACAACACGAGAACATGGCAGCAGGTCTTTAATCATCTGAAATAATCATGAATAAATATATATCTGTAATTATAGAACTATACATTGCTGCTGTGCAGTCAGAGGAGCTGATAGGATGGACAGTGAGGGTAGAAACATAGAATATGAATACATTTAGTTTAATGGAATACAATGTCAAGCATTAACAATGCTGTTGGTAAAACAGATTTGTGTTCCCAGCCTTACAGACGAACTGCACATACTGCACATATTTCTGCTGGTCCCTGCTTGTTGCACTTGTTAGTGGAAGTTCATTCCATGACATTTCTGCCTACAACAACATTCAGTGACATACAGAACTGGGAGAGGAGCCAATAAAAGAACAAACGGCAGCTGGAGGGCAGTGGTGTTCAGCAGGTTGAGGATTCCTGTCTCATATCAGGCGGCACATTGTTGTTTCTTGGTTCAAGGCTACGTCACCTTCTGCAGTTCTGTCTCAGGCAAGTATGTAAATAACTACAGGTGTGTTCTGATTATACACTGGGTTTTGGCACAAGAGCCCCATATAAAGGCTATCAGAGGCTAATTTTGGGTAGTGTACCTCTTGGTGAAAGATCTTCTAGACACGTCTCTACAGCACACTCAAAGACATTTTCCAATAGGAAACCTAGACTGCTACAGACTGGTAGGATATGCCTACATGCCTACAACAGTTGGTCACTAGTAGTGACATGATTGAAACAAATGTTTATGGCAGCAGTTGGACACCAGCTTCATGGGTAAATGTGCTGCAGGATGCCGTAAGGAACCTGTAGGCCTCCATGACCAACCGTATCTCATCTTGTATCCAGACTAGAGGACCAACAGGGAACTAGAGGCTCCTTTCTATTGTACATTTTTCCCCAATAAACTCATCCATTTCTATTAATATATTGTAATCAATTAAATATCATTGTTACATTCACACATAGAAACCAGCCATTAGGGGTGTAGTTTGTGCATTTCTGGTGTTGGTCCCAAGGCCGGATAAATGGTGAGGGTTGCGTCAGGAAGGGCATCCAGCATCCAGAAGAAGAAGAAGAAGAAGTTACCTTCACACATAGAAAGACATCAACAAAACCTGACTGGTGTGTTATTTTCTGTCAGTGAGGGTAATATAGAGGTGAGTTCTGTGACGTCTACTGTGTGTGTGTGTGTGTGTGTGTGTGTGTGTGTGTGTGTGTGTGTGTGTGTGTGTGTGTGCTTATTCTGGTCCCACTTTCCAATAAGTCACCATGGCAACCTTAATATTCCGTTATTTCCTTTGGAACATCATAGACAGGAAATTAAATGACATTCCGAGCAGAGGACATGCAATCTTTTTGATCTGTTTGTCATGATGATTCAGAAATGGAGAAGAAGATCAGTCCAGCTTTCATTAGGAAATGGTGATTTTTTTTCAGAATGCACTACTTTAATGATATTACTGACATTAGTGACCGACTGAAGAGACTTCATTTCAAATACAACTAATATTACACATGAGCTGTGATTCCTCTGGAAGGGGTTGAGAGAGACACTAAATGGCAGTGTTATTGGGTTTGAATCAGATGTCGATGAGGTTCCTCATCGTGTCCTGTGATGATCCATCCTATGCAGCTTGAATGTTCTCACTCAGTTCTGCAGATGGTGTGGTAGGGGTGGAGTGTTGATAGAGCGTCCAATAGCATCCCACACATTTTCAATCAGGGACAGGTCTGGAGATGAGACCGACCACGGCGTAGTATCTGTGTCTTCAGGACGAGATCTTGAGACGGCAGCAGTGTGTGGACGAGCGTCGTCCTGTTGGAATAGAGCACCGGAGTGTTTGTTCAGAAAATGTAGAACCACTGGTTGCAGAACCTCATTAACTTAACACTGGTCTGTTAAAGTGTCTGTAATGAAGATCAAAGGTGATCTGACATTGGATGAAATTGCATCCACACCACGACACCAGGCCTTATAGACATATGACATGTGGCAACAAACCCTTCAGATGGCATTGGGCATGGTGCCAATAGCTCCATGTTTGTTTATCACCTTTGGAGATACATAAAGCTCTTTCATAGAACTCTATCAGGCCCAAAATCCCTGTTTATTATTTCATTGAATATTTTAATCCCATTGTTTTTTAACAGGCAAGTTCGGACAGGGCTGAAAGAGTGGCACCTCCTACTACACACACACACCCTTCTCCACTGCAGGAAAAGAAATCAGGGAAGAAGCAGATGGAGTGTATTTCAGAGGAAAAGGAAAAAGTGAAGAAGCTGTGATTATATGAAATGATCCCTTCCTCCTGTCCGTGAGTCAGTGTTTAAGAAGCAGACAGAAATGAATTTAGAACGTCTGAAATGAGGGAATGTGTCTCAACCCTTATTTTAACTCTTACTGGATTTCTTTAATCTTACTGACGGATTCGGTTTAAATTCCACTTTCTTAACTTTCTAATTTTGATGGTACTTTGTTCTTATAATAAACTTTATATTAAACATAAACCTTTCAATGCTCTTTAAGGCGTTTTCACAACTTTAGTGTGTTTCTTTTGGGCTGAAACCTTTTCCCAGATGCTTTGGTTTGTTTTCACACAAAAAAAGGGGACAGAAGTTTGGTAAATTTGAAAATAAATAAATAAGTTAATGAATAAATAAATAAATAAATAAATAAATAAATAAATAAATAAATAAATAAATAAATAAAAGAAAGTGAAAGTTCGAGTCTTGAGCTTGATTCCCTCCACGAGTTTTCAGTGGATAGTAGCACACATTTTATCCCATATAAATATATTAGGCTCCAGCAGTTTTGACCCCAAACAATAATTCCAGGTTTTAGAGCCTGAAAATGTGTGCTCATGTTCCCTGTTTACTTGTGTCCTTTACATTTAGAACCTCATGTAGTTGCAAAAGTATTATGATCACCAACGGGATTATCTGTGTGTAGGTGTAGGTCTGCTGTACATGTTTATTTTAAACTTAAAGTGCATTTTTGTCCTGTTATTCAAAAACTCACCCTGTCTGACTCCAGTCTTAAACACTATGTATTTTATTTGATTTTAAATGTATTTTTTAATGCAGAAATGCGTGTTTATTAGCTCCAGAGGAGTGGGCATACAATGCGGGAGAACCCTATGCAGTTGGAGAAGCATTATAATCACCAAAGGGATTGTCTACAGGAGTTGGACAATGAAACTGAAACACCTGTCATGTTAGTGTGGGAGGTTTCATGGTTAAATTGGAGCAGCCTGGTGGTCAATCTTCATTAATTGCACATTATGGGTGACATACCAGAGTTCAAAAGAGGACAAATTGTTGGTGCATGTCTTGCTGGCGCATCTGTGACCAAGACAGCAAGTCTTTGTGATGTATCAAGAGCCACGGTATCCAGGGTGATGTCAGCACCACCGAGAAGGACCAACAACATCCAACAGGATTAACTGTGGATGCAAGAGGAAGCTGTCTGAAAGGGATGTTCGGGTGCTAACCCGGGTGGTATCCAAAAAATGCCCTTCATAAGACGAACTGACGCTGTATTGGCCGCAAAAGGAGACCCTAGTTCACCAAACTAATCAATTATTGTGGTCTAAAACCAGGTGTTTCAGTTTCATTGTCCAACCCCTGTATGTGTATGTGCAGAATCATTAAGGGCCAGAAGGGAGAGCAAGACACCCTGCTTCTGTCCAACTTTTCCAACCTAGTTACCACTAGGTCAAACTGAGATATCGATGATCAGTTACGCTGTCACTACAGCAAAACAAACAGGGTTTAGGACTTTGCAGTAATTTCAGTTGTGCAAGAAGTCCAAATTTCAAAAAATCTAAATTTAGTTCCTAATTTAAACACTTAACCAATATGGAAGATAAATATTTTTATAAAATACATTTGTAAATATGTAAAAATATTGCAATTATTTGAAATCTATAGAATTCTTGAAATCTTTAGAAATTAAACAATTATAAATGTATCTCACATATAAAGAAATCCAGGCTCATATATTTGTGTTCTGTTTGGGTTTAAACACCAGAGCGATTCAGGTGCTGGTCAGTTCTGCTGTGCTCTGATACTCACTGTACTGGGCTGAGTGATGGTCTCTTGGTGTGGGTCACTAGAGTCTTTACTCTGCTTCCCCAAGAGCCAGTTTGAGTCATATGTTGTAAAAATTGACAGACGGATCAGATCTGACATGTCCACACAACCCTGAACTAATCACAGCCTGGTAATGTGAACACCACGACTTCAGAAGCAATGACCTTCAGACAGATGACTCTTTAGACGTACCCTGATTGTTCTTTGACAGCAAGGGTTTCCTCCTTGCATTCGTCCCCTGAGCACTTCACACGACTGTATGTAGTGCACTATGTAGGGCGTAGGGAGCACAATCACACACCCACTCCTACAAACAACAGCCCAACAGGCCGCACACACTCACGCAGAGCTTCAAAGATTCAGCAACAGACTAAACTTCACTTGCTCAAGCTGTGGCACGCCAATGATAACACTCGCATCTTTGCAAGTGTATGCATGTCTGTGTGTGTGTGTGTGTGTGTGTGTGTGTGTGTGTGTGTGTGTGTGTGTGTGTGTGTGTGTGTGAATGTGTTACATAATGTGATCTGTGAAGTAGGGTTTGCTAAACTCTGCTTGCTTTCCCCTGTGGCCAATCGGAGTGCAGGGCTGCACTTATGGAACAAATTAGGCCTAACCAATGACAAACGTGGCTGAATTCCACTGAGGCTACTCACACGCGCGCACACACACACACACACACACACACACATACACACACACACACAGACTCACACATAGTTTATACAAACATCCAAGAACACACAAATGCAGAAGGACAGTTGATGGCATTCGTGCCAACTGTGAAGCTCTGTTCAGTGCTCATCATTAGGGAGCTTCCTTTGAAGCAGCCCTATGGGGTAGAACCATGGACCCAGGCATGACCCCAGTGCTGCCTTAAACCGAACCAGTCAGTCTGAATCAGTCCACTGTTGTGTAGAGACAGAGATGTGAAGAGGACCACACTCCTCCTATAGCAGTTTAAAACAAGGTGGTGGATGGTTCTCCAATATCTCAAGCTGTAGTCGTAGCCTAATAAAGAAGCCAATAAAAAAGGGAGAACAGTAGTATAGTTCATGGTCATGAGAAAAGACCCTTATCAGATTTTTGAAAAGAGCCCCATGTGAAGTCTGGACTGCCTCTGATGAACGATTCCTGGTCTTGTAGATGTGTCTCAATTCCACAGAAGTTGAATGGAAAAGCTCTCCAGTCCCTCCCGGCTTTATTCTTCATTTCATATTTTTCCAGCTCATTCATATAAACTAGTGTTTTGCACCTCATTCATTCACATGTGTCCACAGGCAGTGTGTGTGTGTGTGTGTGTGTGTGTGTGTGTGTGTGTGTGTGTGTGTGTGTGTGTGTGTGTGTTTGTGTGTTTGACTCATGCGCTGGCTCAAAAGTCTGCAAAACCAGAAGCAGCTAAACATCACAGAGAGAATGAGTCATCAGCAGGCCACACAATGACACATAGATACAGATGTGTGTGTGTGTGTGTGTGTGTGTGTGTGTGTGTGTGTGTGTGTGTGTGTGTGTGTGTGTGTGTGTGTCTAGTAGTAGAGCTTTGCTGTACTGGTTTGCTGTATCAGTACTGTTAACCCATAGTGTCCATTTGATTTGCAAATGTAGCCCTAATTATGGTACAGTTTTGCATGTGGATTAAGCTGAAAACTGAACTTCACTTATTTTCAAATAATTGTGTAAATGCTTGTTTGGTTTGCATGTGATTGTTGAGTGTATCACCATGGTCAGTTCCAAAGACCTCTCCGAGGTCTTCAGAAAGAAGGTTGTAGATGTAGATGAGTCTGAAAAGGGATTTAAAAAGATGTCAGAACAGTTAGAAATCAGCCGTTCCACTGTCCAGAACATCATTTACAAGTGGAGAACATTTAGAACAACTGCCCTCATGACCAGATCAGACTCGCCTACAAGTTCAACCCAAGAGCAGAACCACGAGATGAGTAAACCTCACACAGCTGAAAGAATTCCTCATGGAGGAGTGGGGAAATCTTTTTTCCAGTCGATGTCAGTGATGGTAGACGGAAACATCTAACTGACATTATTTCAGCCAAAGGAGGAGATACCAGCTATTAGGACAGAGGGGGTCTGAACTTTATCCTCACAAGATAATTGTGTTTCTATTAATTAATTACATTTTGCATTTCTTCAGTTTTATGTGTGATATTCATCTTTCAATAAAGTTAAAATGAAGATCAAATGTCCATATGTTTAAACATGTTTGCAAGGTTCATGGGGTGCTTTTCACATATTTTATTTTAATCTTGTAATTTTTAATAATTTATGTCTTACATATTCAGCCATAATTTCTTATATCCTTTAGTGTTATTCTTCTGTTATCATGGTTTTCTTTGTTCATTGAGCTCCATTGATTTTATTTAGTTTAGTTTAATAATCAGTTATTAATCCTAATGCAGAACCTATTGTGAATTATTTCCTAACCATATGGTTTAGGTTCTCTTGTGGAGTCCAACAAGGTTCTATTGTAAGGCCTATGACCCTGACGTATGAGTATATGTAGTTGTGAATATGGATTTGCATACAAGACTAGATTAGATTAGATTAGAACTTTATTGATCCCTTTGGAAGGTTCCCTCAGGGTCTAAAGGGGTTAAAAATTAATGAGTTACAAAGGATTCTTTGAGCAAGTGATGATAAACGAATCATACAGAACCATTTTTGTGACAGAGATGTGGTTTGTGAAAGTGCCTATGTAGGGTCCATGAAACCTCCGTATGTAACCTCATCGAGGAGTTGACCGTCTTATTTCAGATTGGACGAACAGTAATTTGATACACTGGGAAATGTCGGTCAGTAAAATGGACATTGGATTTTGTATTCCATATAATTCAGGGAATTCACTTGGCACAGCACACGCCTGCATCACAGTGCAAAATCATTGGCTAAACACGAAAAGGTCACCACCATACAAGGTCAAAGATCATCAGATTTGAACTTTGAGCATTTTGTGGAAATGCCAACTTCTATCAAAACACATCGCTGAGAGCAATATATGGGTGTTGATGCCTCTCCATAGAAAAAAAATTGTAGAGCGCCCGTCGGAAATGTTTGATGGTGATCATGTTTAACTGCCATAATAGATCTGCTTCTAACCAAACTCTTATACATCTCAGAGAAGGCCATTTATATTTAGCCATAAAATAAATAGGCAAGTCAAATGACTGTAGTTGGAATCATTGGGTTTCTGTGTAACGTATCACAAATATGTGGCAAAATCAGGGGGCAGAAAGCAACAGAAAACAGTACTGTTCACACTAGAGAGCAGCACTGACAAGGAGCTGTTCTGTAGTAAAAGGACAGTAAAGATGGAAGGACAACTTTTGAACCTTGATGGTAATGGTCAGGTTGGACCCCCATTCCTAAGAGACACAATGCTCAGACTTGATTGCTTTACCTCAAATGACTTACCTCCAATTGGCGGCGCGAGCAGTCACAGCGGCCACTCCGGGTACAAAACACAGTGCTTTTTTGTTTGTTTTGTTGGAAAAATCTGATCTGAACTCGCAATCATGCAAGAGTTCGCTATGACCGGCAGACCCTTCTAAACCTGTACCTTTGTTACATGTTTGAACTTTATGTTGTCTTTATTGTATTATTGTTCCATGTTGCACCATGGTTCCGGATGAACGTAATTTCATTGCACTGTGTACCTGTACTCAGATGTAATGACAATAAAAAGCTTGACTTGACTTGACTATGTCCTATGTCCTATTGAACCAGCCATTAGGGGTGTAGTTTGTGCACTACTGGTCCCAAGCCCGGATAAACGGTGAGGGTTACATCAGGAAGGGCATCCGGCGTAAAACTTGTGCCAAAACTATAATGCAGATCATAAATATGATGATCTGCTGTGGCGACCCCTAAAGGGAGCAGCCGAAAGAAGAAGATGAAGTAGTATATGTCCTATTGGTGGGGACGCAGTATATGTCCTATTGGTGGGAACACAGCATATGTCCTATTGGTAGGGACATAGTATATCTTCTATTGGTGGGAACACATCATATGTCCTATTGGTAGGGACATAGTATATGTCCTATTGGTGGGGATGTAGTATTTGTCTTATTGGTGGGGACAATTTGCTGGATATTGGTGGGGACGAGTCCCTACAGCCAATACTGCGGTTCTGTCGTATTTCTTTTGGTCAGGTTGTTACCTTGGCAATCTTGGCATGCGTGACTTTAGGAGTGGAGCTGAAACCCTAACTTTATGCCCTACACTAAGTGCACTATGTGGTGAGGACGCGCGGTGGGCAGTTAAAGGGTGATAAGTGAGGGTTCGGACCCGTGTTTACTCCAAACACTCGCCACTGTCTCTCAGTGCAGGAAACACTCTCGCGCTCTTATATAGCCTCCAAAAATAGCGCAGCCTTCGACCAATAGGAGCGAAGGCGTGCCGACTTACTCCCGCCAATCAGCGTCGACGCAGTCCCCCGTATCCTCACTACATTGGCCAAAAGTACGGCGGAGGGCGGGCCTTCGCTACGCGTGCTCTGATTGGTCGCACTGGCTGGAGCCTGTCAGCGGATCACGTGGCTCGTAGTTGTGATAAACATTTGAATGGGAGCTCGAGCGCAGACATGGACGGGATTCCCATGTGCAGCATCTTCCAGGAGCTCCAGACCGTCCACGATACTGGATACTTCTCCTCCCTGCCCTCACTGGAGGACAACTGGCAACAGGTGAGAGAGAGAGAGAGAGAGAGAGAGAGAGAGAGAGAGAGAGAGAGAGAGAGAGAGTCAGTCAGTCAGGGACAGAAACAGAGAGATACTGAGAGAGAGAGAGAGAGAGAGAGATAGTCAGAGATAGAACAGAGAGAGAGACAGTCAGAGAGAGAGAGAGAGAGACTGAGAGAGAGAGAGAGAGAGAGAGAGAGAGACAGTCAGTCTGAGAGAGAGAAAGACAGTCTGAGAGAGAGAGAGTCAGTCTGAGAGAGAGAAAGACAGAGACTGAGAGAGAGACAGTCAGAGAGAGAGACTGAGTCAGTCAGAGAGAGAGACTGAGACAGTCAGTCAAAGAGAGAGAGACAGTCAGAGAGAGAGAGAGACTGAGAGAAACAGTCAGTAAGAGAGAGAGAGACAGTCAGTCAGAGAGAGAGACAGTCAGAGAAAGAGAGAGAGATTGAGAGAGAGACAGTCAGAGAGAGAGAGAGAGAGAGAGAGAGAGAGAGGGAGAGAGAGAGAGAGAGAGACACTGAGAGACAGAGAGAGAGAGGGAGGGAGAGAGAGAGACACAAAGACCATATTTAGATGTAGTGGTAATAATGATAATAATAATAATAAAATAGTGGTCATATAATGATCATAATAAAAGTTGCTGGATTAAACAGTATAACTAATGTAATCCCCAGTAAAGTCTGTCGTATGCAAAACTGGAAAAATGCCACATTTTTCTAAACTGTTTAGAGTTTATTTGTGATCATTTTCCAGAACTTACAGTTGAATTAACTTCCGGTGACTGTGTTTAGTCAGTTGCCGTTTTTATCTCACAATATCACTACTATCTGTGTATGATTTCATTCTGAAAGAGTGTTAATGGGTCATTTGTGTGGAAATGGTGTGGTTTCTGGAGGGTTATGTCGTAGAAACATTGTGATGAAAGGTTTCACTATTTAAAAATGTATCACCATTTCTCTTAAACATACTGAGATATTGTTAGTTTGCCGAGCACAAGTTACACTTGCACAAGGGGGCGCTGTTAGTATTAGAGCATCACACAGACATAAAAGATCAAATGTTTTTCAAGATTTTTACAAAATCTTACAGTCAATGTACTGGGCCTGGACATGTGCTGGCATGAGCAGGGGGACCTTTGTGCCCTGCAGGATCTTAATCCATGACAGCGGAATGTGTTACTAACACTAATCTTTGAGACTTGAAGACACAGATACTACGCCGTGGTCGGTCTCATCTCCAGACCTGTCCCTGATTGAAAATGTGTGGATGCTATTGGACGCTCTATCAAGACTCCACCCCTACCACACCATCTGCAGAACTGAGTGAGAACATTCAAACTGCATGGGATGGATCATCAATATAGATTGATCATATCAGTTTAATTTTTTCATAATTTATTGATCCTGATAACCTTTATCTTCCTTCCTAATAAATGCTGTCACGCATGGGGTGGGAGTCGTTCTCCAGAATGGATGCCAGCTTTGGTAACATCCTTCTGTCTCTTAATGAGTCTGTTCAGTCTCGAAATACAGCAGACCACTCACATATAAGATGGTAGATGCCACCACTATGTCAAAGGTTTGCTCCCTGCTGTCCAACTGACCTCAGTTTTTTCAGTAGATGAGTCTGCTCTGGCCTTTTCTGTAAAGTGCAGTGGTGTTAACTGACGAGTCCAGTTTGGTGTTTAAGTGAACACCCAGATATTTACCCAGAGAGTCCACTTTCTCAATGTCCATTCCCTGGATCATCACTGGTGGAGGAGTGTGTCTGCACCTGCAGAAATCAACCACCGGTACTTTGTTCTTCACTGGTTCTCTTGTTTATCTGGAGGTGGTTCTGCAGACACATGTCCACAACGAGCTGATCCAGCAGAGCAGCGAGAGGTACATCCCAAAAACAAAAACAAAAATCCATCTCAGAACCAAACCAAACTTCTGCTACCTTATTGGAGAACCAATCTCTCTGATTGGCCATGTCAAAGTTCGGTTTGAACTCTCTCGACTCAGCGGCCTGAAAGCATAAGCCATTTGGGTTTCTTCTTAAAATGATTCCCAATTGAATTCTGTAGAAAATGTTTGTCTGTAAAAATTAAGGTGTTTCATGTCTACTTTAAACATGCTGTTGTTTGGGGACGTGGTCTTCACAATATGTCCAAAAGGGTCAGATTTTGGCACAACACTTCTTTTTTTTGTGATGATAGCCTGCACCAACTTCCTATCATTGTCTTGAAATTCCAAACCATCCAAAAAGTGTTTACATACTACAAACAAAGTGGATGACAGGTTAGATGATCTGGACCGAGATCACCTCTTTAGGTTGGACCAAATTCCTTTTGTACAGAACAGTGTAGGTGTGGAAACACGCTTGGTGTAAAGTGCACAATTTTGTTGTCAGATTAGATTCACGTCCCTCTCATCCATGCTCTCTCTCTCTTTCTCTTCCCATGGCAGACATGCCTGGAGCTGGAGCGCTACTTGCAGAGAGAGCCGTACGTGTCCCCAGCTGACCTGAGGTCAGTGTGTGGGTCAGAAGATCTGCTGACCCAGCTGATGCGCTGCTGCGGGGAGGCTGGCACTACAGTGAAAAACTCTGTCTCGGGGCACAAGCAGAGTCAAGCCGGCCTGGTTGCTCTGAAGCTCCACGGCTGCAGGTCAGATTCCGGCAGCGAGGGTTCAGAGAGTGGGGAAGACCACTCGCCCTCTGCAGAGCTCCTCTCCCACCCCCTCAGACACACACGGACTGATCGCGACCCTCTGAGCTCAAGCGCACATGCCCGCTCCGAAATGGTCATGGGAATGGTTCCGGATACCATCATGTCTCTTACTCTCGGACACACGGCGGAGGAGATCACGGCAGAAGAGGAGAGGCCTGGAGAAGGAGAGGTCAAAGGTGAAGGCCCGGCGGAGAGCAGGAGGCGGGTCCACTACTGCCATTTTAATGGCTGCAGGAAGGTGTACACCAAGAGTTCGCACCTGAAAGCACACCAGCGCACACATACAGGTGAGAGAGGGACAACCTGAGACCATCAACTGTCTCTACTTGAATTCAGAGCATTGCTGTGATGATTTGATTGCATTCAGTGATGAGAGCTACAGTTAATGAGGTCAGGATTATCGCCAGCCCACCTCATCCACAACTCAGTAACTCATTCGTCTCAGAAGTACTGGATGTAAGGACGGGACATCAACCACCAAAAGTGAGGGTCTAGTGCCTCTGCTGGCTGGTTTGATGATTAGCCCCGCCCATTTCCATACATTTCAGTGGCAATACAAACCCAGTCTCATTTTTCTCCTCTATACTGTCTTTCCATCTCCACGTTCTACATTTCTAAATGACCTTAACTTTCCCCAGAATCAGTTTTTAAACACTACTCTGCGATATCGTAAGAAGGCGGGGTTCCACCCAAGAATTAAATCTTAGCTAGAACAGACACAGACATTATACTCAGTGAAGGTGGTCTCATACTCCCATTGTCCAGTTGTCTAATGGCATGGGCGGGTCTAACCAAATGAGTAGCCGAGCCTGGCTCCGCCTCTAATGTCTCGAATATGCCAGCATAATGAGTGAGTTTGGCTTCATTTTTAAAGAACGAAAGGCAATGGAACCGCATCGTCCATCTCATTTTCACATTCATTGGGTGCTTCATCATTCCAGAGAACCCAGTTCCACTGCTCCACAGCTCAATGCTGGGGGTCTTTATACCCTCTAGTCCCCACCTGGTATTAGACACCATAGGGTCATGTTTGTTTATCTGCTCCAGAGAGTCCCATTCTATTGGCAGTCCGTCTCTACGGGGACTGTGTCCCAACAAAGTGTATTTATATAGTATTTGTACTGTAATAGCTGCTCAGAGATCAACGGTTACAAACAAGTCAATAATAGTGAAATAAATCACTTTATTAAGTATGATTTCAATTTTAGAAAGAAACGATTATTTTTGTTTTGTTTAATTAATTACATTTATTTAAATTTTATTAATTTTATTTTTCTGAAACAGGTCAGACAGAAACAGTCATCTGACCTTTGCTTTGACCTAAAAATCAGCTGTAACCTATAGAGAGCCTTACATAAGGATGCACACATGGCGTGTGTGTGTGTGTGTGTGTGTGTGTGTGTGTTTAATGCACTCGGTGGCAGGACTGCCGCAGGGTCCTAACATACAGATGGTGTTACAGTGACTTTAATTCAGTCCTGATCATTTAAATACTTCAGTCGTTCTTTAAACACTTACTCGACATTCGAAAGACTGCTGCGGGGGTGTAGTGGTCACTGCTTCCTGTCTCAAAACCCCTGGTTATTATGGTAGTGTGTCCACTGCGGACTGCACGCTGTAAATATGTAATGTATGTAAATTTGAGCTTAAAGAACAGGGGACATTGGTGAAGACATCAGAGTACTTTCATTAATGTTATTAATTCAATAACGTTGTCAGTTCAGATCAACCCGATCATGCAAATACACATGTCTCCTAGTGTGGACGTCCTGGCAACTGGTGTTGCTGGCGTTTTACTTGCAAATGATACTTTAGAAGTGATGTACTTCAGCGATAAACAAATGAAGGGCGATAGCAGCTGCAAATAACTTTAATCAACGGAACCATCGATGGAACGCAGCGTTTAAAGCACTGTTCAAATGAGACGGACAGAGTTGGGTGGACAAACAACAACGACAATAAGATGATGTTGACGGTCACGCTGATTAATCCCTAATTAAACATGAATTAATGAATATGTACGTTTGACGCTGTGTGTGCGAGTGTAGGATTGTTTTTCACCATGACTCTGTTTTTGCTTGTGTTCGTTAGATGACCTGACCCTTACCTGTATACGGGCCCAATGTTGCCATAACAACAGCCCCAGTCCGGGGACAGGAACGGAAAAGCTCCTGCTGTTTGACATCATACAGGATATAGATTCATATATCAAACCGAAATCAGATTTCCAGGCAACTGCGGGACTTCGTTTACTGCTCGAGTCAGCCGCGGGGTCCGAGTCCCCCCAGCAGTGTGTTGTCCTGCTCGGGGATGGGTAGAAACGACCGCCTCGCTGTGACCTGGTTGCTCACGGCTGTTGTTGTTTAGGCTGATGGAGACAGATAGAGTTACAGTGCTGGAGCATGAAGCACACTGGGACCTGAGGTCTGTGGTGTTCCACGCTCCACCTCTGAGAACGCGGTGGGTCAGGGCGGAGGAGGAGGAGTGCGTGTGTTGGTTTTTGGGTGCGGTAACGTGCAGACAGGGTTAATCTACAATGCCACGACCAACAGAACTGTCCAGAGTTTACAGTGGTTCAGAAAAGGTCCATATTGGATCTGTTTACGACTGTACAGTACAGTATTCCTTTATTCATCTCTGACTGTTAAAAAGGATATCATATGATCTCCACAGAGTTTATAATCGTGTGTGTGTGTGTGTGTGTGTGTGTGTGTGTGTGTGTGTGTGTGTGTGTGTGTGTGTGTGTGTGTGTGTGTGTGATCCACAGGTGAGAAGCCATACAGGTGTTCCTGGGATGGATGCGAGTGGCGATTTGCTCGGAGTGATGAGCTCACTCGACACTTCAGGAAACACACCGGGGCAAAACCCTTCAAATGCAGCCACTGCGACAGGTGTGTGTGAGGGGGGCAGTGGACGAAGGTGTGGGCAGTGGCCGAGGGGTGGGTGGGGGCACATTAGTACATAGGTATTCACAGCCTTTTCTCTCTCACTCAAAACTGAGCTCAGGTGAATCTTGTTTCCACTGATCATCCTTCAGATGTTTCTACAGCTTGATTGGACACTTGTGGTCCATTGAGCTGATCGGACGTTATCTGGAAACACACACCTGTTTATTTAAGACAAAACAAGACATGATGTCTGAGAACCTTTCCTAAAGCAGGTTGAGTTTGTAGCATCAAACTCAAAAAGACTCGACTAATTAGGAGTGTCTAATAGAGTGGACAGTGAGTGGACACTGTGTTTAAACACTCCAGCAGCACTGCTGTGTTTGTGATAATAATTCCCATGGGTTTCCTCTCTTCTCGTTTTTCCACCTGCGCAGGTGCTTCTCTCGCTCTGACCACCTGGCTCTGCACATGAAGAGACACACCTGAAAGGGAGGAGGACGAGGAGGAGGAGTGGACAGAGAAGAAAAGCTGTCTGTGAACGATGGCAGGAGAGCATTTCTGTGGTCCTGTGGAGGAATGACTGTGGCTTTGTGTCTGTGCTGTGTGGCAGGAAGTTGAGTAACTGTGTGTGTGTTGTGGGTGTCTGGTACACACATGTTGTAAAGAGCAGAGCAGAGGATGCAAGAGTGCAGCGCCACCTGTGGACAGAGGTGGAAGTGCATTCCATAAACAGAGTGAGCGTGTGAGGAAGATCGGGTACTAAGAGCAGCTAATAAATGTGCTGTGTGTGTGTGTGTGTGTGTGTGTGTGTGTGTGTGTGTGTGTGTGTGGGATGAATGAGTGTCATTATGAGTGCACTTTACGGAAGGCCTGCCTTATAAACCCTGAGCACATCTATACGTCTTTAAATGCTTTGTGTTCTGAGTGTGTCCCAGTCTGCCAACACCAAAATACGGAAGCCTGTCCAGCAGAGGTGGGTGGACCGTCTCCAACTCATGCTCCAGTAAACATATTGTGACTAAACGTGAAGTTCAGTAAACGTTGGAGAAATCCACTCGAGTAGATGTTAGGACTGTGGGATGCGTTGAACTGTGATGATCAGATCTGATTTCGGATATACGGGAAAGTAGAAACCATCCAAACTGTCCTGGAGTTTGTGTAAATGACTGCGTCCCACCTCTGCTGTTACACCCACGGCACACTGACCACAACAGACTCCACCATTGTAGTAGCTCTGTGCCAGCAGACCTTTCAGAACAGTAGCAGGAACAGTCCTAAACCTAGCCTAATACCAATCCCAATCCTAATCCCAATCCTAATCCCAATCCTAATCTCAATCCGAATCCCAATCCGAATCCCAATCCTAATCCCAATCCTAATCCCAATCCTGAACACTGTGGAGAATTTGAAGATCTCTGTAGGGTTTAAGGGGTACTTTCTAAACAACACTGAAGTGAAGGTGCTAGAACAGTGTGAACATTCTAGAACCTAGAGAATATTCTAGAACAGTGAATATTCTAGAACAGCATGTCAGTAGGGAGGCAATTCTAGAGAATGCCATTGGTTACTCAGGAATGGGCGTCTAGTCTGGTATTCGGAATTGTTGGAGAACGTTGGGTCAGGGTGCTCTGGAGTGTTCGGAATGCTAATTAAGCCGGAATGCTCATCGTCTGTGCTTTGGCTGATTAAAGACTCCGTGCTCAGTGGATCATTCAGCTTTACAGTGCTTCTAAAACTTAAATTGAACCACTGTTGCTGGGAAAGAATCGTTGATGTGTTTTTAATAACAGTCTCATTTCAGCTGTAAAGCAGGATTTTCTTGTGTTTCGTTTGTTCGTTGTCGTATTTGACGCTGTACAGTCATCGTGCCTTAAGGCCTGGCCTGCAAACAAATCAGGAATCAATAACCAAATGAACCCGATTGTCCAGTAGATCAGGTCCAACAATGTCGTGATGAAGGGTGTATGGAAAACTGTTCAGCGTTTTAGGGATTTGACGGGTCCTGCACTCAAATAGCTGCACCTCGACGACAGGCTTAAGTTAGAGTTTACCACCAAACGACACATTTGCATATGTTTGGATCCTTATTGTGTAAAAACAAATGATTGTAAGTACGTGTAAAATCACTCTCAGGAAATTTGAACTTGATGCAAATTCACTCATGATCACAAAAACAGTTTCACCCAGAAGGACATGTGGGATTGCAGTGCTGTTGGGAAGGAAGATAAAGATGATCTTGATCTACTCATACAGAAGTGGTGTCTCAGTTCGGCGTCGGGTTTAACGCAACATGCCAGACGTCTCTGCATGGAGGTGTAGAGGTTCCTAATGGTGTCCTGTGATGATCCATCCCCTGCAGCTTGAATGTTCTCACTCAGTTCTGCAGATGGTGTGGTAGGGGTGGAGTGTTGATAGAGCGTCCATTAGCGTCCGACACATTTTCAATCAGGGACAGGTCTGGAGATGAGACCGACCACGGCGTAGTATCTGTGTCTATAAATAAAAAATAAAATGGACGATGTGGTTCCATTCCGTTCCCTACCATAAAAACGAAGCCAAAGTCACCCACCATGTTCGCCCACCGAGTCTGCAACTAGTGCACAGAGACCAGAGGCGGAGCCAGACTCAGCTGTTCATTTGGTTGGACCTGTCCCTGCCTATAGGCAAGTGGAGGGCAGGAGTCTGACACCGTCCTCATGGAGTATAACACCTGTGTTTCTTCCAGCCAAAGCTGCCAATCACTTCATTCCTAAACGTAACCCCACCTTCTTATGATCAGAATAACCTTTAAAAACAGATTTCGGCAGCAAACAAAAAATTGTGCTGTTTTACAGTTGAATTGTATGGGAATGGGCGGAGCTAATCATCATCATACTGCAACCAGCAAGCAGATGCACTAGACCTGCGGTGCCTTCACTTTTTTTGTCCCTATTTTTACAGTCATGGGGTCAAAACAACACAATGTAAACCTCACACTCAGGTCCTGTCCGCTTATATCCGTTCATTTAAAAATCAGAGGTGTTTGTATGTGTTTGGCCTCCCGTCCACACCAGAGCGTCGTTTTTCGTAAACACTGTCCAAGTTTAGGTTTTTGAAAGCTCCGTTTTCGGTGTGGTGCAGACGGGAAAGCAGAGCTTTATGAAAATGCGGTAGGTAGCCAGAAACCGTAACGTAGCCGTTACGGAATACTGTTCTCTTACATTACATACAGCGTAAAAATACAGCATCTTTAGGGAGCTAGCACTAGATTTCATAGTTCCACGTATGAATAAATATACTGTTCTATTACGGATATAAAATGCTCTGTTTACATTTACGATCCCTGATTTCCCATCTTCCGTAGTACGCTACATAGGGAGTAGTGTGTAATTTGGGATTAAACCTCTGTTTTACGTCTCCATGGTGATCATGAAGGCTCTCTTTATGAGGTACTATAGCCGCCTACACAGCTGGCATGCTCACGTAAGCATTTCGTCTTTGTGTGGATGGGAGTATTTTCAAAAATGGACAGGAGGAAATCTCCACATTTAAAGATATATTGATAGAAGTGGACATAGAGGTAGTACTTTTTCAAGTTTGTCCAAGGATTTCACAGTTTCTTGGCTGCCCAAGACTTTTGCACAGAACTGTGTCTGCTCAGTGTTTAAAAACTCCATTTCAGCCAGTGGAACATATTCAATAAGTGTGGAGGAAAGGACATAAATCCAGCCTTATAGGAATAATTCGGAGACATAGACCAGTGAACGTGCACTGGTACAGTACAGAGAGTGTTGGGATTCTATAATGGTACGAATTCATTCACTTTCCCGGGTGGAATTCAGGTGCACAGATGCTTATGTGCTTATTTGACCATCAGAACCAGTTATTGTTCTCTGTAACCACTGCAGAGTGAAGCTCAGAAGAGCCCATTGTTCTGTGTTACACCACTAGAAAGAAAGACGAGTTGGACAAAACTGCTCTCATCATCAAACATTTGCATCCCGAAGGAAGTGTCAGTACGGCGTCGGGTTTAACGCAACATGCCAGACGTCTCTGCATGGAGGTGTAGAGGTTCCTAATGGTGTCCTGTGATGATCCATCCCATGCAGCTTGAATGTTCTCCCGAGTTCTGCAGATGGTGTGGTAGGGGTGGAGTGTCGATAGAGCGTCCAATAGCATCCCACACATTTTCAATCAGGGACAGGTCTGGAGATGAGAATGACCACGGCGTAGTATATGTGTCTTCAAGACGAGATCTTGAGACGGCAGCAGTGTGTGGACGAGCACCGGAATAGAGCACCGGAGTGTGTGTTCAGAAAAGGTAGAACCACTCGTAGCAGAACCTCATTAACTAACTTTGGTCTGTTAAAATGTCTGTAATGAAGAACAAAGGTGATCTGACGTACGAAACTGCACCCACACCACGACACCAGACCTTCTGGATGTGTGACGAGTGTGGCAATGACCACGGTGTCTCCACGAACACGAAAGTGGGACTCGTCACTGAAGATGTCCTGCTGCCTCTCTTGAGAGAGTCAGGTGCAGCTGTTTTTTGATGATGAGTGTAATATGTGACAATGCTCTGGATCTGGATTAGGTCTGATATGTGATCTGTCGTTTAGAGTTAACGAGGGCTCGCGTTTAATTTTTTACTTCAGGGAAATTGCAGATTTATGTTAAATGTGTACATTTTGAACAAGAGTTTGTAAATCTGTTATGCAAATAAAAGAATAAAGAGGTCTTATTTTGATGCAGTACGTGTAGACGAGGATGTGTTATTTGACTTGGCTTGTAGATCGTTTCTTAAGGGTTGAAATATAAAAAAAATCTATAAACAGGAAAATGACCTTTACAGTAAATATGACTTGTTTTAAGTGTAAATCATCACAGAGACACAATACTGGCTTTCATACGTGTTATTTTGAGGTTTCTATTCTACTTTTTTTTTTTTTACAATTCACAGTTTTGTACCATGTAAAAATAAAATTTGTACTCTAAAATACATTTTTAAATGCTTTTTTAATGTATTTTGTACGTTGAGATGGTGTCGTGTCTTCCCTGAGGTTGTTTTGTGCAGTAGATTTCCATTATTTGAGCAGTTTCTGTATCGAATGTATTTTGTATCACAAAAATGAAAAAGCTCCTGTGGATTTTGATCTGAAATACAGTCCCGTTCAAAACACTTCCTGTTCGTTGTTTTTAAACGTAGAAACGAATAAGCCATCCAGGCGGTGACTCCTCGCCTGTGAAAATGTTAGGACACCCCATGAACATGTTTGATCTTCATTGTAACTATAGTGAGAGATGGAGGTGATATAACAGTAATGGGCTTTATGTCTTTGTTCATTTTTTTTATTAGTATTATTTTTATTTCTGTAAAGCTGTTCTGTGAAATCAGTTGTGAGCATTAAATAAATTTTGATTTGATTTGATATAACTACACACATACAACTGAAGAAGTGTCTTTAAACATCACTTATGAAACATCAGGGCTGATGTGTGACAGAACGAAAGCAGCAAGAGTGAAAGGGAAGGTTTACAAGACAGTAGTGAGACCTGCTATGATGTCTGGTTTGGAGACGGTGGCTCTGTCTGAAAGACAGGAGGCTGAGCTGGAGGTGGTGGAGATGAAGATGCTGAGATTTTCGTTGGGAGTGACAAGGATGGACAAGATTAGAAATGAGCAGATCAGAGGGACAGTGAAGGTGGAGCTGTTTGTCGATAAAGCCAGAGAGGCCAGGTTGAGATGGTTTGGACACGTGTTGAGGAGGAATACTGGATATATTGGACAAAGAATGTTGGAGATGGAGCTGCCGGGCAGAAGGAGAAGAGGAAGACCTCAAAGAAGGTTTATGGATATAGTGAAGGTGGATATGGAGATGGTTGGTGTAACAGTGGAGGAGGCAGGGGATGGGACAAGATGGAGACAGATGATCTGCTGTGGCGACCCCTAAAGGGAGCAGCCAAAAGAAGAAGAAGATGTTTCCTAGAACCAACTGGAAGAAAGACGTTCCCACTCCTCCATGGGAATTCTTTCAGCTCTGTGAGGTTTCAGCGTCTGTACAAAGACCTCACAGAGCTGAAAGAATTCCCATAGAGGAGTGGGAACGTCTTATGTTTTCCTCAAGCCCCCTCTGATACGATAAAGATCTCATAGTGGTTTCTATGATGGAGAGATCTCCAGACCCTGCTGTAGCCAAGCAGCTCCAAACCATCACACTTCCACCACCACGCTTCACAGCTGGTATAAGGCTCTTCTGTTCAAATGCTGTTTTTAGTTTGCTCCAAATATATCTTCCATTACTGTTTCCAAATAATTCAACTTTGAATTCATTTGTCCAAAGAACATTGTTCCAGAAGTCCTGCTCTGTGTCTAGATGTTCTCTGGAGCTGATTTCTCGTTTGGGATCTTTGTAAATCCAATTATCTGCATCTACATAGAAACTCTGAATAGGAAATTCTAAAGGGTTCACAAACTTTCAAGCACCATGATACATTATGCTATAGGTGGATAATATGACCACCTCCTTGATTCTACCCTCTCTGTCCATCATATAAGCTCCTCTGATCACACAGGAGCTCTTTGTGGTTCTATAATTCCAGACTGTAGATCATCTGTTTCTCTGCAGACTTTATTCTCCTCCTTTCACCCTGATCTTCACTGATCAGGACCCTACAGGACCACCACAGAGCAGCTATTATGTGGGTGGTGGATCCACTCGTACCAGCAAAACACACACTTACATGCTACTGAATGTATTCTTTAGGTGTCCACAAACACTTGGACACATTGCAGAGGTTATGTCTTTCCTTCTCAATAATCATATTCTTTCAGTGGTTTATCAAGAACCTGCTTGATTTCTTCATACCACTGTAATGTTCCATCATAGCAAACACCATCCCTTGTTTTAATGCACTCAGCCGTGCTCTGAGATGAAGATTCAGAATGTATCTCCAGCATGCAGATATGTAGGACATTGTATATGGTGTGTATGCCCATAGGCTTTTACGCTGTTCTATATGTAGGACAGCGGATTGGAACACAGGCAATGCTGGGGGGCTGTGGGGGGTAGAAAATGGTGTAGTGAATGGGGGCTGGGTAAGATGTGCCTCATGGGAAGCGAATACACACATGTTCCTTCTGCATGATGATCTCATTCACGATGAGGTCATCATATTTTATCATTGCTGTCTTCTTTATTTGATTGGAGTGGAGTGGACTCTCTGGAGCAGATAAACAAACATGAACCTATTGGCACCATGTCTAATGCCAGGTGTGGACTAGGGGGTATAAAGCCCCCAGCAGTGTGGAGCAGTGGAACCATGTTCTCTGGGATGATGGAGCTCCATCCAGCACCTGTGAGAGGAATAAGTTGGGGATGAGCTCACAACCTCAGCACATCTCATGAGTGTTAACAGGGAGTTTGTCTCCTGCTGCAGTATCAGCTATCTGCTCATTCTCTTCTGAGAAGGCTTTATGCTAGATGTTGGAACATTGCAGTGAGGGTTTGATTGCATTCAGGTGCATTATTGAAGTCAGGTACTTATGGGTCATGAACACCACTCCATTTTGCTGTGTGTCTCCTGCTGGAAAATGCCATCAATATGTACACTACCCAAAAGTAGCCTCTGAGAGCCTTTTCAAAGGGCAGTGGGAGAAGCACTTTACGCCCCCTTGTGCCGAGACTCTGTACACGCCTGTAATGATTTACATACCTGCCAGAGACTCTATGTGCGATTGTGTTACTAACAGTCGTGAAGATGATTATGAGCATTGTCTCTATGTCGGACTCATTTCTACAGCCGTGGAGCCGAGCCTAGCTGCCTTCAGCTGGAGTGGGGTTAGGGGTCACTACTTGCACAATGACCTCACCTCTGTTCCCAGTGACCAGGCATGGCCTACTTTATCAGGGTTACCATGGAGACGTCCACCACAGCGGCCTGGCTCGTAGTTCATGGCTCGTGGTCTTTGTGCAGATGTGTCAACAGATATGAGTTTTATAGAGTAGCAACTGCAAATGACTTTGTTTCCCCTGAGGCTGAGTGTGTGTGTGTGTGTGTGTGTGTGTGTGTGTGTGTGTGTGTGTGTGTGTGTGTGTGTGTGTGTGTGTGTGTGTGTGCGCTTGAGGATGAGGAGGGATGGGGGGGAGGTTCTGGGGGAAGGGTGTGTGTGAATGAATATTTTACAGTGTACTATTTGCTCTGAAATGATGTCATCGCGGAGTGAGGTCATACTCTCAGTTTGATCAGTCGTATTAGTCACGGACGAAGGCAGCGGGTAAAGAGATAAAGAGGATGGAGGAAAGATCAGAAGAACAAAGGAACTCATGCAAACCTAATACAATATGGACAAAAGTAGTGGGACACCTCTATTCATTGTTCCTTTGGAAATCAAGGGAATTAAAGAGTTGATCCTGCTTTTGTTGGAGTAACTGTTTCTATTGTCCAGAGAAGACTTTCTATCAGACTCGGAAGGGTGCATTCGTCAGTGAGGTCAGGACGTTGGATGATCACTGACTCTACAGTGTTGGATGGAGCTCCATCATTCCAGAGAACACAGCTCCACTGCTCCAAAGCTCAGTGCCCATCTAGTCCACGCCTGCTATTAGACATACTAATAGGTTCTCCAGAGTCCTATTGGCAGTACTTCTGTAAAGGGACTAGACAAGCTGTGTGTGCATTTGCACATCTGTGTCAGCAACATAGTGTAGATAACGTAGGACTTTCTGCTACTTGTACATAGTCGTGGACAGTCTATATTTAGAAATGGACAATCTGGTCTTTTATATTATTATTATTATTATTATTATTATTATTATTATTATTATTATTATTATTATTATTATTATTATTATTATTATTATTATTATTAATGGAGCTTCATCCAGTACTTTTGCTGGGATGAGTTGGGGATCAATGAGGTATGGTGGTGATCATCCAACCAACGCTCACCGTTGAACACAATCAAATCCTCACAACCTAAACGAGTCTCATCAAGGTTTGTTGTCACTCACCACACGTCCAGATGGTCTGGTGTCACGGTGTGGGTGGATTTTCATACGATGTCAGATCATATTCGATCTTCATTAAGTCACTTTAACAGACCAGCATTACGTTAATGAGGTTCTGCAGCCAGTGGTTCTAGCTTTCCTAATCTCACACACCGGATATATGTTATACTGACATATGATTATTGATATATTTACCCTTTATGGTGTGGTGTTGCCCTCAGACAACAAACCACTTTTCCATTATTGTTCTGTCCCTGTATTTATTTTAATATAATGTCCCAGAAACGTCTCTTAAGAACCACAATGTTACAGGTTTGAGAACGCTGGGCTTTATGGGGTGGATGTGCAATTATCACAGTACTTTTAATGGTTGGAGGAATGTGATGGGGCATTTACGGTCAGTGCATCTGACAGTGAGGAACTGGACTTCAGAATCAGGTCAGAGGAACAGTTAAGTGGTTGGTCAGGGGGCAGTTGAGGGTCAGCCAGTCGAGTGGTGTGTGTGGTTCATGTTTTTTAACCATCCTATCATCCTCAAATATAATAACATCAACCTGACCCCAGGGAAATTTTACCTCCAGAAAATGATTTACAGAACATTGTTGACCACGTTTTTGTGACAGGCACTTTGTTTATTTGTTGAACACATAAATAACCCCTTGAAAATCAGTGAGTTGACCTGTCCTCCATCAGGCCAAACCTGTAAATTAGAATTAATGAATCTTGAATTTTTCAAACAAATCTTCTCAAATTTACTTCTCAACATTAATGACCACAAGTCTTGTTTTGGTGATGATGGACGGACCTTTACTCACAGCAAGACGTTCAGAGGGAAGCGCTGGTTTGTTCTTTCTCACTGTCCCCAACATTGTAACCGTCCTTTTGAGAAGTTCCTCACCCAGGGAGTAAGACGTGGAAAAATGATCACACGTAATGTTATGCCCATGCAGTCCTTCAGCCATATCAACCACAAGCCTTGTGCCCGGATTTTTTTTCTGGTGCTTCGCCAGGAGATTTGCCCGCGTACACCTGCATATTCCAGGCAAAGCTGGACTGTGCATCACATGCTGCCCATATTTTGATGCCATATTTGGCAGGTTTGCTAGGCATATACTGTCTGAACGGACAGAGTCCTCGAAGCCCACAAAGCACTCATTGACAGACTTACATACAGTCTTTCCAACTGTCCTCATTTACACGCTTCCCCTCTACATTTGTCATCCCAAGCACAATATTTTTTATCGATGGCGTTACGAAGAGCTCGAATGAGGACTTGATGGCTGACTGCACATCTGGTGGGTCCTGGAACCATTTTGATAATATTACTAGCGCTACGTCTACCCTACTGTCACAGTGGGGAAAGGGACCATAGTATCTTTCCATTTTTGATAGAGGTCATGTCTGCAGGTGGTTGAGGGACAGCAGGAGGGTCAGCACTCTCATTCTCATCAGATGAGAATTCCTCAATATCAGGGTCCTCTTGAACACAGTCCTCTGTCTCAGAGACAATCACCTCTAAGTCACTTTCACTGTCCAAGAGCTGTTCCAAAAATTTTCAAAGAGTGAGCGTGCAGATTGCAGAACACTCAGAGCACAATGAGGAATGATTTGGATAGAGGACTGAGATGCAAGCTTTTCCTTCTCCCTGATTTTGCATGAACTACCAATGTCCTTGCGGGAATACCCCGCCCTCCAGTGCAGTGCAGGAAAAAACAGTTGACAGTTGTGAGTTCAGAAGGTCACACACACACACACACACACACACACACACACACACACACACACACACACACACAGTGGGAATGCATCTATAAATGGTTCTATAAGTGTCCAGTAACAAAATGAAGTTGAATACATGAATACTATGGACTACTGCCTCCCCCTCATGATAGGCCTGCGGACCACCGGAGAGTGCGTCTAGGCCCACCGGTTGAGAAAGCAAGGTTTCAAGGAGGTCTGACATCCTAATGACATTCCAGAAACATCCCTATGGTATGATTATCAGTGTTTACAGAACATCTTACTTTACATTATCCTTACATTTTTAATGTTTGGGTTTCTGGAAACACAAATTCATCAAATGCTTTGACAGTTTGTGTTTTGGTGTCCTCTGGTGGTGACCAACAGTAACTGCAGCAAATGCATTTACAGTCATTTATACTGTCCTTTCATGTTTAATCCACTGAGATTTGGGAGTGATGCATATATGTATATATACGTGTGTGTGTGTGTGTGTGTGTGTGTGTGTGTGTGTGTGTGTGTGTGATGATTATTTTTTGGTGTCATAACACAGAAAGGCAACTAGATGGAGACAATTTGTTTGAATTTTAAGTTTATTTATGTGAGACAGTCACCTCAAATTTGTCTCCTTTGTGATGTAAAAATGATCAGTATTTACATTTTGCATGAATTTGCTCATGTTTTTATATAAAAATACTACATTTTTTGTGCATTTGCTGCTTCTAAGGCTTAAAAGCACATCACATCTCAGAAATCCTGCTGGAAATTGATCATCCAGAGTGTTTTGAGTTAAAAATGCAATAATATTAATGAATTATTTGTAATGTTTAGATTGGTAAAGATACATGTTATAGCAAGTTCTTCAAAATACTTCACAGTGGTCCCAAAAAAATCCTGAATGTCCTTTATATTTTTAGTATTTATATATGAATCAGTATTATTCCCTCTCAGGACTTTTATTATGAAATTTGAACACTGGGAAAGAAAGAGAGCAAACAGCCCCTCCCTCCTCGTTTTCCTCTAAAAGCCAATTTTTGTAACGGTGATGTCATCAGCCCCGCCCCCTCTCTCTGATCAGTCAGAGTCTGTATGCAGGTTGAGCATCAGCCCCGCCCCCTCTCTCTGATCAGTCAGAGTCTGTATGCAGGTTGACAGCCCCGCCTCTCTCTCTGACTGTCAGGAGTCTGTATGCAGGTTGACTCATCAGCCCCGCCCTCTCTCTGGATCAGTCAGAGTCTGTATGCAAGGATCATCAGCCCCGCCCCCTCTCTCTGATCAGTCAGACTCTGTATGCAGGTTGAGCATCAGCCCCGCCCCCTCTCTCTGATCAGTCAGACTCTGTATGCAGGTTGCGCATCAGCCCCGCCCCCTCTCTCTGATCAGTCAGACTCTGTATGCAGGTTGCGCATCAGCCCCGCCCCCTGGACAGTGCAGTAAACATGCACTGACAGATCTCAGGTTCTAAGAATTAATACAGTTTGTTATGTTGTGGTATGTTGCAGTTGTCCTCAGTACTAATACTAAGTACAGATGTTCTTATTATATTTTTGCTCTGTTTGCTCATTCAGTAACAGGAGCATCATGTTAAACGATTAGTGTGTTCTCATTGCTGTGAGGATTTCATTGCATTCAGCCCCATTAGTGAAAAATGGAACTTGTGAATCACAAACACCATTCAAGTATGAAGCTCCATCGTTCTAGAGAACACAGCTCCACAGCTCCACTGCTCCACAGCTTTATACCCCTCTAGTATTAGACATGGTGACCTTGTTTTGGCTTATATTTGGAACAAAATAAACAAATAATCATTTATTATTTTTATTATTTTTAATTTTATTCCAAAAACAATGTTCCAACAATGTCAAAGGACTATAGATTCTATACACATCACATGAAATCTGAAAGAAAATGTGGTAAAACAGAAGTCATGTACATTCCTGAGTATCAACAGTAATAACTCTGATAATGATTAGTAGATACAGCGTTTATAATCATACTCAGTTATACTGAACAGCCTACTGACCTTGACGGCTGCAGTCCTATATACAGCGATCTATAACCTACAGGAAGCTGAAGGACAAACAGACTACAGCTCATGTTTACCAAGGCTTTGGTGATTTTATAAAACGATATTCTGTAAAGGGTTGAAACGGATTAGTGCAGCACTTGTTTAACAGGTTCTTGCTAATCCTGCTTGTGGACTTTCAGTTGAAATGGCCTTGCCCTCGTTAGGCCTGCCACGATGGTTACATTACTGACTTATCGGACAATATACAACAGTATCGTTATATACGATAACAGTATCGTATGAACAAGCTGGTATGTTGACTTCATTTAGAACATGACTGTTTTTCGCTGATCTGTGCACCACGTAAATCATTCTGGATGAAAAGACCAAAATAAATGCTCTAAAATCACTTTTATTTACACTTGTTTTACATTCACTTCCATTCAGAGTTAAGAGCCTTTTTCTCATCTCCTGTAAAGTGGCCATTTAGGAGATACTTGGTTCTCACTGGACAGTGACAATATCAACATACTTAAAAGGGTGTAATTACATTATTATGCTATTATTACCAAATCAGAGGCATAAGATTCTAAAACAAAAGTGAAACTAAAATGGCAATAATATTATTTATCATAACTATTTCTGGGACATATCATACAAAACAATGTCATGACTGGCCTGGCCCTTGTTTGCCTTCCCTAACTGAGTTCATTTGTTCATTACTATCTGCTTCTTTCTGGTCACAGTGGGTCCAGAGCCTCTTCAGGATCACTGGGCACATCCAGAGAGCAACGAGAATCATCATTGGTCATCCAGAGAGAATGTGATTGCGTGGCCCAGGTGCATTGAAAGGTCCAATTATGTCATGGTCAGTGCTGGAACTGGTCCTAGATTCAAACATCAGCACCCAATGCAGACCGATGTGCCTGAAAGATTTGAAACCAGAGTCAAACCCGAGCTGGGCAGAACTCAGGCCCGTTTTGGGCAGAATACATACTCAGAGCCATCTGGGTGTGACACCAGTCAACACACCCATTCACTCACAAGCTCATAGCCCATTATGACCCAAACCAACATGGTAGCACCACAGAAAGGTCAGTAATGAAGGGTAGGCCTCAGCAGGTCAGGTCTTAATTTGCTGCCCCTTCTCCATCTCCTCCATCCACATCCCACGATATTAACAATCAGTTAGTTATTAGTTATGAATAATTGATACTCGGTTTGGTTTTGTCACAGTAGTTGGTTGTCACTTCTTGCCCAGAAGGATGCAGCACAGCTGGAGCCTGAGCAGACCTGCTGTGAATGTGCTCTGCTGTCTGAGAGTTGTTCCCGGATCAGCTTATTCCGTCTTACGACGTGGAGGTTTCGTCACGTTTCTTCATGCTTCCTCCTCAGGTGTTTCTCACTCTCCTCCTGCACGCTTTCCTCATACCTGAAAAGGAGGAAGAGAGTCTAATTATAGGAGATGCTCCAATTTCTCACACTACAGCAACCATTTATTGAAAAGTAGTGCCATTCGATCCAGCGAGCTGCCGATAAACCTTCCAAAACCATTAGGTGACTGTCTTGTTGGATACGTGTACATGGTGGAGTAATACTTGAAGAGCTTCGGTCACAGTGCTGCAATATTGGCACTCCTAGAACATCTCTCAGCCAATCACATGGCAGGGCTGGATCTAGTTGTGGCATAATGAAAGATAAAGGCAGATTACCATCTGTCTCTGTTGCCTGGATAGTTCTGATTGGTGGACTCTTCTCAGCCCAGCAGTGAGCTTCTGTCTCTGACTTTACATCTACAAGGTGGAGACACTCGGTAGGAGTGTCTAATAGAGTGGACAGTGAGTGGACACAGTGTTTAAACACTCCAGCAGCACTGCTGTATCTGATCCACTCGTACCAGTGCAACACACACTAACACACCACCACCATGTCAATGTGACTGCAATGCTAAGAATGACCCACCACCCACATAATAGCTGCTCTGTGGTGGTCCTGGGGGGTCCTGACATTCTCAGCACTGCAGTCACACTGACATGGTGGTGGTGTGTTAGTGTGTGTTGCTGGTACGAGTGGATCAGACGCAGCAGTGCTGCTGGAGTGTTTAAACCCCTCAGTGTCTCACTGCTGGACTGAGAATTGTCCACCAACCAGAAACATCTAGTCTTCTGTGAACCCTGATGAAGATGTACACAGACTGTCCAGACTCTGACTTTACATCTACAAGGTGGAGCAACTAGGTATGAGTGTCTAATGGAGTGGACAGTGAGTGGACACAGCGTTTAAAAAGTCCAGCAGCACTGCTGTGTCTGATTCACTCATTCCAATGCAACACACACTAACACACCACCACCATGTCAGTGTCTCTGAAGCGGTCAGTTTTGTTCTCTCGGACTACAGTTGCTGATAGCCAGCAGTTTGTCTGCTTACGTTTAAAGGGAATTCATCTCATTCTTCATGGAGGTTAAATTCAGGCATATCTCCCAGTAAACTCAGCTGCTCTTCCAACGCCACAATGCGCAGACCAATGTAGCCAGATATCAGGAGCAGGAGCATCACTCTGCATACACAGGAACACACACACATTTAGGGTGGTACACATCAGTAATAGAACCTAAACCCTTGTACACAGTCAGACAAATATACCAAAAATAATGCACCAGTAAGCTGCTGTTAGAATGGAGTGAAACGTTCTATGGGGTGATGTTGGGCCTCTAGTCTGGATACAAGGTGAGATACGGTTGGTCATGGAGGTGTACAGCTTCCATATGACATCCTGCAGAACATTTACCCACAGATGCTGCACACTCGTAGGTTACTGAAGCTGGCATCCAGCTGCTCCCATAAATGCTCGATTGGTGACAAATCTGGTGACCAGCCAAGGAAGTGTTGTGATCTGGTGGAAAGCCGTGCTGTGTGGGAGCATTATCCTGCTGAAAATGCCAGTTGGAAGCCCTGCAATGAGCGGCAACACGTGTCCCCAGGATGTCCTGCACATATCGCTGAGCTGTTAGTGTCCCTTGTGTCCCTACTAGGGGTGACTGTCGTATGCAATGCTCCCCAGATCTTCAGACCAGCAGTTGGGGCAGTGTGTCGCTCCACAGCAAAGGCAGGATTGAAGCTCTCACCACGAGGCCTCTGCACTCAAACCCGAACGTCATCAGTTCACAAACAAAACCTGGACTCGTCGCTAAAGACGATACAGTTCCAGTCCGTAGCAGTCCAGGTTTCTCATTCACGACACACTGCACATGAAGGCGATGGTGGCTTAGAACAGCCTAGATGATGGACAATTCATCCAAATGACCTTCACATGTCTCTCAGTCCAATGATGCGCCCTCTCAAAGTCTGTAATGGGGCAAAATGTCTTTGAGTGCATCGTAGAGGCGGGTCTAGCAGTCAATGATCTCTCACCAAGAGGTACACAAGCCTCTGAGAGCCTTTTATAAAGCAGGGCCAAGATCCAGTGTCCAATCAGACCACACCTAAAATCTTTTACATACCTGCCCGAGACAGAAGTGCAT
The DNA here is from genome assembly GCA_034509495.1 of Acestrorhynchus altus. Lineage (NCBI taxonomy): Eukaryota > Metazoa > Chordata > Actinopteri > Characiformes > Acestrorhynchidae > Acestrorhynchus > Acestrorhynchus altus. Next base: position 2,049,404 of record CM067502.1, on the reverse strand, counting down.
TCTGACTCTATATGAGTGTGTTGTTGTTTTTGTCCGTAAGTGTGATTTATGAGATCTATTTTTGATGGAGTTATAGAACAGCAGCCTTGTATCTGTTATCAGACTGAACTGCTCTGACATATCAGATATGAAGGAATGCAGCTGTACTCAGGACACCGTCTGTGTTCCTGACTGACTGCATACCAGCTCGGCGACCATTTCCTTGAAAACACCCTGAACAAAGCTGACAGTTCCCAAGACAAGACAACTTGACCAGACAGGATTCCAGATCATGACACCCGCTCATGTTTCATCATGTCCTTTCAGGACTTACAACAATGAAGGTAAATAAACATACAAATAATGAAAAATGCATATTTATATTCATTTCAAAAGAAAAATAAATACAACAAATTACATTAATTCTTAAAACGAAGTTGCTACACAGGATCTTCTACAGGCAGTAAACATTCTTGTAAAAGATATCTACACCCATCAGCCACCATGGACATTTTGTAGTACACATCTGCTTTTTCACTGTGTCTCAGTAGTGTGTGTTGTGTTGGTACGAGTGGATCAGACACAGCAGTGCTGCTGGAGTGTTTAAACCCCTCAGTGTCACTGCTGGACCGAGAACAGTCCACCAACCAGAAATGTCCAGCCGACAGCGTCCTGTGGGCAGCGTCCTGTGAGCACTGATGAAGGACTAGAGGACAACCAACACAAACTGTGCAGAAACAGATGAGCTTCTGTCTCTGACTTTACATCTACAAGGTGGAGACACTCGGTAGGAGTGTCTCAGAGTGGACAAAGAGTGGACACAGTGTTTAAACTCGTTCCAGTGCAACACACACTAACACACCACCACCAAGTCAGTGTGACAGCAGTGCTGAGAATGGTAATTATAGAACCACAAAGAGCTCCTATTTCTACAACATAATCTAAACAAGACTGTACTCTGAAGAGCGTCGTACACTGACTGTAACCTCCGTAACAGATTAAAATATGGGTAACTGTCTCTACTGTCCAGAGAAGACAGGATGGAGCATTGCTGGGAAGGTCTGATTGCATTCACCAACAAGAGCTAGAGGCTACTGGATCACCATCCCAACTCATCCTCTACCCCATCCCAAATGTACTGTATGGAGCCCCATCATTCCAGAGAACACGGTTCCACTGCTCCAAAACCTCAATGCTGGGGGACTTTATAACCCTCTAGTCCACGCCTGGCATTAGACATGGTTCATATCCTGTCAATATACTGATAATTGAATACTTACAGCACAAGATAGATGAGGATGAGTTTGTTGATGTTGGCTGCTGTGCTCATGAAGAGGGCTGATTTGATCTTCTCTGTTACCATGGTAACCCAAGAGACAGCTAAACACAGAACACAGAACATGTGGTAAGAATATGGTGAGTGTCTGAACAGCAGGATTGGAGTTTCTCTGTGTGTTTCACCTTTTTCAGTAAATCATATATATATATATATATATATATATATATATATATATATACAAACAAACGCACACACACACACATACACACACACATACACACATACACCTGTCATCAGCAAAAAAAAACAGCTGCACCCAGAGGGACGTGTGGGATTGCAGTTTTAAAGGTGATCAGGATCAATAACTGATGATAACTGTAGTCTGATCTGATCAATATTTATTGATCTACTCATACAGAAGTGGTGTCTCTCAGGACGGCGTCGGGTTTAACGCAACAGGCCAGACGTCTCTGCATGAAGTTGTAGAGGTTCCTAATGGTGTTCTGTGATGATCCATCCCATGCAGCTTGAATGTTCTCACTCAGTTCTGCAGATGGTGTGGTAGGGGTGGAGTGTTGATAGAGCGTCCAATAGCATCCACATATTTTCAATCAGGGACAGGTCTGGAGATGAGACCGACCACAGCGTAGTATCTGTGTCTTCAAGACGAGATCTTGAGACGGCAGCAATGTGTGGACGAGCGTCGTCCTGTTGGAATAGAGCACCGGAGCGTGTGTTCAGAGAAGGTAGAACCACTGGTTGCAATGGTTCTTCATTAACCTCATTAACGTAACGTTGGTCTGTTAAAGTGGATTAATGACATCGTACGAAATTGCACCCACACCACGACAAACTGTTGATCTTGGTGCTGACCACGGCTCCTCCACACACGGACAGTGGGACTCATCACTGAAGATGACCTGCTGCCATTTTGAGTCCATGAGAGTCTGGCACGACACCATTACAGTGGGTTGATTTCTTCTGCGTTCAGGTGTTGTTTCATGGTGACTGTATAATATACGTATATATGAATGTATATGAATTGAATCCATTTTGAAATAAGGCTCTAACATAACACATTGGGCAACAAGTGAAGTGCTGTGAGAACTTTCTGGATGCTCTGTATCTATACCTGCTGTGTCCTTCTCTTCTGTAGACTGACCTTCTCTGCTGGTGCTGCTACGTGGTGTGGAGCTGCTTCTTACTTGGCCTGTGAAGGAGGTCAGTAAGTCATGACGACATCGTCAATAACTTCATCCCACACAAACCATCAACATACATACAGCTCATGATGATCTGGGAGGAGACTGTGAGGGGGGGAGAACTGGTTTAGACTGGAGCTGGTGGCTTCCGTGTTGTGATGGGAAGAAGGTCCCCTTCTGATAAGTGGAGCCAGTACAGATGACAAGGTTGAAAGGGAGGAGACGGAGGTGGCGGAGGGTTGCGAAGACCCTCGCAGACACGTGAACAAGGTACAGATGGAATTTATAGGAGGTTCATTTGTAACATGTAGCTATTTCATAACACCAGCATTAGACCAGATCTTCTAGAGTCACTAGTTTTGGAGTTCTCCTGACTGGCACAGCTGTATCCTTACACGTGATCCGGGTCATGGTGGCGTTTCTAGATGTTTCAGAACTGGATCACGGGTTCAAGCACAATTCAGTGTGTGATTTTCATGCTTGTGCTGTTGTTTGTCATGGTCACCTGGATGTTCCTCTGATAGAGGCAGTAGAAATATGCTGCTCATCTGCTTTTTCATGATCTTATCTCTCATCAGGTGAGAAAGTCAAAGAGAGTGCCTTCAAACCCAGCCCAGAGTCAGAGTCAGAGTCAGAGTCAGTCTCATTTATTTATTTATATACACTCATCACCAAACACACAGCTTTACTGACCATTTGCAAAGTCGCAGATTGAGAACGAAGACAAGGTGCTCCTGTCCTGCTCCGTGAGAGAGACTCTGCCATGGTCTGAAGTGTCCTCCTGACTAGAGGGACTGGAAATCTGTAAGCAGACGACACCATCAACCCTTCTGTTTTGTACTGACATAACTTGGCAACTTCTTTTGATATTGATATTAAAATCTGCTTTTTACAACATGTGCTACGTGGACAAAAATATTGGGACACCCTCTCATTCATTCTGAAATCAGGGGGATTAAAAAGAGTTGATCCAGGTTTTGTTGGAGTAACGGACTCAACTGTCCAGGGAAGGGTTTAGACGAGGTTTGGGATCTGAGCTGAAGTGTGGGCTGCATGCAGACCCTTAGGCTTAGAAACCTCAATATGGTGTTTATATAATATTAAAATATATTATATGAACCAAAATATTTAGTTTATAATGAAAACTGGAGGGAGGAGGAAATACAATTCCTCTTGTCCTTCGGTCAGATTCTTACTGTGTCTGCTTCGAGTTCATGGACGTTTTCTGCAGAAGACATCTGGGGGCTGCCGTTGACACTTGCAGCCTGAAGGCAGAAGAGGAAAGACAGCAACTCTAACTTTCCATTGCTCACAGCCAACCGAATTTACATCTACAGACATCAGCGTAAACCTAATATACATTTTCAAATTCACTTCAAACCTTATTCACATTGTTCAGCTTCACCTCAAGCTTTCATCTGCATGTGTTTAACTAACGTCAGTGGGACAGAATGGGTTCCCATCATATGGGCAGGACAGTGGTTTCTTTATTTACTCGTTTATTTTAACCATGATATTGTCAGTAAATGCAAAACAATGGCGCATTTAATTTAACTGAACAACAATTAAAAGCTCTCTGAAACATAGCTGACCTGTATCTGTGGGCATATCGACTGCAGGAGGTTTAAACACGCATCTCGATTCCGCAACGACACAAACAGGTACTGAAAAACACGGACAGTAGAAAAAGAAAACCTGGAAAATCAGTGCATAACTGTAATATAAACATATAAACATACATGAAACAAGCAGACGGGGCATCTATATCCCTGAAAACAGATGAATAAAATAATGATAAAGCTTGAAAACACTGCAAAAGTCTGATAAAATTACTGTTTATTTATTTTCTTTATATTTTATTTTGGCTTTTATTATTATTTTTTGACTATTTGATGGGATAGCCCAAAATCATGTTTGTAATTTTGGTGAGAATTGGTGTGTCAGAAAGATCCTGATGTTTGGATCAAATATCCTAATACTGGGTGGCTTGAAAACCCCTCTCTACTCAAAAATATCATCTCTATTCAAAAATATTATCTCTGTTCAGCAAATTTTGGATATAAACCCTCATAGTTCAGGAGATGTGCTTTACTGCCAATATGAGACCAGTGCATTGAAAATCTGGGGGAAAATTAATAATAAAAAGAAAAATATGACCAATTTCAATAGTGGTGCCTGGACCCCTGAGATTTCCTTAAGCACATGTGATGATAGAGGACTAAGTTTCTGTAATCAGTCCTAAATTTAAACATTAAGAATAAATTAATGCAGTTTATTGTTGTTTTGAAAGATGAATCCAAACCTACATTAATCATAAACCTGGAACTTGAGAAATAAACGCAAGAAGGTGTCAGTCATGGGCATCACTATGTCCAGCTCTCACTATAGAAAGCTCCTACCTTCTCTCCGCTGCTGGTGACGATGGAGATTGCGTTGGGGACGACCCGGGCCGTGTTCTTTTTCTTTATGACTTGGACTGTGGAAACGTGAATCATGACCTGGGAGAAGGAGAAGGTGCTGAACTCAGCTGAACTGACTATATAAAGATTTTCAGATGGTCAGATTTAAACACTGTCCTTAATGAGCCTTTTTCAATTTCCGATTATTATAAACTTTTTAAAAGTTCAATTCAATGATAACTTGAATGATGTTTGATCTGTAAGTAAAACAACTTTTAACAGTTTAGACAATAGAAACAATTTTCGTCCAAACACTGAACATTGCGGGACACTCAAGTGACATTCAGTAGTTTTGTTTTAATGTCTTTTATTTGTACCCATTGATATCCATCACAAAGCTTCATCAATAGGTGAAGATCAATAGTGGCAAATTTAAATTTTTAAGTCTAAAAAATCCACACAGTAAACTCTTGTCTATTGCAGTGGATAAGTCTTCTATGAGAAGGTGGAGCTGAGAACTGTTATTATATTTGTGCTATTCTATGAATTTTTCAAGCCCGTGGACTTTTCCTCATTTTTTGAGAACTGGAGAGACACAAACGGGTATTTTTAAATATGTTTTCATTTTGTTAGGAAATGTGCCTGTTTGGAAGGACAGGTTGCAAATATATGTAAATGTCCTTGATACAAGTCTCCTTTGTTCATTTGTACACAGTTCATGAGTAATTTCTGATATATTATTTATGATTGTTTTATGATTTTACAAAATAATGTGGATTTTCTTGCTCCAGTAACATCTGATAATAATAGTTTTTTGCGAGATCTAATAACAGATATTAATTCATTTTTATATCTCTTGTATTTATTTTCATTGCATTAAGTCCACCTTGAGATCAGCTATAGCTTCTGGAGTTCTGTGTCTTATCATATTAAAAGCGTTTGTTGATTTTATTCACTGTAATTTTTTATTTGATAATGTGAAAGAAGGTGGAATAAAAACTATGGCTTAATTAGATTTTTTTTTGTGGTCTTGAAATTACAATTTTATCATTAATCGCAATCATTTCTGGGGCAGTATATCATCCAAAAAATGCAGTCTTGCTTTACATCAAAAATGACTTTACAAGAAATAAACAGCGGATTGGACTTACCTTGGTCTCCTTCAGTAGAACCGAAGAGTGGAAACACACGTGCTGCTCGGACACGTACATCTTGCCGTGGTACAGCACTTCTTTCTGGATGGCGCAGGTGTACGCTGGAACAAGGGAAAACAACACACACTGTTAAACCACACTTCCCTACAAACTACCTTTGTCCTCACCAGTGCTCTGGATCTCTGCACCATCCAGTATGATGTTCTCCTGCTCTATCAAACAACCATCACCCAAAAAGTCTACTGAGAACCCAGTACCGGTCAAAAGGCTGGACACACCTACAGTGTTCAACTCTTAAAGGAATTTTGGTGTGTACAGTATATTATTAGTAATTAATTAGTAATTAATTAATAGTAATTGGCTGTGTGCAATGCCACACTTCAGTTCAAGTCCTCACAGCAAATCTAAATAGAACATTTTCTCGGGACAGTAGAGACAGTTACTCCAATAAAAACAGCACAAACTCTTTTTAATACCCTTGATTTCAGAAGGAAGAGTGAATGAGCAGGTGTCCCGATACTTTTGTCCACACTGTGCATGCCATAATTAGACGACACTCAAGATTAAAAATGAACATAAAAAAGTGGCTTCGTGTGATCACTAAAACAATGTGTCCCAAATTTTGACCGACACTATATATATTGGTTGTCCTCTATTCCTTCATCAGTGCTCACAGGATGCTGCCCACAGGACGCTGCCCACAGGACGCTGTCGGCTGGACGTTTCTGGTTGCTGGACTGTTCTCGGTCCAGCAGTGACACTGAGGGGTTTAAACACTCCAGCAGCACTGCTGTGTCTGATCCACTCGTACCAGCACAACACACACTAACACACCACCACCATGTCAGTGTGACTGCAGTGCTGAGAATGACCCACCACCCACATCATAGCTGCTCTGTGGTGGTCCTGTGGGGTCCTGACCATTGAAAACTCACCTCCGGTTAACTCCTCCACCTCGGAAATGTCTGGGAAATGTTTGTGGAATGTTTTCTTGTGGGTCTTGAAACTCTGTGGAAAGAGAAAGTGAAATCAGTCCCACAGTGCACACACTGTCATGAAACCTGTTTTACTGATGAGTGAAGATTACAGACGTTCTCCCAACAGTGCGAAAGTGGCTGTAATTGCATATTTTTGTGATTCCTAAACCAAAGTCATGCAAAAATAAAAAAATTATATGTTCCAGTAAAAAATTCAAGTGGAATTTATTATCTTTTTGTAAAGCTGTCAAACATGTTTGGTGCACATAGAGTCTGATTTACCCACATAGTTAAATGGCTGCTTTTTAATCTAGTATTTATCTCTAATATTAATTAAGCATCGTAGCAAACAACGCTCAACAAAGCACACGTTTTTATTAAATTATGAACAAAAAATGCAATATTTAATTTTTTTGGATGCACTAGTGATTAAGTGCATCTAAATATATACATCTCTGACAACAGTGGTGCAGAGAAGGACAGCAGACAAACTGCTCTCTATAATGGACGATGCCAGTCACCCGTTACACACCATAACCGTGAAGCAGAGGAGTGTGTGCAGTGGTCTGCGGTCACTGAACTGCTCTACTGACCGACTCCGGAGATCATTTGTTCCAACAGCCATCAGACCTTTAAGCCCTGCCTGGGACGAGAGGCCACTGTTGGACCTGATCATACAGTCATTTTCATTATTACACCGTCACTTTATATCACTTCATATCAGATTCACCAGAGGACTCTATCTATCAGCCTTCCAATCTATCTATCTATCATTAGTCTTCTTCTCCTTCATCTTTCGGCTGCTCCCTTTAGGGGTCGTCACAGCGGATCATCTGCCTCCATCTTGCCCTATCCCCTGCCTCCTCTACTGTCACACCAACCATCTCCATGTCCACCTTCACTACATCCATAAACCTCCTCTGAGGTCTTCCTCTTCTCCTTCTGCCTGGCAGCTCCGTCTCCGACATTCTTTGCCGATATATCCCCTATTCCTCCTCAACACACGTCCAAATCATCTCAACCTGGCCTCTCTGGCTTCATCTCCAAACTGCTCCACCTTCACCGTCCCGCTGATCTGCTCATTTCTAATCTATCTATCATTAGTCTGCCTGTCTATCAATCTGTAAACTCATCCGTTCGGTTGGTGTAACTGAAACAGCCTGTAAATCTGGAAAATGTGTTTGCTTTCATTTTCATTGTCTTTCTCGAACTCTGCGCTCTTTCCCAGCAACAGTGTGAAAAGTGTGATGGTTGCACTACGGCAGAATCGAAAGTACATTATGTTGACATTGACATAACTGATCAATCTGAACACCATCACCTAGCACGGGAACGATGAATAATAGTACTCATTCGATTTAAAATTTGGCCCCAAATACAATTTGAATAAAGCCATGAAGTCACAACATCATTGCAAATCAACAATAAGCACTTTAGCCTGAACAATGGAAAACATACAGTGCACCCAACAATAAAGGTAGCCCAGTGGATTCTTTATACAGTGAAAAATACAAACTATTTTCTACTGCAGACATTTTCATCAGACAATTCTGAGAATTTGATAGATTATACAGCTAATAATCTATATCCATAACAGTGATCAATAATAACAAACTATAAATAAGTAGGAATGTTTGGAAATAACACACTTCCTGTAAATACAACATTTCAAAACCTGCTTAACGGTTTTAAATAAATGCTGATCGTCGCCTTCAGCTGAATAACATTCATGGTTTATGACGTGCACACCATCTTTAGGAAAAGAGAACAAAACACAAACTCACATTACGACCAGCTCCATCGACGTGATCAGCCCCCTCCTCCTCTATGATGGAAGTCCTGTTGGACACATCGTGATGGATGAAGAATATGTATTAGAACATGGAATCTCAGTCTGTATCTAGAATGTGATTGGCTTTTCCTTTAATCCAAATAATGGAGCACCTCAGAAAATTTGACTGTCATGAAAAGTTTCATTCTTGTTCATAATATCATCCAAAAGGAAAAATAAATATAGCATTTTCCAGAAATCCAGAATCCGGGATTATTATGATTTAATGTTGAGTTTGAGTACATTTCTAATCAGACAGTATCAATATTAGAACATAAAGGCTTGAAATATGAAATAATGAATGTAAAATGTATGTAATATATGAGAATTTACCAAATTCAATTCAATTATGGACAAAAAATGAACTCGGTTTTCTCGTGGTTGGAGATACAGTAGTAGTTATGCACACTAACTTGGTGGAGCTGGTCCTGTGGAGGCTCCTGTTGATGTCAAGGAGATCTAGATGTGCTTCATCCAGGCCACGGCTCTTTGTCCCATCAATGCTTCTTCTCATTTTGTTGACTTTGGCCTTCCCGAGGAGTCCTCCGCAGTCAGGGGAATAACTAGTGCCAGGAAAAGGGATACAGTCACTAACTGTTGTGTGTTATTGTGCGTGCTTTCTATTCCGACTCGTGCTGTTGTGTTGGAACCTCGTTTACAAGTGAAGTATACCTCAGAAAAGAGTTTGAGAGGGTTTACATTGTAGGGCTCTGGGAAATGGGATGGCCTTATTGGTGTATTACCATATTACCATAGCATAACATAGAAGTGGATAGAAGAAGGGACGCACCAGCGACATGAAGGATCTTGGAGACCTACACAAATTATGGAGAGGTAGAACCGAGGGATTGTCCAACATGCGTGGAGTGACCCAACAGCCAAGACTGCAGACATTCAGTAAGCAATGATGCCCTCTATGACTCACCCTGTTGGCACCATTGGCAGAAGAACTACCATCACAACGACTGCCCTTAACACCAAGTCAACGTTGCTAAAGACTGCAGTGGTGTCCAACATTTGTCTTGTTGGAGATGACCAATGAATCTGTGACACCTTTTGTGCATGTGATTATATCATTTCAAACATTTGAACTGAAATAGAATTTAACACGTCAGTATGTTACACGATAAGTCGATAACCTTTTATAATTATCGTGACACACCAATGAGAGAGCTTGTTTAGCTGTATGTACGTAGATGCCTCTGTTTTTAAACCTTTAAATTAACCGGCTCAGTCGTTAAGAACCAGTTCTTCTTTGCAACGGCAGAATAACAAGCAGCAGATACCACTCGAGGGAAAGGAGGGAACACCTTTTTATTCTTACATTCTGATTGGCCGATTTTCTGCTTTTCTGCTTTCTCCTTTTTCTGCACACCAACATTTAAGAAAGCCAAAAGACTACTGTGCTCAGAAAGCATGAATGTGAGCCCTGAGGGGAGCCTGAGAGGTAATCTCTGCTCTATGTCATGTCCAGGTTCTCAGGGACTTAATGAGGCTGCTGGTGCACCAACGTCAGACCTAAGCTCTTTCATTTCTGAGGTACACAATTATTATACAATTAAGTATTTTTAGAAATAATTTCTCCAACACGGTTCAATATTGTAGCCCTGTTTCACAAGCAGAATAACGCAGTTTATAGAGCACTTATCAGATCTTGAAGCACATTCCTGCCCTACAATGAAAAAGGGATGCATGATGATGTCAGAATTATTCTTAATATTTTTATTGCCCTTGTTTAGAAGCACAGAAATTGCTGGTATTCAATCATTTTCAATATCTTCAAAAAAACACTCATCAGCATATAGTTGTACCAAGAAGGAATCAATTGACAACAATGAGACTTGGTGGGTAGGTTTGACATCACGAGACATGCCAGTGATTCAAACTTCACACTTGGCACATCACTCGAAGATGAGTTTGAGAGGGGTTGCACCGTAGGGCTCTGGGAAGCAAGATGGTCTGTATTACCATCGTACCATAGAACACTGTTGTCCACAGTGGAGAGAAGAATGGGCTCTTCAGCAACATGGGATAGGATCTGGGAGACAGATTGTCCAATATGCACGGAGTGACCTGACAGCCATGACTGCAGACATTCAGTGAGCAGTGATGCCCATATCTGTACGTCCCTAAAACACTTTACGGGTTCTATTGTAAAGCAAAGGTGTGCCAGGTGTAGGAAAATCAGGATATGGACCATCTGGAAGCCTTCTCCAGTTATTTCAATAGCATGTCCACAGAAGAAAGGTTGTCCTACACTAATGATCTAACTCGTAGCAATGGAGTGAGGTCAGAGTGGTCATATACCTTGCTGGAAAACAGCACACAAAAGAACCCAACATGCACAAAAGACACTCTCAAGGCAAACAAATCTCTTGATGTATACTATTCTGAACGTAGTGTTCACATCCAGGACCAGCGACAGGGACATGTATACAAGAGTTCTGGATGATTTAATCTGTCCAATATATCCCTTTAATGTGAGAGATAATCCCTTTATCCAATCAAAGGATAATCCCTTGGTCCAAACTGTCCCTTTAATAGATATTTCAGGAGTATTTAACTACATAAAGACATTTGTTTTCAAAAGGATATAAGCGTGAGGAATCTCTGGATTCTAGACTCATCTACTAGCAAAGGATATTTTCCGAGTGAACAGCAAAGCACTTTTGTAAATGTAACTAAATGTACACGTAATGGCTCATAACAATAAAGGGCCCCAAAGGTCTTCTACAGAAATAAAGCTAATTAATTGTTCCCAAATAATTTTTTGATATTATTTCCTGCATCTTGCTCATTTAACTCTGACATACACACATAGACATATATTATATATTCTTTATATTTATATAGTGTTTTCTTTACTAAATTATTATAACTTTCTTCTCTTTCTGTACTGATGCTGCTACTAGAACCTTAATTTCCCTGAGGGAACCCTCCCAAGGGATCAATAAAGTTTTGTTCTACACTCTCATCCAACAAAATGCACAGTAACTCTACAAAAACCTAGCAAAACCCACCTTCAGTTATTTGACCTTATTCTCCTCATTGAATGCTGAACATATCAACCATGTAATAGCATTGTAAAAGGATGTCATTGTCATTGTCAGAAAGTTGACATAATAAATGATATTGATTTTAATCTTTACACCCTGTAAAAAAGAGTACACAAGTAAAACAAAGAAACCACAGACTTGAATTGACACAACGGAGCTCCTGATATGTTTATATAGAATCAAATCTGTTACACTAACGTTCTAATATCGCTGTTTCTAAATCCACATTACACATGTTGATGTGCAACGTCCAACAGCCAATCAACTGATGACACATTTGGACGCAGCCTTAAACATGCCACTGGACCCCTTTTCATTCCGAAAGAACCACGTAATAGATGGTTCATTCAATAACAGAGTTCTTTGAGATCTTACCACCCAGAAGATTTACAGACCAGCTACCTCAGATCACCTCTCACTCTCTCCAGTCCTTCATGCAGGTTTGAAATGTGTGGCTCAAGGCTGTGCACTTCAACTGAACACCTCACAAATGGTTCATTTACCGTCAGCTCCTGCCTCTTAAACGACAGGAGGAAAAATTCTACCCCAAGCCGAGTCACGTCACTCAGCACAATATTCTCAGTAATTCATGCAAATGTTCACGTCAGCATTTTTTAAATGCACATTTGCATTTGCACCGAGCTGAACAGCAGCGTTTACGCTCTAAAGGTTTTTAAAAGTTGAGGAACCTGTTTTCACTTTTGTTCTTCAGCTAAATATCAGGTATCTGAGACCATCTGAATCAGGAAATAGTGTGCAGTTATGAACAATGTCACTTTCAATATCACTGCTAAGTATTTCTGTACTTTATACCGGATTAGAGTCATGCTTCAGTTAGGTTTAGGTAAGGTTCACGTTACCATTTAGCATAGTGATAGGATAATGGTTAAGTTACATTTAGGTTAGGTTTAGGTTAGGTTCATCTTACAGTTTGACTTAATACTAAGGTTATGATTAGGTTATGTTTAGGTTAGGTTTAGGTTAACTTTACATTGTAGTTTGACTTAGGCATAGGGTAATACCAAGGATAGTATTAGGTTAAGTTTAGGTTATGTTTATGTTAACTTTATGTTAAAGTTAAGCTTTGGCATAGATTAAAGCTTAGGTTAAGTTTAGGTAAGGTTTAGTTTAGCTATATGCTAGTTAAGCTTGAGGATGGGTAATGCGTCGGTTAAGTTTAGGTTAAGTTTAGGTTAGCTATATGCTAGTTAGATAGATAGATAGATAGACAGATAGATAGATAGATAGATAGATAGATAGATAGATAGATAGATAGATAGATAGATAGATAGATAGATAGATAGATAGATAGATTCAACTTTATTGTCATTGTTCAGTACAAGTACATAGCAACAAAATGCAGTTTAAGTTAAGCTTAGTTTAGTTAAGTTTAGGGATGGGTAATGCTAAGGTTAAGTTTAGGTTAGGTTTAGGTTAGCTATATGTTAGTTAAGCTTAGGGATGGGTAATGCTAAGGTTAAGTTTAGGTTAAGTTTAGGTTAGCTATATGCTAGTTAAGCTTAGGGATGGGTAATACTAAGGTTAAGTTTAGGTTAGGTTTAGGTTAGGTTTAGGTTAGCTATATGTTAGTTAAGCTTAGGGATGGGTAATACTAAGGTTAAGTTTAGGTTAAGTTTAGGTTCAGTTTAGGTTAGCTATATGCTAGTTAAGCTTAGGGATGGGTAATGCTAAGGTTAAGTTTAGGTTAGGTTTAGGTTAGCTATATGTTAGTTAAGCTTAGGGATGGGTAATGCGTAGTTTAGGTTATGGTTAAATACTATCAAGCCTTTAGAAATGATTTTCAACATGTAAATTAATTTAAAATAATGCAAAATGTCAACATTAAACAAATGTTTTAATTCTCTTTACCTTTATGTGACTGTTCTGTCTGTACACTATTTCTGTTCATTTCACATTGTACACAATAGACACGAATGAACGTTTCTTCTGTAGCATAAGACTGATATCATTATTATGTGACTGAATTTGACGGGGTGATGGTTGTGATGATGATGATGATGATGATGAGGTTTCGTTATGTTACCCCAAAATACGTTCCCCATAACTGAGCTCTGGACCACAAACAATTCACAATGCAAAACTGCTCTTCAGTTTGACCTGGTGGTTCTGAATGTCTCAGCGTAGAGATGGGGTGCTTTATGTAAATGAGCACATCTCTGAGGAGCAAAGTGGATGAACTCATTCATCCTTCATTCAGTCTTCATTCAGTAAACATCTCCAAAGTTCTCCTTGTGTATTACACTGTGTCAGCACTGAGCAGCTCCTTCAGTGACAGGCTGCTACACCGTAAGTGTGTGAAGGAGCGGAATCACAGGTCCTTCTTCCCTGCTGCTGTTAGAGTGTACAACCAGCACTGCTCTCAGACCACACACACACACACACACCCACACACACACACACACACACACACACACACACACACACACACACACACACACACACACACACACACACTTATCTCCACACAGCACTGCTCTCAGCAGACCACACACACACACACACACACACACTGCACTACTCTCAGAACACACACACTTAACTCCACACAGCACTGCTCTCAGATCAGTGCTTAGTGATGTTAAATCAGGTGTGCTGCTAATGGAATTGAACACATTCAGGCACTGGCTGGGTGCATCCAGGAGAAACCTGGAAACTTTGTTCTTCAGACCAGCTTCAAGATCTCAGCTACTTTCTTCAAAATGAGACATTCTTTTCCTCTTTACTGTATTTCTGTTTACCTGCATCTGTTCTGTTTCTGCACTAATCACTCTTATTGAGGAGTGATATTCAGGAGGAGAAATAATTATTATTCATCACTTATTTATTAATTATTATTTATCAGGACAACTTTATAAAGCCAAACAAACAAACCTGACATAAAGCTCAGTCTTCTCCATACACACCAATATTAAACATGCTTATGGCTTTATGTATTAACATGTATGTATTATGTATTTATGTATACCTGCGAATGATTACTTATGATACTAATGCATCTCAGAAAATTAGAATACTGTCCAAAAGTTCATTCATGTTCATAATTTCATACAAAAAGTCAGATTTTATATTCATTACATGTAAAGTGAAGCATATTTCATACCTTTTACTGTTTATTATATAATATAAATTCTAAAGCACTTTAAATGTAATGGATACATTTTAATAAATTCATTTATGAACAACCTTTTCACAGAATTCTTTAAGATGCACTAATATCACATCACATCAACTAGAAGAACCCACTGTCCACTGTACAGTCCAACATACATCCCTGACCCTCACCTCTGCTGTTGTTACAGGACAATAAATATAAATGGTCTTTATGTTTTGGCTCATTGATGAATATACACATTTGCAGTGGGTTTGAGAAAAGGCCCAATTACATTTCACTAATATTGAAAAATGACATTTTTAGCTCACAATGTTTTAAGGTTTTGTGTTTTAATAAGGTTTTGGGCTAAAACTGGACTAAATAGAAATAAAAACTGAGATCTGCACTAAAGTAACATTAGACATAAAATTAATTCACAATTAGGTTATGAAATTACATGAGTTTTGGGTTTTGTTAAGGTTACAGGTTTATAAGATGTTGGACTAAGTTAAACTGGAAAAATGTGGTTTCTTTTAACCAAATAAAAATGAAGATTTTGGTCTGAATTAATCTTAAAATATGATTTTAGATAATTGACACATGGGCCATGTATTAAGGGTACGGAAGTGGTGTTCTTAAACCTTGAACACTGTTCTATCTACTCAATCCTTCATCCTGGAGAAGCTCTCTGAGTGAAAGCTTGCAGGTTAAGATGATCTGCATGTGCAGATGTTACGGTTCTGTATGCCTCTGCCTTTTCCCCTCCAGCACCTTGGTTCACTTTAATTCCAGATGAGTGTTGGTCTTCTGACTGACCACACAGGACCAAAAACAAGATGTTGGACTAAATTGGACTAAATATGATTTTGGACGAGACCGGACAACAACAGCCCCACAAATCACAACTAATCATCTCGGAGCACTTGTCTCAGACAATCACCCTGAATCCTCTTACAGCATCTCCAACATCTCCAATCTTTTAATGAGCAAAGCTGAAATCCTGCATCGGGTCCTTTCTGGAACAAGTGTTCATGCTTTTTCCCATGTGTACACTTATTCAATTCCAGAGGAGTTAAAGCTGGATTAGAATTAGATTTAGAATTAGAATTAGAGCCTTGTGTTTCAGGCTTCTGGACTGAAAGCGTTGTTCAGTAAGGAAGAGGCGGACTGATACCTAAATATCGATGCCTGATCTTTTTAAGAACTGATCTTAGACTGAAAATAACCTTGTTTGTTTGTTTGTTTATTTATTTTTTAATTAATTATGGATGTGTTTCCTTTCCCTCAATGAAAAGTCAAAAAAGAGAAAGAATTGCTGAATGTTATAGGAGCTACTTCTCCTTTACCTTATTCTTCTGCTACCACAGAGCAATAGTGAAAAATAGTGAAATCGTGAACAGACACATAGAGGCTCTGAGTGGTTCAAAAGTCTACTGCAGGACAGTGCATACTGCACACTATGATCTGAGGATCACAGGTTCAAATCCCGGCTCATGATGCTTGCCATCGGCAGCCTGAGTCGGAGAGAGAACGTGAAATTGGTCATGTTCTCTGCATGGGTGGATGGTCCTCCGTATCAAGAGCTGGAGATCTGATGCTTTGAGTGCACTGGCTGCCCCGCAATGACAGTTGGAAAAGAGGCAGCGTTTGATTTCACATGTATTGGACGTCCTTCAAAATTGATTGGGTAAAGAAGATGATTCCTGAAAGTTATTATTTTTGAATTTTTATATAAACCTTGCTATTGGCATTACTTGGATCCTGCTGATGTGCTGATGCTTATGAAGTGTATACCTTGACTGTGGATTACTGTGGTTCAGTAGATGATCAGAAGGTCCTCACCATCACTACAATCAGTCAGTATTATGTTTTCCATTCCAACACAGTTATTAAACTGGTGCTAAAAGTAATGGAAGGAGTGTCACTCACCCCGAACTGTCCAGCGAAAAGCGCCTGTTGTATTGTTGAACTCCGTTCATGGTTCAAGATGAATGGAATCTATGTAGGCCTGACTTTCTCCAGCTCAGCTCACTCTGACTTTGGTGTTGAACTATCATTACAGCAGATTATTCATACAAGTGTCACATCTTTGCTCCTCCCTATCGACTTCCACCAGCCTGATGACTCTGCAAGCCACGCCCACTCTACCTGAAAGCCACACTCCTACCTACAGTTTCCATGAATGCTAGGCATTCCATTGGCCCCACCCACCAGCCTACACTGCTCTGAAGGCACATGACTCCAGCGTTGAAGGCCTCAATGCCTCACCTCTGTGCAGAGTGCACTGTGCTGCTCAGATACACATCGGTGTGATAGGGATCAGAGGACAGTGGGTGACCTTTCTCTTACTGGAATTCTTATTGAATAAGTTAAGGTGGTGGAGGACAGAGAGAATCAAACATATAGAGAGACAATAACCCAGTGGGCACAGGTCGGCCCAATGAAAAGACACTGAGAAGATGTCTCTCCCTAACGTCAGCGGACGGTTGAAAGGTTTTTCAGATGTCTTTTCCCTGGCGTACGACTAGCGTCCTCACAGTCCCTGCCAGCATTTTACTGTTTGTTCACCGAGAAATCGATGACATGGTTGATTCAGTGTGAGTTTGAAGGTGAATGAACATTGATTAGAAATCACAACCATTTCACAATAAACACTGTTTGAACTGTTTTCTTTTTGTTGTTGTTTGTTTGTTTTTAACTGAAGCAACAACTGAGATTATTTTCAGTTATTTTTTTGGTGATTTTGAATCATATTTCACTAAATAGGCATCATAACATATCTAGTCTTAATTTGTGTTTGGGTATTTAATGTTTCACACCAGAAACAACAGCAGACATTGAGACCATATTTTTTTATAGAGTTAAAAATGAGATTTTAGACTAAACTGGAGTAAAAATTAAGATTTTAGATTAAACTGGACTAAGAAAATGAGATTTTAGACTAAACTGGAGTAAAAATTAAGATTTTAGATTAAACTGGACTAAGAAAATAAGATTTTAGACTAAACTGGAGTAAGAAGATAGGATTTTGGACAACCTTCTTTCTGAAGGCCTCAGAGTGCTTTTTGGATCTGGCCATTATGATCACTCCAACAATCAAGGGCAAAACAAACTAATGTCTGAGGTTTAAATAAGACATTTGCAGCTGATGTGCTGCACCTGATTCTAACTTTAGACATTTTAAGTATTAATAATTGTGTTCAAGATGTTTTTCATGGAGGTTTTTTTAAATGACTGTATTATATGTGTTGTACGATCCATCTACACTAAGGCTGGTCAACTTTGCCTTCTCCATCTACACAAAACATACTTCACATGTCTGGAATGACATAAAAGCTGTATTGTCTTTAGACCTGACCTTTGAGCCTCTTAGCTCGTGGATCGAATTTCATTAATAGAGGTTGTCATGGTATCAGTAAGTGGACAATTGTACAGTGTGGTGGAGTAAGATTACATAGGCCTCCATCCAAACCCCCGTCTAAGAGAAAACAACACATGAGAGCTCTCTCTCTTTGACCACATAAAAACCTAAATGAATCGGATCACGCTGTTCTCGACAGCTGCTGGCTGCAACTGTCCACCTGAAGCAAGTTGAGATTAAACACCCTGCCCTGAACAACAGCTGCCACCATTATATGGTACATAGATTCTGTTTGTCATGAGTTGAACTGGTCATGTTACATCAGGGGCAGAACCAAACTCTTAAGGCCAATGTTCATAAAGTGAGTGAATGGATCCATTTATCGGGGAAAACTGAAGAACTGAAAAGAGGCTCTAGTTCCCTGTTGAGCCTTTAGCTTCATGTTTGTTTTTCTGCTCCAGAGAGTCCTATTCTATTGGCGGCACTTCTTTACAGGGACTAGACAAACTGTGTGTGCATTTGCACATCTGTGTCAGCAATGGGTGCAACTTAAAGTAGCTGAATGCATGTATTAAAAGGGGTGTCCAAAAACATTTGGAAATGTTGTGTATTTTGCAGCCAGGACTAATCAGTTGCTCATCTAATAATGTTTGTCAAGACATTATTCTAGTGATTACACTGAACTAAGCACCGGAGTGCACAGTTCCACCGTTCAGTTCCCCTGGTGCTGCAAACAGCACTGACTGTATCACACACACCTGTACACACCTGCTGCCTACTCACATGAGAACAACAACACAAGCACCGTCGGGGCCCAAACACCTGCTGCAAGCCAGCAGTTGGAGCTTTCAGCCTGCACTCTGAACCGCATGTTCTTTATCAGTATGGGAGGATGGTGGTGGGGGTGGTGGGGGTGTTGGGGGTGTCGAGGCTTCAGATGGAAGCAGAAAGCCTGGCCTAGGGAACAACGTAAGACCACAACAGGTAAACAGCAGATGAAACAGCAGAGCTTCCAGAAGCTTCGAGGGCTGTTGTGTTGCAACTTGCATCATTCAAGGTGCACCTGTGACCAGCTACACCCTCAGGAGACTGCCATGTCACCCTTGACTTACAGGAACACAACGACGATAACATCTAAAAGAAGCTAGAAGAAGTGTTATCAGAGATCGTAACTGGGTGTACTGGGTGTACAGTCAGCAAAGCATGGAAAAAGACTGACTGTGTACATCTCAGCAGTTTTTCACATGATGAACTCAAGTGACTTCCACCTAACGCCACGTTCGCGCTACCTGAGTCGTCAGGTCACGCTTCCCAACTTGATGTCTTGTAAAGGTTGTGGAGTGCTCATTACCCAATCAACCCAGCAGTAACCCAGCCAGGGTTTGGTTAGTGGAACATTATGTGAATGTTCCGAATGTTCTGACTGGTTCTTAGAAAATTTAAGAACCAGTACAAGGACCACAGTGTGCCAGTGGCTTATCACTTACAAACTGAGATCTGCACTTCACAGGCAGTTCCATGCCATTTCCTAAGCTTCATATCTGACTATCAGAGTAACCACTGTAATCTCATCACTGTGTAATGAATTATCAGTGAATAATCGGAAAACAGCCAAAAAATAAAAAGGTTTGAATTGAATTAAATTCCAGTTTAAATGCCAAAAATGCTTCCAGTGCATGTTTACTGCTCTGTCCACGTCACATTCTCTACCTGCATACAGACTCTGACTGATCAGAGAGAGGGGGCGGGGCTGATGACATCACTAACCCAGATATTGAGCTCTAAATGACAATGACAAAGAAGGGGCTGTTTGTGCTCTTTACTCACACAGTATTTTTTCAGAATAAAAGTCCTGAGAAGGGATAATACTGGTGCATATGTAAATAACAAAAATAAGGTGCCTAGTCCATCAATGATCAGTTCATCAGTGTCTGAACTGATATAACTGAGTCGATTGGTGTGTATTTATAAGGCTACCTGTTAGACCCCGTTGTCTGTGCATAAGTTTAGGACATAGGTACATGTCTGTGTACATGTCTGAGGCTCTGAATGTCTTAGTAGATTGGGTTCAGGCGTAGCCTAGGTTGTAGATTACGCTTATGTCTCTGTTTTGACATTGAGGTCAGGCCTGGTTGACACATATGCTGTAGGTCTGCTCCATAGGCCTGGTCCGGAAGTCTCAAGTGATGGCAGTAGCTGATTAATGAGTCTTCAACTTATCACCTGTTTAGACTCTTCAGACTAACTGAGGTCTCTAGACCCCACGACATATCACCCTATTTCTGTTCAACCACTCAGGTTTCTCCTTTTCTTTCTGACCAATCATATGATCACGCCATGACAATGATGTATGCCTCTTGTCTCCTTAATGTATATATACTTTGCTGTCCTGACCAATAAGCGGCAAATCTTTTGAGTACAGGTTTGTCTCTGTGGTTATTGGAGTTCCCCCAGCGCTGCAGGGGGCCAGCTTAGTATTGAGGTTGAACCCTAGAACCAAACCACGGTTCTAACACTTTGTTTATTCACACAATTATACATGTGCTTTCACATCTGATAGACATGTTTCAAAAAGTAATGAAATCTCAACATGTTAACTTTCAGTGTATAAATGCATAAAATATTCTAGGATAGGAGGGTAGGATACAATAGAACTTTATTGATCCCTTGGGAGGGTTCCCTCAGACAAATTAAGGTTCCAGCAGCAGCATCAGTGCAGAAAAGTGTAGAAAGAGAAAATAATTTAGTAAAGAAACACTATTTAAATATAAAGAATATATAATCAGAATTCTATTTATATAGATATACAGGGGTTGGACAATGAAACTGAAACAGCTGTTATTGTAATATGGGAGGTTTCATGGCTAAATTGGAGCAGCCTGGTGGTCAATCTTCATTAATTGCTCATTGAACCAGTAAGAGCAGAGTGTGAAGGTTCAATTAGCAGGTAAGAGCACAGTTTTGCTCAAAATATTACAATGAACACAACATTATGGGGGACATACCAGAGTTCAAAAGAGGACACATTAATGGTGCACGTCTTGCTGGCGCATCTGTGACCAAGACAGCAAGTCTTTGTGATGTATCAAGAGCCACGGTATCAAGGGTAACGTCAGCACCACCAAGAAGGACCAACCACATCCAACAGGATTAACTGTGGACGCAAGAGGAAGCTGTCTTAAAGGGATGTTGGGGTGTTAACCCGGATTGTATCCAAAAAATGTCCTTCACAAGACGAATTGAGGCTCTATTGGCCGCAAAAGGAGGCCCTAGTTCACCAAACTAATCAATTATTGTGGTCTAAAACCAGGTGTTTCAGTTTCATTGTCCAACCCCTGTAGATTATAATATATATTTATTTTTTTTATTTTGAGATTTCAGTAATCATTTTTTGAAATATTTCTATCAGATGTGAAAGCACATAAATAATTATGTGAATAAACAAATAGACACTGGAAGCTGAAAAAATTCTAGGGCTGTCTGACATTTTTCTATTCCATGTTAATATAAATGCTCCAATTCTTCAATTTGTTCATTTTACTTATCTGTGCAAAAACTCTTGATTTTCATATTTATTTATTATCATAACCATTGGCTTTTCATAAGTATTCTAACATGTATATATTTCCAATGAGTTTATTCTATTGATTGAAAGTGTTATTTCTGCTTATTTCTATTTATTCCTCTGTTCTTTTTTATCATTTTTATTTTTAAATTTTATACCAATTGGTGCAGCTGTAAGAATTTGTTTAATAAAGTTATTAATATAAAAAATAAAGATTCATAAAGCAATTTTGAATAATATTGATGATCTTGTTCCAATGACACCTGTCAGTAAGTGAACACTCCTTTCTTAAAATTGATGTGTTGAAGCATCCGAATCTGTGACACCTCGACAAGAACCACTGTGACCTTCTAGAAGACTGGGATAAAAAAGCATCTCCAGAACGTCAGGCAGGTCTTGCGGGGTGTTCCTGGTATGCAGTGGACAGTGTCTACCAAAAACCCAGCTAGAAATAGAATAGGACTTTAAATACGCAGAAATATACTGTCCAGATCATTCCACACAAGCAGAAAACTGTTATCACGGTAAGGTGATCACAGAACAATGAGTGAAATGAGAAGTGATAACCATCGTCCCTGAGACACAAACACCAAACCTGTATGCTCCAGATACAGCTCCAGGCTGCCTGTACAGGATTGGGGAGACCAGTCCCTCGTTCTCAATGGTTTAAGTTTAAATTTGCATTGTTCTTTCACAGAGGACTCTAGTTTCCTTACTCCCAATGTCACAGGCAAATGTACAGCCTTGTCGTCATGACCACCAGTTAGAGGAGAGCAGTTACAGAGGCCGTGTCTCCTACTTCTCCGGCTGCATTATTTACTGTGCATGAATCAGCATCACATGGCGATATTGATAGACAGTTATCAGTGCAGAAATATGATTCCAGTAGCTCAGCACAGCCTAACCAGTCTGCTCTTATTGGCTTCAATAAGTATTTCATCATCATATATCATATCATATCACTACTGGTTTAAAACTTCTGTTCAATCATTTTGATTATTATTATTATCATTATTATTATTATTATTATTATTATTATTATTATTATTATTATTGGCAGATATCGAAGTTTATATGACTGTGTGTTTATAATATAGAAATATAAGCAATAAGACTAATATGTCCAAATGTTTATAGACTTTACGTTGTGCCTATTGCTGACATACAGCTCCTTAGAGAAGTACTGCCAATAGAAAAGGACCCTCTGTAAGTAGCAGATGCTCAAACATGCAAATTTTGTGCTGAAAATGACAAGCCGTCGTTCTTTACCTACTTACAGTGCAGTTCGGTGGTCAAAAGTGTCTTTCACAGGCGTGCTGCAGGTAGTGCATGTGTCACACAGTGCCTCGGGTTGTGGGTTGACAACATTATGACCATTTGACAACATGGCAGGCGATTGTGGTTTCATTTTTACAGAACGGAAGGATGGAAAGGTGCACTATGCTGCACACATATTATATTTTGAAATTAAAGTTGCAGAAGCAAAGAATTTAAGTCCCATTTAGTTTATGAACTACAGTAGTTGTCTTTATAGTCTTCATGAAGATCAGCATAGCAGCTTTCACTTTAGGCCCAATGGCCAACGGTTTAAGGCTATGGTGTGTAGAACAGTAGGTGGTGAGTTCTATCTGGGTCAGTCTTTAACTTATCAAAGTTGCAGAAGTATCTGAGGAGCAGTGCACCCTTTGTGGGCCCAGTGGCCTAATGGATAAGGCATCAGCCTCCGGAGCTGGGGATTGTGGGTTCAAGTCCCACCTGGGTCGGTCTGAAGTTAAAGTTGCAGAAGCAAAGGCTTTAAGTGCCATTTAGTTTATGAACTAGCCTTGTTTATAGTCTTCATGAAGA
Source organism: Acestrorhynchus altus (assembly GCA_034509495.1). Lineage (NCBI taxonomy): Eukaryota > Metazoa > Chordata > Actinopteri > Characiformes > Acestrorhynchidae > Acestrorhynchus > Acestrorhynchus altus. The sequence continues at coordinate 2,025,644 of CM067502.1, read as the reverse complement.
TGCAAAGAGAAGCTGTTGCTTCCGACCCAATGGCCTGAGCTTTGCTATGTGATGAACTGCATGGGAGTCGGCCTTGTTACTGAAAGCTTGCTGGTTTGAACTCACGTGCTCTTGAGCAAAAGCACTTTGCTCCGGCCATGTTTGCTCACTTCCTCTAGAGCGTGTGTGTAGCACAATGGTCCTATGACCACCCATTTTTTGTACTTTGCACAATGACAATAAAGTTGAGTCCAACCTCTGGAGCAGCAGGATGTGGGTTTGTCCCATGAGGAACGCCATAGTGATTCTGAATCAATGCTGGTTCTCTTCTTGATTGAAATTGGAGCTGGGAATTGTGGGTTCAAGTCCCATCTGCCTCATTCTTTACATTCTGAAATGATGGTTGGAAGCAAATTATGTACAGCTTGTAAGGCTTTGGTCTCTGGGCCACAGGAAGCAGGAGGTCATTTAGACGCTGAAATGATGTGAAGACTCGTTCAGAGTCTGTAGATCAGGGTGAAACACTTTGCTTCTGGCCAAATGCGTAAGACACAGTCCAGAGTTAGGGACTGTGGGTTCGAGTCACATCTGGAGGGTACATTTTGAAACAATGGTTGCAGAAGCAAAGTATCTCAGTGCCATCATAGTCTTTATGAAGGTTATAAGAACAGCTTTTGATTTTGGTCCAATGGTTGGAGGTATAAGACTATGGCGTGTGGAGCAGTGGGTTTGAGTCTCATGAGGAGAGTCATATAGATTCTGAAATGATGATTGTAGAAGCTGGATAATGAACTCTATATCTTCTAAATGAATGAAACAGCACATAACCATATACTGCCACTAGAGGGAAGTATAGCCTTTCCTGCAGAGAACCAGTTCCATACTAAAGATTTGAGGTAGAAAAGAATGCAGTCACCCCCTCTGAATCCATCAGTTCACTGGCACACGACTGGTTTAATCTCCACAAAAAACCATTTCGGCTGGTCTAAGTTGGTTATTGATGGTTAAGGTGGTTCAAAGCTGATCATCCAAGAGAAAACATACCCTATACTGGTAGATAGGCTGGTTAAGCAGCCCTTGGCCAGTATAGTGTCCTTGCTACTGACTCAGTGGCCTAATGGATAAGGCATCTTGAGCTGGTCATTATGGGTTCATATCCCAGCTGCTTTGGTCTTTAAATTCTGAAATTATGGTTGCAGAAGCAAAGCATTAAAGTGCCAGCTATTTTATGAAAATGCAAATACAAGCTGTTGTGTCTAACCCAATGGCCGGAAGTATGAGGCTATTGCCTCTGGAACAGCAGGTTGTAGGCTTGAGTACCATAATGAAAGCATTTCTGAATTGATGCTTGAAAATCACTCCTCTTCCTGAAAATCAGAACATTATCTGTTTGTTTCTGTCCTACTGGCCTAACAGATGAATCATAAGCTTCCATATCTGAGGATTGTGGGTTCAAATCCCACCTGGGTCATGTCTTTACCTTGTGAAATGATGAATGCAGAAGCCTGGTTTATAGTCTTCATGAGGATTATAAGAACAGCTTTTGCTTTAGGCCCAGTGGCCTGAGGTACAAGACTATGGAGTGTGGAACAGAAGTGTTAGAGTCTGTTGTCTGTGCATAGCTTTAGAGCATGCCTACATATGGTGTTCTGTACATATGTTTAGAACATGCTTGTGCAAGGTGTTATTTCACGGGATTCTTGTGAGGCCCTTAAGGAGACCGGGCTCAAGCTAGCTGACATCTGGGTTGTAGATTGTTGATATGTCTCTGCTAGTGACTTATGCAAGTGAGTTATGTCTCTTTTGAGGCCATTGAGGTCAGGCCTAGCTGACACCTAGGCTGTAGATCTGCTGTACAGGCCTGGTCGTGAACTCTCAAGTGAAGACAACTGTTGATTAACGAGTCCCACTCTTATCACCTATTTAGACTCTTTATCGAGGTTGCTTTGACCATCTTTAGGCCTCACCAGTGTATCACCCAAGGTCTCTTCTTTTCTTTCTGACCAATCATATGATGATCCGATGGTAATGATGTATGCCTTTTGTCTCCTTACTGTATATATACTTTGCTATCCTGACCAATAAATGGGAAATTTTCTGAGTATAGACGTGTCTCTGTTCCGCCAGCGTGCTGCAGGCCAGGGAGGACGGAGGGCTTTTGCTGAGTGCCAACTTAGAGTTGAGGTTGAACCCGGGAACCGAGCCACGGTTTCCCTAACAAGAAGCTTGTGTTTGAGTCTCATGAGGAAAGTCATTTAGATTCTGAAACAGTGATTGTAGAAGCTGGGTATGTAAATTGATTTTTATAATAATTGACCAGATATTTCAGGCCCAGTGGCCTAATGGATAAGGCATCAGCCTCCGGAGCTGGGGATTGTGGGTTCAAGTCCCATCTGGGTCGGACTTTAAACCCATCTAATGAAGATGTTGGTTCTTGGATAAAGTTTTAACCCAGTACACTCAGTCCACCCAGCCAAATGTTCAATATATTACTGATGCAGCATCCCACCTCTGTCACCGGGTTGTTAGAACCATGAATTGGTTCTGGGGTTCAACCTCAATACTAATCTTGCACTCAGTGGAAGCCCTCCGTCCTCCGGCTTCAGCTTTTGGTCCAACATCAATCTTTAAATTCTGAAATTAAAGTTACAGAAGCAAAGAATTTAAGTGCCATGTAGATGATAAACTAGCCTTGTTTATAGTCTTCATGAAGCTGCAAAGAGTCCCATTTGATGAAGACTTTGGAGCGGCTCTTCCTCTGTCTCCTCTGTGCAACATGCCCAGGGTGGTCTGCAGTTCGTACCTGCTACACCGAGCCCACTCGTACCTAGATAAAGGGAATGGCACAATGAGGCATATCCAAGAAGGACACATCCCAGCTGGACAAACTGATCAGACTGGATGGCTCTGTGGTTGGCGTGACTCTCAGGTGATGGTGGCAGAGAAGAGGACTTTGAGGCAACTACTGGACATAATGGACAATGCCAGTCACCCTCTACACACAGTCATCAGCCACCAGAGGAGCCTGTTCAGTGAGAGACTGCTCCTTTCCAAGTGCAGGACCAATAGACTTAAAAACTCTTATGTCCCGCACACCATCAGACTGTACAACTCCTCCTACAGGACTCTCTTTTTCATGCACTATATATATATATATATATTCTTTATATTTATATAGTGTTTCTGTACTAAATTGTTTACTAAATGCTTGTTCTCTTCCTGAAAATTGGAGCTGGGAACTGTGGGTTCAAGTCCCATCTGAGTCATTCTTTACATTCTGAAATGATGGTTGCAGAAGCAAAGGATGTAAGCAGCATCTAGATTGTGAATTTGCCTTGTTTATAGTCTTCATGAAAATGAGACCTGATTTATAAGGCTATGGCCTCATGAGCAGCGGGTTGTGGGATTGAGTCCCAATGGATAAGGTTCCAGCCTGGCAGTCTTGCTAAAGGCTACACAAACAGCCCTTTCTTTCTGACCGAGTGACCTAACTCATATACATGTGTGGAAATGACATATCATGTGACATTAAAGTCACAATGAAACTTCTCATAAATGGACAGGTTTTTTGGGGAGCATAAAACCAAGCTTTTCAGACTGTATCTATTAAACAAACGAAACAGACCAAACCATATACTGCCACTAGAGGGGAGTACAGCCTTTCCTTCAGAGAGCCAGTTCAATACTAAAGATTTAAGGTAGAAAAGTATCCAGACACCCCCTCTGAATCCATCTGTACACTGGCACACAACCGGTTTAATCTCCACAGAAAACCATGTCAGCTGGTCTAAGCTGATCATTGATGATTAAGGTGGTTCAAAGCTGATCATCCAAGTGAAAACATACCCTATACTGGTAGGCAAGCTGGGTAAACCTCTCAACCAGTAGGGTCTCGCATTTGCTTTCAACCCAGTGGCCTAATGGATAAGGCGTCAGCCTCCGGAGCTGAAGATTGTGGGTTCAAGTCCCATCTGGGTTGACCTTTACATTCTGAATTATAACTCTAAGAGTCTGTTGTCCGTCCGCATGTTTCTACTGATATTTCTATACATATGTTTGGAACGTTCTTGAGAAAGTTCACAGATAAGGATCGGGCTTACTGGGCCAGTTCCTTGGTCGTAGATGAGTGGCATGTCTTCTCTAGTGACTGAGTTCCGTATACGATGGCACTGTCAAGGTCAGGTCTAGCTAACCCTTAGCCTGTACAGCTGGTGTTCAGGCCTGATCGTGAAGTCTTTAGTGAAGGCACTAGCTAAGGATATTTACTGAGTGAACAGAAAAGCACTTTTGTAAGTCGCTCTTATCATGTGAATTAACACTGATCAGAAGAAGACCTTCTTGGATTGGTTCCGTGGCCTAATGGCTTAAAGCATCAACATTCGGAGCTGAGGGTTTCAGTGTGCGTTTGAGTCCCATCTGGGTTGACATTTACTGCCTGAAACAACACACACAGGCTATGGAAATGTAGTCTATCCTGGGGAGCAGCCTTGCTTCCAGTCTGATGGTCCAGCGGCCTAATGGAGGTGTCGCATGCTGAAGTAGGTTCAAGTCCCATGTGCATAACCCTATACTGCCTCTAGAGGGGAGTATGGCCTTTTACTTCCCTTCAGAGAACCATTACAATACAAAAGAGCTGAGGTAGAAAAGTATCCAGACACCCCCTCTGAATTCATCTGGTCATGCTTGTCATCCAGCTTTCTCTTGCTGGTCACACTGGTCAATCCGCTTAATTTTTCTGGTCACGCTGGATGACCAGCTTGGTCTTGCTGGTCATACTGGTTGTTTAGCTTGGTCAGGCAGTCCAGCTTAATCAAGAAACTCAAATGAAAACGTTCCATGGTCAAGAGCTGAGCTGGCCATCAGCTTAACCAGTTTGACCAGCTTGGCCAGGCTGGTTTTTCAGCAGGGTTATAAGGCAGTAATACTCTAATAAAACCAATGCATTTGAATCCCTTTATCATATTAGATCACACCGGAACGTCAATAAAAGTTTTACCAGTGAATATGGGTATAAAACTCTGCAGAGGCAATATTGTTACCAGCTTTTCTAAATCTGTATTTACAGCTTTTAAAGGGAAGCATTTTCCTCCAGCAGAGCAAAAGCACTTCCATTAAGATTTTCCAGTAAAAGTCTAGACTATGCAGGGAATGTTCCCTAGCATTTCTCCATTATTCCAACTTATTGGAATTTAAACTATCTAACTGCTGAAAAGAGGCCCAGACCAGACCCAGACTGGACCCAGATCCTTCTCAATCTGCACGTGGAATTACCAGATATATCTGTATAATGATGCCACCAACTGCCTTTTTAAAATGCATACAGGCGTGCGGTGTAGGCCTGTGACGTACTTCACAGCTTACCCTGTGAAATGGGGAGCGATCAGGAGAATTCAGAGACTCTGCCAACAGCCAAAGCCTCGCCATCTGTGTCTTTTTCAACTGCTCGTGAAGCCGAGAATTTCCCCCCATTTCCCGACGTCCTCGTTCAGTGATGAGTGAGAGCTGCCATTGACGTGTAGAGGTTCACTGTGTGCACTTTCCAAATAGGGCTTCTTACACAGAGCTCATAGTCAAGTCCTAAAAGTAGAACCGAAAAGAAAATAGAAAAAAGCATCTGGTATCTCACCTGCACAATTTGCCTCGAGTTCTAAAGGTTGCACGAACAGGGTTCCACTATTGTTATGAGCCAAATAACTCTTTTGAAAAGCATCCAATGAAAATGTAATATGCGATATATCAGAGTAATATCTGCAATGTCATTGTTTACACTAGGATTAGTCGACCACCCTGTCATCTCAACGTGGTCAACAACGCCAGGGTTATATTTACAGCCACTCCTAATTTAACAGACTTGATCCCTGCTTTATACTTGAGATAACGCTATACACAGGTGGATATTAGTGTATCCCTCTGTATTCTTATCAAAATGAAATGGTTTTATGGTTGTATATTAATGTAAACAGCAGATGAATTATCAGTGCAGTCAGTTTTTCTCTACACACACTATTTATTTATTTATTTATTTATTTATTTATTTATTTATTTATTGACTGGTAGTCTGTGGGAGCCATGATTCACTAGGCCTGGCACTAATGATGCCCGAGTGGTCATATGGGGGATGGAGAGGTGCGGGAGCATGCTTGTGTGTGTGTGTCTGTGTTTCGAAATAGAGTGAAGGACAAACGGAAGTGATTCACTCCCAGTAGGAGGTAAGAAACCAGTTGACGTGTCACATAAGAACTCATTCTACAGGGAAAGCCCTCGATCGGAAATGCCTTGTGGCAGTTCGGCGTGGGTTTGTCAAAAACGGATCTAATCTTAAACAAGCTTAATATTCACAGATCAGCTGCAACATTATCACCACCTCTGTGTCCACTCACTGTCCACTTATCAGACACTCCTACCGAGTGTCTCCACCTTGTAGATGTAAAGTCAGATACAGAAGCTCATCTGTTTCTGCTCAGTTTGTGTTGGTCGTCCTCTAGTCCTTCATCAGCTGATAGAATGGACAGTGAATGTTGAAACGAGGAGGTGGTCATAATGTTATGGTTGATCGGTGTATAACGTTTCTCAGACAATGATGTCCTCAGTGTAAGCATTTCAGCTGAATGACTGACTGTATGTGTAGAGAAGTATTGATCAGATCAGTCCACATTTAGAATCAGTTATTGATCCTGATCATCTTTATCTTCCTTCCCAACAGAGCTGTGATCCCACACGTCCTTCCGGGGAAACTGTTGACAATGACTGTATGATGCACTCGTGTTTATTCTGTGTTGTTTTTGTCTTCAGGCTATCTAAAGAACCTTCATTCCTGCCAACTGCACTTTTCTCACACCCCCGTATGTTCATCCTTTAAGGAGTTAAGCCTTAATAACGTCATGGAGGAGACCTAGAAATCGCAGTCTATTGCACTTAGTGTCCCTGTTTAACACAGATTCTTCTAAACTATCAAAACGGGTTGGATATCAGACGTTAAAACTGAAACACATCTGTTTATTTTGAATAGAATCAGAATCAGAATTACTTTACTAATCCTGGGGGCAAATTAAATAAAATAGAACGATAAACATAATAATAATAATAATAATAATAATAATTAAAACAGTAATTAAATGAATAAGCAGAATAAATATTTTGAATCAACAGAATAAACTCTTTGGAAATGTATCCATATCCACATGCTAATGAAAAGTATTATATATATATATATCCAACGAGTTTATTCCGCCTCTTTCTATGTGTCATGTCTGCCCTTTCTCAGTCCAGTTTACCTCTGTCTTCCTGCCTTGATGTTGTTGTTTCCTCCATGTGCTCCTAGCACATGGGTTGTTTGTTTTTGTCCTTGTCTCCTCCCTTGCTCCGCCCATTCCCACCTGTGTCTGATTTGTAACCCTGCCCCCTCGTTATCGTGTCCCAGGTGTTGGCGATGTCATGTTGTATTTAAGACCCTTTGTCTCAGTCCTTTTGTTTCTGTGATGGTAATTTGCTCTCTGGCTTTGTTTTCCAACTTTGTGTAGAGTGTCCGTTTGTTGGTTTGTTTACTGTTATGTGTTAGTCAGTCATTTGTTTAGTAGTTCAGTATGTTTCATTTGTTTTGTACGTTTCCCTCCGCGCCCTTGTTCTGTCTGCTTGCACTTGACACTATGAATAAGAGGGTGGATAAATTGTCCAGGGCCACTTTTATTATTTGTATGCCTTCCTACTTACTGGACAATTATCCCCGCACATATCAGTCATTATTCTATGTGCTTCTTCCTGAATAGGGTCACGGTGGACCACACACACACACACACTCACTCCTAGGGGCAATTTAGTATGACCTATTCAGCTATCATGTATAGGCGAGCAAACCGGAATTCCTAGAACAAACCTACACAGATGTAAGGAGAACATACCAAACTCCTCGTAGAAGGCGACCTAAAGAGAGATTGAACCCACAACCCCAGTCCCTTGGAGCTGTGTGACACATACACACTACCTGAGGCGGCATGGTTTGGTAACTGTTCAGTCACAAGAAATGAGAATTAAAATGTGAAGGATTGTAAGGAGAAGCTGCTGCTCTCCAAAAAGAACATTGCTACTTGTCTGCAGTTTGATAAAGATCACATGGATAAGCCAGAAGATACTGGAACAATGTTTTGTGGACGGATGAGACAAACATAGATCTTTCTGGTTTAACTGAGAAGTGTTGGGAGAAGGGAAAACACTGCATTCCAGCAAAAAGGAATGAAACAATGAATTGAATTGGACCAGCAAGTTCTAAAGGCAAATGTCAGCCTGTGAGCTGAATCTAAAGAGAATGTGGGTCATGCAACAAGACAACAACCCTAAGCGCACAAGTCGTTCTACTAAAGAATGTTTAAAGAAGAATGAAGTTCATGATTTGGAATGGTCCAGTCAAAGTTCTGACCTTCACCCAAAAGATATGTTGTGGAAGGACCTGCAGCAGCAACTCATGGAAGGAAAACCACCAACATCTCAGAGTGGAAGCTTCACATATTTTGGAAAGGTTCACATATTTTGTCCTCACAGATATGTAATCTTCTTCTTCTTCTTCTTTCGGCTGCTCCCTTTAGGGGTTGCCACAGCAGATCATCTGCCTCCATATTGCCCTATCCTCTTCTACTGTTACAGCAACCATCACCATGTCCACCTTCACTACATCCATAAACCTTCTCTGAGGTCTTCCTCTTCTCCTTCCTCACACATACATAATATTGGATCATTTCCCTCAATCATTAAATGAGCAATAGTGATAGTTTTGTCTCAGTTGTTTGATTTGGTTCTCCTTATCTACCAGTCGCACCATTGGAGTATCTAGGAGTGACCTGCTGTACCCTTTTTACCTCTTGCTACAGAATTGAGGGGAAAATCAGGGCTGGGAAAGAGTTTTAAATAGGGAAAGAAGGATTAAGTAGACAGGCAGCACACTTATGCTGGGCCCCGTGCCAGCACATTTCCTCATGTCTGCCACTGTTAAAGTACAGGCTGATGTAATGTCCAGAGTTCAGAGTACAGCTCCAGCCAAGTACACTCCCTGTTTCCTTCACATTACACTGATGATTTACAGCTGCTTATACAATTTAACATACACAGCTCATAACACACCCCCAGGATGAGCTACTAGAGGGTTTTAATAACAGCCAGAATTCATTATGTCCTGAGTTATGATGTTTAGAAAACCCTCTAGTAGCTTATACTGGGATAGTTTGGCCAAACTTAAGTCCAGATTAAATCCGAAAAAGCACCAGTGAATCAAATCTGATAATTCCTTTTTTTGTTCACACAATTTTATAGTATCTACTGTTGAGTCACAGAAGAACATTTTTGCTTCCTACCTTATATACTAGGATGGAATAAAAAGGGTCTACTTCATTAAGTGTGATAGGTGAGGAGTCCCCAAGACTGGGATTGTAATCCAACTGTATAGATTTACAGTATTCAGTCTAAAATACAGCATCCCCGGATGTTTCCCGTGTGTCATGTGACATGTCATGTTTCCCGGAAGACGTAGGACTCTCCTGCATATTCATAACGACTGCCTGGCATCAACAAATCATATTGTGGAAATGAAATGTCCACAATAACACCGCCCAGTTGTGTCTACCACCCCCAATTATCTAAATACAGACTGCAACACCATCATCACATGTACAGACAGCCATATAACGACCCCCAAAGCACCCCTGAAATAAGTTTCCCAGGATAAGATGCCTGCAATTCCATCTGAATTGGGATTAAGTGTTAAAGGGACCAACGTCTCTTAAAGCAAAGGTCACTAACAGGAGGACTGAGGAGTGATCCCAGAAGCTGTCCTATCTGAACCTGGACCTATAACTGATAAACTATTGAGAACTATTTAGTTTTGACAGAATTATTATTTTAACCTGCTTAACATTTTTAAACTCAAAGACCATCACATGCATAACACATAACTCAGCCAATGAGATCTGTGCTTATGATGAATGCTGCAACTTGAGTAAATAGCACAAACGAAACAGTTCTCCAGACACTCATTCCTTTGCCATGGATGGGAAAACTCTGCATATGGATTTCTCTTTTTATGGATAAAGTCCCACTCTTCAACAAAAAGAGACAATCAGCTTGTTGGTTACAATGCAAATGGAGGAAGGTAGAAGATATTGTGCCCCTACAGGTGAAAGGCAGTACTGTGAAGTTCCACTACACTCAAAGTCAAGTTATTAAGCTCTTTATTTTAAGATGCTCCTTTTTTCCAGCAGCTTCTCTTTCCTATTTTAATTTGACTGAAACGAGAAAAAAAAATCATTTATTTAGAGTGTTTGCTTTTTATAACCGGTCGGTGTGAAACTGACAGTGTTGAAATACACTGAGTTTGGACTGAAATTTGATCGACATTTAATTGTTGATGATATAAAATACCGATAGCGCTACTACAGGATATGACAATGAATCATAATGCAGTTAGACATTCAAGACCTTGGCTTGAATTTCCATGAAATAACAGTGTTTTCAAGGACGTGTAATTTTTTAAGGACTTCATGTGAATAGTGTGGGAAGAAACAGGATAATAATATTAAAAATAAAGGTTTCAAAAATGTTCTTTGGAGTGATAGAACACTGCTGGTTGCCCTACAGTGATGGCCAGCGCACTTGTGCAAAGGAAGCGTTTTCCCTATTTGGGCACATTTGACTCATCACAGCAGCACTACACCACACCACATCCACTTCACAGTATTCCATTAATTTTCAAAATGGACAGAAGACATGCTTTCCCCTCACTGACTCAGTTCACAGTGTTGGAGTATGATGGTAATGAGTGGCAGCAAGAGGGGGGCTGCAAGGATACCATGCTCGTCCAATTAGGCCAGCGGATGTCAATAACAGTGCTGGACAGTTAGAGTGCTATCCTGCCTACCACTCAACAATCAGAGGCAAATTTACGTCAGTCCCTTACTGTTCCACAGACTTCTATGGGCACACCAGCAGTGCGTCAAAGTCCAAAACCCCGAAATAGCACCTGGCATCTCTACTGGCGAGATTAATCTCAAATCCCTCCAAAATGAACAAGTTCCCACAAGTTCCCACAATGGATTTTTGTTAGCAGGCAGGAATGTTGTCTTAGTAGAGCTGTTTAAAATGAGTCCACACTGATTTGGGAGATTCCTGTCTAATTCATTTATTCAAGTTGTGTCTCAGGAAGATATCTAAATGATTACAGGTGTGGTCTGATTAGACACCAGGTCTTGGCACAAGAGGGTATAAAAGTGCTTCCTCTGTTGCCCTATAAAAAGGCTCTCAGACACTATTTTTGGGTGGTGAGTGACTGCCAACTGCTAGACATGCCTCACGTCCCACACACATACCATACATCCCACATTTTGCCCACTTGACAGACTTTGAGAATGGACACATCATTGGACTGAGAGAAGCAGGATGGTCGTTTTGACAAATTGCCTGCTATCTACACGTTCTGGCCAAGCCACCATCACCTTTGTTTGCAGTGTGTCATGAACCAGACACATGGACAGCTACAGACTGGAGATGTATCATCTTCAGCAACAAATCCAGATTCTGCTTGGGATCTGGTGACGGTCAGGTTTGAGTATGGAGGCCTCGTGACGAGGACTTCAATCCTGCCTTTGCTGTGGAGCACCTCCATGACCAACCATATCTCAATTAAACCTACAGGACCACTACAGAGCAGCTATTATGTGGGTGGAGGGTCATTCACTGCAGTGCTGAGAATGACCCACCACCCACATAATAGCTGCTCTATGGTGGTCCTGTGGGGTCCTCATCATTGAAGATCAGGGTGAAAGGAGGAGAATAAAGCCTGCAGAGAAACAGATGAACAACAGTCTGGAATTACAGAACTAAAGAGTGCTCCTGTATGATCAGAGGAGCTGATAGAATGGACAGTGAGTGTAGAAACAAAGAGGTGGTCATAATGTTATGATTGATAGGTGTATGCATGAGTATCCATGGAGATTCAGAGAGCCTGTTAAGGGTTAATTGCCAGGCTACATATTGGAAAAGATGGAAGCATCTCCATCCCCACCATCTGCTGTTTTTTCTCTTCTGGAGAGTGGTTTGGTCTTGCTTCAAAATCAATGGGATGGTGCATTGACTGTAACAGGGAGAACAGGGTCTCTCATGGCAATATCGGGGCTTAGTACACTGCTTTTTTCGCTGCATGGTACCTACACTACTCTACTCGGTTCTACTTGGATTTTAGCCTCTCCATTAGACAAATGTGGTACCTGGAACTGGGTACTTGTGGTTCCAAGGGAGCCAGGTAGAAACTAATACGTAATGTTTGAAAACAAGGTACCAGATACCACAAAGTGAGTAAAGTGATGTAGTGTATGCACATATTGTAGGAAAGTGTCCTACTGTATGTAACATTGTCTTGAAGTGGATGGAACATTGATCCATTGGTCATATTAGTGTAAAATCCAGTATTATTACTCTACAGCCTCAGTCCACATACTTCTGTACCTCTCAGCTTGTCCAGAAATGCATGCGTAAAGCGTGTCCTTTACTGGAGACTCAAAGTGCCGAGGGAGCCCAAGAACTAGAAATGTCAGTTCTTGCATAAAGCTGCTTTAATATACTTCCATGCTTTATTACTCATTGTGAAGGTTTCAGATGGTTTCGTGGCTCTGTGTTGGCAGTAAGTAGATGTTGTACTTGTAAATGACTGTAATAGTGTGTTTAAAAACATCTCCGCTCATGAACTCCTACACAATTCTTCTCAGCCTCTGTCTGCCAGCCCTATCTGTTTACAACATGTTCCTGAAACCTTTTCCAGAAGTACATTTTCTGGTCTTCACGGTGAAATTAAGGCATATCTGTGGTAAAGAAGCGCAAATACACCTACTGAGTATGGAACCCTATGTTCCCGAATATCCAGACATTGCCTTCCAGGCAGTTCCAGACGCACTCAGCTGTACTCTCACAGTTTGTACTCCCACTGACGTGAGAAAATAATGTCAGACTGTGGCAGCATGCAGTTATACCTCAGGCAGATATGTAAACGATTACAGGTGATGTCTGATTAGACACTGGATCTTGGCATAAGAGAGCATAACAGTGCTTCCCCCACTGCCCTATAAAAAGGCTCTCGGAGGCTTCTTCTCTGGGTGAGAGATCGCTTACTTCTAGACATGCCTTTACGACACACTCAAGGCATTTTGCCCAGTTGACAGACTTTGAGAGGGGGCACAACACTGCACTGAGAGAAGCTGTGTCATGAACGAGACACTTGGACTGCTATGGACTGGAATTGTATCATTTTTGTGGACAAATCCAGGTTTGGGATCTGATTACAGTTGGGTTTGAGAATGGAGGCCTGGTGGTGAGCACATCAATCCTGCCTTTGCTGTGGAGGGACACACAATGCCTGATTTGGGTGCTATTGCATATGACAGTTGGTCAACCGACTGTCACACATTCCATTCATACATTGGAATACATTCCAAACATTGTCTTTTTTAAACATTCTTTGGTAGAATGACTTCTGTGCTTAGGGTCATTGTCTTGGTGCATGACCCACTTACTCTTGAGATTCAGATCATGGCCAGATTCCTGATATTTTCCGTTAGCATTTGCTGGTGTAATTCAGAAATGTTCCAAACCAAGGTACTACCACCACCACGTTCATATATGTGACAGGTTGTTTACACTGGAATGCAGTGTTTCCTTGGCGTTCTTTAGTGCTTTCCTATTGCCTTCTGGAGAGCAGCAGCTTCTCCTTGCAGCCCTGCCATGCTCACCATTGCTGCTCACTGATGGTGGACCCATGAATATTAACATGACTTTACTTGCTAATAAGTTACCATTGTGGATCTTTGGTTGAGCACTCCCGGGGATGTTAAAAATGGTGATTACCATTATCACTGTACCATGGTAATGATAATCTACAATTTCCTACATTTGTACACAATCTGTGTGACTGTGGATTGGTGGAGTCCAAACTCTTTAGAGATGGTTTTATAACCTTTTCTAGGCCTGCATACAGACTCTGACTGATCAGAGAGAGGGGGCGTGGCTGATGCTCAACCTGCATACAGACTCTGACTGATCAGAGAGAGGGGGCGGGGCTGTGACTGAGCCAGAAGGGCTGTTTACTCTTTCTTTGCTGTGTTCACAGTCCTGAATACCAGTAAACAAAAACATATATAATCTCTGATCAAAGGTATGTCTCTTATAAATACTTTATTGGTAAAACAAAGGTCCATCGATGTCTGTCTGCTGAGCCAGAGGGGTGCTTGCACGCTTTCTTTGCTCGGTATTCAAATTTCAAAATAAAAGTCATGAGAAATAATAATAATAAAAGAATACAAATAAAAAATAAATATAATTTTATGCTAAAAGGTATGTGAGGACTTTAGGGAAAGGCCTGGTGTGGGAGAGTGAGAGCCAGTCTGCAGTGGATCATATGACAGGGCAGGTTGACGTGCTCGAAGCCCACATTGACTTACACACGCTTGTATAACCGTTTGTATAACACGGACCAACCGCTGGACCAACCGCTCTCCTCCTCAGCCCTGCTCCATTCAGTCCCTCCTTACTGATTTGCCCAGCGCGCGCGCCGTCACTGGCCATGGGGTCTCCACGTGAGGCGTGTGCAGCGCTTACATAAAGAGACTGGCGGCGGCGCTGGCCAATGGCAGACAGAGCCGCGGCGCTGCCACGCCCTCGCCGCGGAGACGGACCGCCTCCGGCGGGCTGTGATTGGGCAGCGCGCGGCTCGGGGGAGGGGCCTGAATTGAGGTCATACCGAGAGCCGAGGATTCAGGGCAGCAGTGTGAGAGAACTGTGAGCCAGTGTGTCACACCAGATCCAGGATACTTCTCCAGACATTCCCAGGATCATAACGGGATACAGAGAGAAAGCACTGGGAAGGTGACTGAAGGTAGGTTCCACTCTGGGTTCTGTTGTTTAACAGCTGCATCACAGATTGTATAGGGACTGTTAAACATGGGAATAGGGGGGGTTTACATAAGGGTTGGGGAATCAGACCCTCACATCCAGGATACTTCTCCAGACATTCCCAGGATCATAACGGGATACAGAGACATGGCACTGGTTAGGTGACTGAAGGTAGGTTCCACTCTGGGTTCTGTGTTGGAACTGTTAGACATGGGGTGGGGGGTTTACATAAAGGCTGGGGAATCAGACCCTCACATCTAGGATATTTCTCCAGACATTCCCAGGATCACAATGGGATGCAAAGAGAAGGCAATAGGGAGGTGACTGGAGGTAGGTTCCACTCTGGGTTCTGTGTAGGAACTGTTAAACATGATGGTGGTGGGGGGGGTTTACATAAAAGCAGTGAATGTGCCATTGTGGGTTGTGGGTTTTAAACATGCACGTTGCATAACTGTGTCACAGAGTGGGTCAAAGCTGGTCACTGGTCTGCTGTTGGTTCTGTCCACAGACTGTTATTTACATACTTTTAGATGTTTCACATGAATGTCTGCTATTATGGATAACAGTTCTCAAGTTATGAAGCTGTAAGTAAAGGGATCTGTTTTTTTAAAGTGTGGAAAGCTGTGTTTCTCCATGGATTTGAGCTGTACCGTAGATTTTCCCCCAAAAATATAAATAAAAAATAAAAAATGCATGAATTTTTGGAGGAAAATGATCCAACCGGTTGTATAACAGCTGACAGAATGTTTGAGAGAAGCATGTTCCACAGCTTTAAGGCTGTTCAGGGACTGTTAAACATGGTGGAGGGGGGTTTATATAAAGCCTGGGAAACGTGCATTTACTGGCATTGTGTAACCGTGTCATGGAAAGGGTCACTAAGGTAAGCTTTCTCAGAACCCAAACTGAATCAGGTTCTTGTTTACCTGATTTGTGGACTAAACTGAAAGTGGATAGACTGAACTCACTATTCCAAACGGTGGGAGTCCCTTTGCAGTGGTGTTTGCACTTTCGGTTGCAACCTAAATTGGTGCTTGGAAGTTTGCAAACCCTTTGATTTGAGCTAAACATCAGGTTTTCCCAGATAAGGAGAACCAAATGAAACATGAGAGACAAATATTACATGTTCTCATATTCTGTGAGTGGCAGTCTGATCTTCACAACACATGTTTGTGGAGGTGTATCATTGCACAGACAAAGGGGTTTCTGAGGAGCTCAGGTGAAGATTTGCTGCAGATCAGGCTTGTAAAGATTAAATAGAAGACGGTGAGATAGACTGTGTACAAGTGGGAATTCAGGACCATTATTATTCAGAATTAGAATTCAGAATTATACCAGCAGATTTGAAAGGAAAATGTCAGGATATCTGTCCATGAGCTGAATCCCAAGAGAAGGTGGGTCATGCAACAAGACAACGATCCTATACACACAAATCATTCAATGAAAGAATGGTTCTCTTTATCTAATTATGTTTATGCTGTACTGACCCATCATTGACCCGGGTGGGGATCCATTTGTGGTGTTGTTTGAGATATTGGGTTTTCGGGGGGGGGCGGGGTGTTTACCAGGGGCCTTTGGTCAGTTCATTCCTGTAAATGGTATTATTGGTGTGTATGTGATGACCCTACTCTGTGTGTGTGTGTGTGTGTGTGTGTGACTTGACTCTTGTGAGCTTGTTATTAAAAGTGACCTAGTCCTAGATGAGGCACTGCTCCAAATACCTTAATCTGGCTTTAATGTATTGAGCACACAAAAACTCCATGCCGGGGTTTCAGATCTGTAGTGGACATATTGTGTTGCTTTGTTTTTGTTTTTTAAACCCCCAATTCCAGTCATTTCCCATTCCCACACCCCTTCACACCTGCAGCGAGAGCACAGTCAGTACTGGGACAGGAAGACCTGGCCTGTGCTTCCTCTGAGGCCCACAGAGTAGCCACGTCAGCCAAACAGGCTTGGAGGAGAACACTACCTGCCAGGGTTATTACATCAGCTAAGACACACCTCTCCTGGATAGTACCATTGCGCTGAGTGACGTAGGAAGGGGGAGTGCCTTCCTGCCCACCCACAGAGTGCCAGGCCAAGTGCACTCTCTGGGACTCACAGCCATGGATGACTATGACATCACCGGTTAAACCAGATGTTTGGGCATTTGCTTAGGAGGCTGTTTTGCACATGTTCAACAAGCACTGTCGTCTTTTCAGCCGTATCTCAACAGATCAAATCTACCTGTTAGGCCTGAAACATAACAATAATAATTGTTACATAACAAGCCACTAGAGGTGCTACACTGACGACCAAGTCGTCATGTCCCCCCCAGAGCTTTTTTGTAGTGTAGGTGTTGTGATCGGTCTCCTGTTGTCTCCCATCTGAGCTGTGCTTAGTGAAGCACGAGCAAAGAAAGCAGCCAGTCAGAGGCTTGTCTGTCTCCTACGATGGTTGCTCTGGCAACCAAAGGGACTTTTAATATTTGAAAGGTCGCTGCCCACTGTTTCCACTGTTCGACTTGATTACATAGTGATCCAGCAGCACGGATTTTTTAACCACTTGGGGGCGCACTTACAGAGTTTACAAATGCCAAAGGGTAATTTATCAGCGTAAAATAGAGCATCGTTTTTTTTTTTTGGACAAATTGCTTGTTTTACCCAAATGCTACAAGGAGTTTGAGTGTGAAAATGGTTGTTTGTACATAATGTAGGCATGTTCTTTGGAGGGGTACATCTCATATTTTTCCTCTGCATATTCATCAATGCACATTTTACACTTTTGGAATGAAATCTGAGCAGATTAGTGTTACAGAGCAATATGACTTTATATGAATTAAATCAATATTCACTGTTAAGAGTTACAGATGAAGTAAAACAAATATAATCATGTGATAATAAGTTGATTTCTCTTTATAGCATTATTCCAATAATGTGTGGATATCAGTATTAGAGTTTGATCAGATTGTCCATTAATAATAAGATTATCCATTCTCATCCGGTCATGTTCTAAAGATGAGCAGAGGCCAAGAAGTCAATGTCGTATCCCCCGAGAAAGAAATCACTGATGGGGCTATTTTTGGGATAATGAACACCCATTCATAGTGCTTGTGTGCCCAGTGACGTCCATGGCAATTGGCCAGCAATTGGTTTTGTCTTAAATGACCGAACGCTCACGTTCTAACACTCATTTATTGGTTTGAACGTCCACACACACCGAGAAGGTTCCAGTCTGGCTCTGAAAATTGCTGATTATACATTGTATCACCATATTCGTTTCCTAGGTAAAGTGAGGTTGGAAAGTCCAAAGCCTGACTCCATTCTGTTTCCCTACACTGCAAGTTCTGGAGTTGTCTGGAAAGTTCTGAGTGGTGAAAATGACAAGACCTCAGGGACGTCTGACACGTTTCATGTCTTCTGTCATATCATGTGGTTTTTCGCTTTCTAGCTTTAGGAACACTGCTGTGGTTGCACGGTCATAGGTGCTGGTATGGAGACTTGCTTGGGGAGCAGAATTGGCAGGATGTACTGGATTGGTTGCTATGTTGCAGCATTCCACAGTGCAAGGCGTGGAGGAAAAGGACGATGACGCACAAGGACATGCTCAGAGATGCAGTGAGATTTGAGAAAAAGTTCTGGCTGTATTCCACACACACCCGTGAATAAAATCACCCACACACCCACTAGTCAGACAGGCTCTTCTAATCACAACACTGCTTCAAAGATGGTTCACAGGGAGGACATAGGATTGTCTTGTCTTGTCCATCACCCACCCAAAAATAAGCGAATGAAACGATGCGTCCCAAAGCCATGGATGCATTTCTTGGTCACTATGTCACCAAAGGCTGTGTCTCCAAAGTGATGGACCCTTTGTATACAACCGAGATATGGAATTTGCATTCAATTAGCAGCACATTGGAAAACAACCCTTCCTCCTTCACAGCAGTTCATCTTAAAATGTTCCTTTCGTGCCACAAATGCAAGGGGTGGGACCTTTCTGCTGACATCACCGCGCATCCTTTTTCGACTGTTCCAGACTGGCTACAAAAGAAGAAGTCTTCAGTGCGCAGTCCTACCCAAGACCTGACCCAACCCTATTGCAGCCTAGATTTGGTCGGGACCAGAGTTGGTGACCACTGATCTGCCAGGCCTTTCCCACCAAAATAACTCTGGTTCTTGAACAGGTTCCATTCAGGCTTCTAAGTTTTAGTGGAACCGAGGATACGTCACAGAATACGTCATCAACAGAGGGGCTGCACAGGGTCAGTAAACGGAAGTGTGAAGATGGTAGCGCATACAGATGACCTGTGAGCGTTTGTTCTGTTACAGTCGTTTGTTTATCTCCAAAAAGAATCAGAACACGTTCCACGTTGGTGGAAAAAGGCCCTGAGAGACCTTGGCCCAAGCCCTTCCAGATGTGAACAGCCAACCACAAAACATGCAGGACAAAGGTATTACAAGGGCCAAAACCATGTGATGCAGTTTCCTTCACCCAGTGAACACAAAGCATTGTTTACATTCTTTCAGAGATTGTTTGATTGTTACAGCATCATTATTCAGGAAGGTTTCCATATGCTGTCCATATGCTGTTATGACTTCCTTGCACGGCCAGCATATGTAATGGCACGGAGACTCACTTGAGGAGCAGAATTGGCAGAACGTACTGACTTGCTTGCGGTGTTGTAGTATCCCACAGTGCGAGTTGTAGAAGAAAGCATCTGATGACGCATAAAGATATGCTGGAGATACAGTGCGATTTGACAGAGCAGTTTCCTACACGCACCTTTGAAGGACGTCCACCCACCCACTATTCCACTACTGCTTCTCTAAAGAGGGCTCGCAGAGAATGCGTGGGGGTGTTGAAATAAAGGCTGAAAAATTTGTGAGAGTACTTGGCATTTTTATGAATGCTGCTGCTGCTGCTGCTGCTCATTTTTTCTGCGTGTCTAAATATTGTTCATCATGAAAATGTCTTTCAATATTGTAATATAATATTTTAATCATATCAACTATACCTGACAACCATGGTCTGGTGGTTAGGGAAGCAGCTGTGTGACTAGAAGGTTGTTGGTTCAAATCCCTGAGCTGCCAGGGCATGACTGAAGTGCCCTTGAGCAAGGCACTTAACCCCCCAGCTGCTCCCCGGCGCCGTGGACAGGGCTGCGCACTGCCCCCTAGTGTGTGAATTCTGTCGGGGTTTTTTGCGTAACTTTTGGTCGTCCAAACAGGGCCAAACTAAACATCCTCGCAGACTGTAGAATACAGCTGTGAAGCATGGTGGAGGGAGTGTAATCACGTAATCAAGTCCATTTACTGAGTGTCCGATGAATTCCTACTTGTTTTAGGAAGTTGGAATATTCAGTCACTGAATTAGTGTTGGTTCCACATTCCATATGGAATTTCAAGGCCAGTTCAACAGCAGTTATTTTCAGGGTGGGTCACGTGACATGACAATGACCTCAAATATGTGTAAAGTGAATCAATTTGAGATGAAGCTGTGAAAAAAAAATAACAGTTTCACAATTTCTACATTTATTTTAAATGAGAAATAATTTATATCATCCAGAAATTCATGGTTTATTCTTTATAGGTGGAAAAAGCTTTTAAATAATGCCTAAAATTGAATAATTGAACATTTATTTGGAATGTTTTAATGACATTTTAGAATTTTTTGATTATTTATTTTAATATTATGTTATATTCTGAATATGTAAAATTAAAAATAAACCTGTTCTGAAACAGATGAGCAACATCAGCCTTGTTTGTTTCCAGTGTACATGGTGACGTTATAGGGATTTGGTTAAGATCACCTGTTGGGAATATTCATAATTAATACCCCATGGAAGTAAAACAGTGGAACGCTCCTCTATTACAGTCATAATGGAGTCTAATTTTAGCATAATGTCAGGAAGGGCCTGTCTACTACTGGAACGCCTGGTGCCGAAAAGGGTGAAAGGAGAGAGATAACGCTTTTTATCAGCTTTCCTTCCCGGGAAGTTTTTCTGGCGGCCGGCCTATACTCATCCCTTCCGCCTGCCCTGCATGTTGGCATGCTGCCGTGCTGCTATTAGGTAAGCTGAAGTGGAAACATCATAACAGGGATTCTCTGAGCTCAGGGGGAAGACGGAGGAAGCAGGACAGCAAGGAGAGGACATGGAAGTCATTATCTCTGAATCCAGTCATCAGGGACCCCCAGATAGACCATTAGTCCGAAGGTATGTTTAGGGGAGATGATCAGGACCCCACAGGACCACCACAGATCAGCTATGATGTGGGTGGTGGGTCATTCTCAGCACTGCAGTCACACTGACACGGTGGTGGTGTGTTAGCGTGTGTTGAGCTGGTACGAGTGGATCAGACACAGCAGTGCTGCTGGACTTTTAAACACTATGTCCACCCACTGTCCACTCTATTAGACACTCCTACCAAGTGTCTCCACCTTGTAGATGTAAAGTCAGAGACAGAAGCTCATCTGTTTCTGCACAGTTTGTGTTGGTCGTCCTCTAGTCCTTCATCAGTGCTCACGGGACGCTGCCCACAGGACGCTGTCGGCTGGACATTTCTGGTTGGTGGACTGTTCTCGGTCCAGCAGTGACACTGAGGGGTTTGAACACTCTAGCAGCACTGCTGTGTCTGATCTACTCTGTTGGTGCGAGAGGTCATACTGTTATGGCTGATAAGCTTTTCGAGTGTTAAATAACGTCTTACTCATATTATTAAAGTATTATGTAAACTTACTTATGCAAGGTGTTATCAGAGGCAAATGATGAGATATTACCCGTATACTGATGGTGCTGAAGTGCAGTGGCTGATTTGTAGCTGTGAACGACTGACGTTTCAATCAATTCATTATTGTCTCTGTTCAGGGTAAAGTATGTTGTGAGCCTTAACTGGTTCTTGTCAGATCTTACTTTGACATTATGCAAGTCCTTATATAAAGGCAGGCAGCAGAATGTATGAGTCTGTGTGCACCGCGTTCAATTACATAAACGTCTCTTAACTTCACACTGAGTTATAAAACGCTCCTCTAGGTTGATTGTAAACAGTCACACAACAATAATGATACTGTGGCTCTATTAGTTCTACAGTTCTTTACAGTCTGCCTGTTGAATAACAGACACATCCTTCTCCAATGTTTCTCCTCTTTGCTGCAGTAACAGCCTCTGCTCTTCTGGGATCACTGGATGTAGGAACATTGCTGTGAGGATTTGATTGCAGTGAACAGTAAGACAATTAAAGAGCAACAGCAGTGTAGTTACTGAAACTGTATCAGAAACACAGTCCGGTAGCCGGTATTAAAGATCAGCAGCAGTGTAGTCTGTGACCTAATAGCTGGTGTAGATGTCCTCCTTTGGCTGATATAATGTCAACTACATGTTCCTTTTACCATCTACCAGACCGTCCTACCAGCTCTTCTAACACAATGTGTCTTTAACCATGTTAGAAGGCAGTGTTCTTCTCCGATGGCCTTAAGGAAGCATATTCAGTACAGAATTAGACTCGTGGCTACTTATGTTTACCGGAAACATCTAAGCAGCTCTTTCCTCTGGACTGGGCTATGTAGCTCAGTTTGAGGTCACGGAGTCAGTCACATGGCCTGTTCTACTATTTGTACACTGAGACCTCTGAGAGTACTGGGTTTTGAGTAGACTGAGAGTGGATGGTTTTATTGGAAATGTGTTTGATGTTCACTGTAGTAATCTCTTTTCAAACGAGGAAAATGAGCCATATTCAAGTAAATTAGTAAATTAGTAAATGTGGAACAAGCTCTGAACAAGTGACATTGCAGACTTTTACTCACCTTTCTCTTGCACATGAACATTTTTCATCTGTGAAACATGGTGCTGTTTGTATTATGGTTTGGGTCTGGATGGCTTGCCATTAATTGATGAACAATGAAAAATGAATTATACCAGCAAATTCTGAAGGAAAATATCAGGACATCTGTTCATGAGCTGAGTCTCAAGAAAATGTGGGTCATGCAGAAAGACAATGGCCCTAAGCATAAAAGTCATTCTACCAAAGAATGGCAGTCCTGACGTCAGTCCAGTAGAAATTTTGGAAAGGCCCCGAAGCAGTTCAATGGGAGGAAACCCACCATCTGAAGCTGTTTTGTGTGGATGAGTGGGCTAAAAGTCCTCCAAGCCGAACATCCCTTTCAGACAGCTTCCTCTTGCGTCCACAGTTAATCCTGTTGGATGTGGTTGGTCCTTCTTGGTGGTGCTGACGTTACCCTGGATACCGTGGCTCTTGATACATCACAAAGACTTGCTGTCTTGGTCACAGATGCGCCAGCAAGACGTGCACCAACAATGTGTCCTCTTTTGAACTCTGGTATGTCCCCCATAATGTTGTCTTTATTGCAATATTTTGAGCAGAACTGTGCTGTTAGCTGCTAATTGAACCTACACACTCTGCTCTTACTGGTGCAGTTAATGAAGATTGGCCACCAGGCTGCTCTAATTTAGCCATGAAACCTCCCACAGTACAATGACAGGTGTTTCAGTTTCATTGTCCAACCCCTGTTGATTTATGGCAAATCATTCAAACCACAAGAACATCAACCTCTTACATGTTTGTGTGGCTTATCTTGATTTGCCTGCTCTCGTTGAAAGATTTATTGCACTTCTAATAGTCATGTGGTTGAACTGTAGCCAGCACCTGATGCTGATACTGTTCGCGTTGCATGATTCTCATTATTGCAAACAAAGCCGCTCACAGCAATCAGCAGAATTTGAGGCATCAAACAAAAACACCCCAAATTGATTCTTGAAAGTATAGAATAAGCATTGTTGGTTCCCTGAAACCATTTTCAATGCATGTTTCTTTAAAACAAATAATGATTTACCTGATTATGTGCCTTAAAAGTACTTTAAAAAAATGAAAACGTTTGGATTGTAGATGGGAACCATGAATTTGAAAAGCAATATGGAGCAAATATGTTCCCTTAGTCAGTGATTCCATAACCCAACCCTGGTCCTAGAGGCCCTGCTGGCCTGCATTTGTAGTTTCCTGCTCTACACCCTTCCACATACACCTTAGGAAAGAACTGATAATGAGCTGATAGGGTGGGTCGGGTGTGCTGTTCGGCAGCTGGGTAAACATTATTGCAGGAAAGAGGTTCTGCAGGACCAAGGTTGGGAACAACTGCACCAAGAGAACATACTGAAGGAGTACACTCCTCAAAAAGTAGTTGCACACAGAAAGAATCTGTTGATGGATTATATCAGACCTTCATGGAGGAACTCAGGATGCAGTGAAGAGTTCCACTTTTGTCTTGGTGCAGACAACCAATGTATGTGGAGGCACCGTGGTCAGCACCAAGATCAAGGGTTTGTTATTGATGCGGTCCTGCAACCAGTGGTCTTCCTTTTCTGAACACATACTCCGGTGCTCTATTCCAACAGGACGACGCTCCACACACTGCTGCCGTCTCAAGATCTCGTCTTGAAGAAACAGATACAACGCCGTGTTCGGTCTCATCTCCAGACCTGTCCCTGATTGAAAATGTGTGGATGCTATTGGACGCTCTATCAACACTCCACCCCTACCACACCATCTGCAGAACTGAGGGAGAACATTCAAGCTGCATGGGATGGATCATCACAGGACACCATTAGGAACCTCTACACCTCCATGCAGAGACGTCTGGCATGTTGCGTTAAACCCGACGCCGTACTGAGAGACACCACTTCTGTATGAGTAGATCAATAAATATATTCATGCTTGAGTGCTTTTTTGAATCTGAGCTTATGGGCCTTTTGAAGGTACCACATCAGGGACCACTGTCCTCTACAAAATCTTCACATTTGGTTCTAGTTAAATGTTCTCTTACAACTGTGGGACAAACAAATAACGTTTGGGATGTTTTTGTATCTGACTCGTGCTGGATTTACTCAACTGTGTGCTCGTTGCCATGGCCTTTATGGGACAGTTTTACACAGTTGTGTATTTGGCCACTGGGTTACTAGGTTACTCTGGGTTTTTGCCAGCGTCTCCGTCTGTACTTCCATTAGTCATAATCGAAGGGCACATTCTTTCAGCTGTAAAGACCACAGAGTGCTTACACTTCACATAAAGGAGCCACAGAACAAGTGAGTCATTAGTCATTTGAAAGGATCTGCGTGGAAGTGCATTCATTTGTATTGTGTAATTGTTTGGATTCTCATTTACGTTTTTTCTTCAACGATTACTTTCATACGCAGATCACTGGGAGGTTTCAGTAACGCAGAAGCGTGTCTGCATCTGTCCCGACAACGTGAAGGAATTTTATTAAATTTTATTTAATTATTTAATTTAATTTAATTTTATATAATTTTATTCTGGTCTAGATACCCTAAAATATATATATATATAGGTACATAATTTATGCTAATATATTATGTGTGTGTGTGTGTGTGTGTGTGTGTGTGTGTGTCACTGTAGTCTTGGTGGAGATGATGAATGAATAAATATCACCACACTTCCTTCTGTCTGCAGTGAGTGTTTTTATATATGTTACCTGCACGTCAAAATGCACAACAAATGGCCGTATATTTCACATATATGTTGCAATACAAACAAATATATGTTCTTATACAACAACCAGCTATTAGTGCATTTCAGAAAATTAGAATAGAATTGTGAAAAAGTTCATTTGTGTTCATAGTTCCATACAAAAACGTCAGATTTTATATTCATTACCTGTAAAACTTTTCATCAGTTTGACTTGTAGCTCGTGAAATTCAGAAATCCAGAATTATAAATCAGTGTCAAAATCAAACCAAAATTAATTTAATTTAAACTAAATTCATCTTTTCTTTAGGTGCACTAGTAAATGTCCAAATAAGAAAGTCCATATGAACTAAGAGCATTTAAGGCCAGTTTTAAATGTTATAAATTCTATGTGAGCATTTTTTTACTTGTTTGTAGAAATTTTCCACGCCACTGTAAGTTCATTGGTATTTGTACATAAATGTGTCAACGTATACATTGAAATATATGCCTGATCTTTTATGATATATGTGATCAATGGTCATAAATTAGATTTATAGATGGGAAAACATCTAAAAATCAAAAATATCTTCCTAATAATCAGAGATATACCTTTCCGTACTTGACCGTGTCCTCCATAATTCATCAAAGCAAGTTCTGTGCCAGGCGTGACCCAAGCACGACCTCACTAAACCACAGTCGGATTTGTAGCTTCCGTTTGGAATGGCAGAGAGCCAGGAACTGAGCCTCGGGGATCGTCACTGAAAGTGTCTTTCCTTAATATGGCCAGGCTTGGCTTCCGGCCAGGAAACCTTGCTGAATTAAGTCCGTTCAGTGCACAGACCTGGACCAGACCTATTGTCGTTAATTGGGGATTAGTTAATCCCATCACTAGGCCATTCTAACAGACTACTGTAGAGAACCCAGCAGAGCCCCTGGCAGAAAGTCAGAGGTTTAGTGTGTAGGCTTCCGTTTGCGTCGCTGACCTAATTGTATCCTTGACTCTACTCAGTATAGTCCGGTAGTGGCTTCCGTAGAAGCTCACTGGCTACAGGTAATATGTTTATTTGCATGTTGCCAAGTCTATTTCGTGTTTGTTGTTGCTATTTATATATTTTAAAAAATAGCTGCACCCAGAAGGAACCAGCCAACAGCTGCTTGATACCTAGAGGGTAGCTTTGACATTGTGAGACATGCAAATGTCTCATCCGTACACTTGACGTAGGCAAGGACGAGCCTTATCGCTGTATCTGACTAACTATATATGGTCGTCCCATTGCACTACTTTGCACTACTATTGTTCTACCTTCTCTGAACCCACACTCCGGTGCTCTATTCCAGCAGGACGACGCTTGTCCACACACTGCTGCCATCTCAAGATCTCGTCTTGAAGACACAGAGAACATTCAAGCTGCATGGGATGGATCATCACAGGACACCATTAAGAACCTCTACAACTCCATGCAGAGACGTCTGGCATGTTGCGTTAAACCCGACGCCATACTGAGAGACACCACTTCTGTAGATCAATAAATATTGATCAGATCAGACTACATTTATCATCAGTTATAGATCCTGATCACCTTCATCTTCCTTCCCAACAGCACTGCAATCCCACATGTCCTTCTGGGTGCAGCTATTTTTGACCACAGTTTTGTATTGATTAAAACGGGGAAACCACCCCAAAACACCTACTGAAAACATCAGCAGTCCAAGCCTGTTGGTTTGTGCCTTTTAATGCTTCATATGAGACAGCAGGACAAGGAGAATTCATTGAAGGTGGCAGCAGATCCCCTGGGAGATGAAACGTGAGATCTGTCTGACCTACCAACCAGCAGAACCTGTGGAGAGGCCTCCAACATGGCTAAAGGGCAGAGTGCACGGCCTCAGGTAATGCAGGTTCGGACACCTTTAAAGACCCAGATGGTGGTCTGCAAAGAGAGCTCAGGCTAGCCTGGAGTCCATTGCACTGAGCTAAGGTAAACTGGCCAGCTTTGATGTTCTATCTCTGTGAGCTTCTGATTTAAGAAGGGCACGAGACAGACCCTGCCCTTTAAGGTCATACTTTGAACTTTAATACTTAAGTCTCTGTAGACGTGACATTTGCTTCTCAGAGACATGCAGCTCTGGTGCATCCAAACAAGAGACATTCGTGAAAACGTTTGTTTGTGTTCATCCATTCATTTAAAGGCCTTTTTTTGTTTTATGGTTGACCGGTATGGCTGATAGCGTCCAGTTCCTCATCAGCAGATGGAAGCATGAAGGGATCTAAAATCACCCGGTTGCTGCATTGACTGGATTTGATAAAACACAGTGCACCTACACCAGCAGGTGACATGTCCCCCTAAACCATCACTGACTGGAAACTTCACTCTGGACTCCAGACAACTTGGATTCCATGCCTCCTGCAGATACTACACACCTAAAACAATGGTTCGTCAGGGGTTCTTTAGTAAAGAACATGTAAATATAGACCCCTATATTCCTTGCATTGTAAAAAGGTTCTTCATATTGTTGGAGAATGTGATGTTCTGTATAGAACCCTCTTCAGTGCATTCTCCATCAATCTGAAGAACCTTCAAAGACCACCTCCCCACTTTATTCCTCTTGCCCTCAACCTGCCAGAAATAAGGGTTGGATGTCTGCTTCCATCATGTGATGGTAAGGTGGGTGGGAGATCCCAGTTTAAATGCCATAGCAGGAGGTCTGATTCTGACTGATCAGCCAGAGGGGGCGTGGGCTGATGACACCACTTGTCCTGATATTGATTTAAAGAGGACTAGAGGGGAGGGGCTGCTTGCTGTCTTTCTTTGCTCACACGGTGTTCAAATGTCAGAATAAAAGTCCAGAGAAAGGATAATTCTTACATTTTTGGGTGAATATACTTTGATCAATTTCACAAAGGGTTTTTGAGGTATTAACGTTTTAATTGTCTTTACAAGCAAAAACCCCCACAAAGAATAGGTTCAAAATAAATGTCTTCTTTAAACAAATGTATACAAATATTAATATTGTATAAATAATAACATCCCCAATTCAGGCGTATTTGAGCAGCCTAGGATGTCTTGAAAATAGTCTCAAAATTGGGCTAAAGGTCTAAGGATTGATACAGCTGAACATCGTACAGTTTCGTTTACTCCACATGTACTTGGTGAGACCAGGCATGTAAAATTTGGTTCCGTAGTCTTGCACTGGTTCTGTGAGACTATAGTAGTTAATAAGTAATGAAAGCTTTGTTGCACACTTTCCACAGGTTGTGCAAACAGCAAGGCACATGACCTCAAACGACATCCAATTGTTGAGTAATTTCAATTGGACTCGCTGATGCACTGAAAAAGGTTAACATATCGGGCTACGGCATATTCTTTCTACGGTTCTGAGATTTCTAAGGTTCTCTGCCAAACCTCTGTCTGGGTGTGACTCATGTTTTTGTGTTTGTTCCTTTTGTGTTTCCTCTCAAAGGTTATCCAGCGTTGGTTTGATTCTGTCTCTCCATGACTCCATTGTGAAGATGGGGTAGTTTTCTTGACCTCCACGCCAATCCACACCGCCTATCTTCATGTCTGAGGACTCCAAACCATACATGTTCTCCTCTCTGGAGGAGCAGGACAAGGCTACTTGCTGTAGTTCCATGGCAACGCTTCATCGCATCAGCAGTTTTGCAGAGGGTGGGGAGCTTGGCCTGGCCTCAGAAGGCAGCGACAGCAGCAGTCAGGACCCTCCCGCATCACACCACAGGGACCGCAAGATGGCACATTCCTTGCACGAGGATGTGGAGATGAAGAGCAGCGGGTCCAGTGGAAGTGGGACCGAATCGCATGGTAATGAGTCGCATGGCAATGAATCGCATGGAAACGAGTCGCACAGCCATGAGTCGACTGGAAGTTCCAATGGCAACAGCAAGGACTCGGCCCTTTTGGAATCATCAGGGAGCAACAAAAGGTAAGAGCATAGTATCTATTCATACATTTAGCTGACGCGCGTGTCCAGAGCGACTTGCAAGATTACAGGGGGGGCCCCGGTAGTGTTAGGAGTCTTGCCCAATGACTCTTATTCGTGTAGTACAACATAGTTGCCCAGGGGATCAAACCTCAGAGTCCCACATGGTGTGGTGGCTGGCTGGTGGCGTTATCTGTTGCACCACAACCAGCACAGAGTCCACAATAGATGGGTGGTTTTCGTGGTCTAAAATGCACCTAACAAACTTGGCAATTAACCGATGGGTTGAATCGGGTGTGTTTAAGAGAAATCTGCATCTCCAGGACAAGAGTTTCCCAAAAAGGTCCTTAAAAGATCACTCAATTATCTATCAAACAGTGAATATTAGCTTGATCTCATCACTGAGATCATCATTAACATGTAAGTTACCAAAAGCATTAGCACCACTGGCCTGATTGAGTAGGTCCTGCCACAACAAATCTGACCAATTTGAGGCATGGACTTGATAAGATGATAAGGTGACTAGTGGTCCTTTAGGACCTCCATGAGCGTCAGCGAGCCTTAGGGTATTCTCAGACTGCAGGCAGATTGGATTCTGCTAAGATGTCATTGTCTCTGTCATTTGCAAGTGATCAGATCGGATTCGCCTGTCCGGACATCACAAGCCTGTCTGCATGGGTTGGTATGTTACTAATGTAGCCACTTTGAAGCGTGATTTGATCAGCCAGCGCGTCCAAAATCAGACATAAATCTGGTTTGGATCCGATTGGCAAAACTGCATTTCAAGTTTTCAAAAATCAGTCTGGATGCAATCTAGACAGACCAAAAAACTGGATTTGAACTGGCAGTCCGCCCTTAACCAAAGAGCACTCGTCCGTCAGGGTCTTACTCATTATAAAGAACTTTCCTTTCCTGTGACATCTCGTCCTTGTTCGTTTGGGAATCAGGAACACACAGGGTTCTTAGAGTCGTTATAATCCATTCAGGACCTTATTTAAATGGGCAGTGGAGGAGCTGAACGTTGATTGCAGCCTTGCTGGATCTCAGACTGAGGTAATAGTCGCCTGTCAGGCCACATGACGCAGGCTGATCACTCAGAGACAGCGTATTCTCCAAACCTGTCAACAACAGTTGCTGTTTGTCTGCTGGTTTCCCATCCCCTCGGATCCTGCTGAAAGGAGTTCTGCTTTTTTAGACAACAAGGAGGGTAATAATAGAAGCTCTCGAGGCATGAAGAGTGCCACGATACGCGTTAGTCGAACATGGACTTGTCACCTAACATCCTGAAAAAGCGAGTTACAGGTTTTCAGTTAAAGTAATATTTCTGTTTCATAATATTCTGTTTCTGCTCAATCAGACGGAGGAATGGAATGCATAATGTCAATTAGACTGGACTGGAAGAACGACGTTCCCACTCCTCCATGTGGAATTCTTTCAGCTCTGTGATGTATCAGTGTCAGTCTTTGTACAGATGCTCTTACGTTCTCCTCAAACCCCCTCTGATACAATAAAGATCTCATAGTGGTTTCTATGATGGAGAGATCTCCACGCCCTGCTGCAGCAGAGCAGCTCCAAACATCACACTTCCACCACCATGCTTCACAGCTGCTATGAGCTTCTTCTGCTCAAATGCTGTTTGGTTTGCACCAAACATGTCTTCAGTTACTGTATCCAAATTCAACTTTTTCTTTCGTCCAATCACTGGTCATTATATCATTTTGCCAACCTTAGAAAAACAATTCCCCCTGAGATTCTTTTTTTTGATTGTTTGTTTTTTGTGTTTGGTACCATTGTCTTAACCACGTTCAGATGTTGGTTCTTAAGCCAAATGAGTGCACGGCTATATAGGAACAGCTAATCCATATTTAATTACTGAAGAAAATGAATGTAATCACCTTTAATCTCTGGTTGATGCATCCTTGGCTCAGATGGAAAACCTTCCCTACCCACGCACTCTGACAGTGCCCATTACCATGCCAACCTGTTGTTTGTGTATGAGTACATGAGCTGAGCGCAGCTTGCTCTTTTTGTGCCATTTGCTGTTTGTGTAATTCTATCATTACCTTCATCTTCTTCATCTTTCTGATCCTCCGCTCTTTACCGCTTTCAAAAATGTTCTTACACCTACAATTTTATGACCTTTCTTTTTTTTGGCTTATAAAGATTAAAAACACTTTATATCGCAGAAATTCTGCTGGAAACTGATGGGTATTTCTGAGCTTCAAAATCTGACAGTGGTCCAACTTAAATAACAAAAACAAACCCGAATTTTTGTTATTTATGTATGTATCAGTATTATCCATTCTCAGGACTTTATGCAGGTTGAGAATCAGCCCCGCCCCCTCTCTCTGGTCAGTCAGAGTCTGTACGCAGGTTGAGCATCAGCCCCGCCTCCTCTCTCTGGTCAGTCAGAGTCTGTACGCAGGTTGAGCATCAGCCCCGCCCCCTCTCTCTGATCAGTCAGAGTCTGTACGCAGGTTGATCATGTTCACGTGGACAGAGCAGTAAACATGCACTGGAAGCTCCTTTGGTCTTTAAACTGGGATTTAATTCAGTTGCAAATGAATTACTAGAGCTGGAATACTGGATTTCATATAAAACGGTATGTAACTGCCCCGGTCTCGGGTTGTAAGAGGAAGACGTCTACAATGACCTCACTCTAATTTCATGATTTTCTCATTAAATTCTCCTAAAGGCAGCCTGAGCCATTTAATGTGGTCATCTCCAATCTGCCCATTACAAAGAAAAACGTGGGTTCTTGTGCTTTGGAGACTGCCTGAACTCCACCTGGCCTCAATTAAAGCCTCATAGAAGCAGGGAATGTTTGGCCAAACAAGCACACTCCAGCAACTCGAAGAGCCTGTAAATGACGTGGTCAGTTCAGTGTTCTTGCCTGAAGCTCCTAATTGGAGTTCCTGTCTGAGAAGTTCTGACCTTCGCCCAACCTTGTGAAGATTCTGCTGTTGCCACTGTTGGTTCCACATGCAACAGCAGACCTTATCCAGACCTTATCTCCAGATTCAATTAGCTCACACCATTAACCTACTGTATCAATAGCCCACAGACACACTCCCAGCTGGCTAAAGACAGATTCGGTTCATATATTTAGCTCATGCTGACTGCTTAGAGATGCTATTTGTGTGCATGTTTTCTATTCTAAGCTCCTTTGGGGACTATTTATACTCACACATGTGGCCTTCGAGGAGCCTAAAATGTCACTGGCACCTGGAGAGGAGCTTTCTCTAATACCTGAAGCACTAAGCTGGGAGGACACAGCAGTGGCCTGGACACATGCACATGCACACACGTCCACGTACACATAGAGAAACCTCCTAATGCTCCACTGCAGTGGCTGCGTGTCCTGTTATCACATATTAGAAGATGCAGTGGGTCACAAAAGACAAAAATAAAAAGACCCTCGTCATCAAGTGTGGGATTGCAGTGCTGTTGGGAAGGAAGATGAAGGTGATCAGGATCAATAATTGATTATAACTGTAGTCTGATCTGATCAATGTTTATTGATCTACTCATACAGAGGTGGTGTCTCTCAGTACGGCGTCGGGTTTAACGCAACATGCCAGACGTCTCTGCATGGAGGTGTAGAGGTTCCTAATGGTGTCCTGTGATGATCCATCCCATGCAGCTTGAATGTTCTCACTCAGTTCTGCAGATGGTGTGGTAGGGGTGAAGTGTTGATAGAGACACACACCAACACACCACCACCACACCACCACCATGTCAGTGTGACTGCAGTGCTGAGAATGACCCACCACCCACATCATAGCTGCTCTGTGGTGGTCCTGTGGGGTCCTGATCGTTGAAGATCAGGGTGAAAGGAGGAAAATAAAGTCTGCAGAGAAACAGATGAACTACAGTCTGGAATTATAGATCTACAAAAGTGCGCATTTGTGTTTCTTTCTGGTTTCTGGGTGCTACCACCCAGGTACAAGATGATGAAGGAACTGTGGCCAGTCAGAATGTATCTTCTTTAATGAACAGTTTCTCCAGCAGCATTCACTGTTCACCAGGGGTCTTGGGACACACGGCAGCCCTTCCTTTGAATAGAGGGTCAAGGCCACCTTCTGAAGAAATGGAGGCCATTATGAGAGTTATGTAATTGGGTGCAGAGGGAAGGAGTAGACCAGTCACACTAGCTCTTCACTGGAATTAGCCGTCGTCTGTGCAGAGGTGAAAGCAGGTAGTAATGGTGCGGAACAGGTGGTCTTGTTACAGGCGCACAATTAGCGTAAAAGCAGCAGCGAAAAGTGGAAAGTGAAGATAATGGCAGTGTTGTCTTGATTTGCTGTAATAAGCAAAGATTTGTGGAGCTCTGTCTGACGCTGCATTGTCTCCACAACTTCACGTTAAGCCAAATGACACACAGCCACGACTGTTCTTCCTTTCTGAGGCCGAACTGACTCATAGTTGTGTCTAATCTAGGTTAACAGTGTAGTTCTGCACATCCACAGTCCTGCCTTTGGTGTCTAAATGCAGATATGTTGTGTTTTGTCTGTATTCCTTGCAGCTCCAACTCCCATAGTCCCTCCCCGCCGAGCAGCTCCAATGCCTTCAGCCTGCTGAGTGCCAGTTCTGAACAGGACAACCCTTCCACCAGTGGCTGCAGGTTTGTAGCTCATTTTGGCATGAAAGTCCTAAACATAGACTAGAACCACCAAACATTTCAACTGGATGAAATAAAAGTCCAGACTTTTCAAAACATTAACATCGTTCGTCTTATTCATTAACCATTCTTTGGTAGAACGACTTGTGCGTTTGAGGTCATTGTCTTGTTGCACGGCCCACGTTCTTTTGAGATTCAGCTCACATACAGAAGGCCTGAATCTTTGTTAATTTTAGAATTTGCTGGTATAATTCATTAATTCATTGTTCCATCAATGATGGCAAGCCATCCTGGCCAGGATGCAGTGAGACCAGCGCAAACCATGATGCTACCTCCACCATATTTCACAGATGGCATAAGGGTTTTAGATTCAGTCCTTCTCTAGATCTTCTGGCCTTCGAAGATTAGATCCATTTCTTCTGTAGATCTTCTCACTGTCAGAGTTTAGATACAGTTCTACTGTAGATCTTCTCACTGTCAGAGTTTAGATCCAGTTCTACTGTAGATCTTCTAGTTTTCAGAGTTTAGATCCAGTTCTTCTGTAGATCTTCTACTTTTCAGAGTTTAGATCCAGTTCTTCTGCAGATACAATTCAGGTCAGGTTTAGTAGGCAAAGCAGCAGGGGCTCTCCTCAGCTTGTACACTGACATGTCTTTGTGTTCTGTGAACCTGCAGTAGTGAAGAGTCTGCCAAGGCGAAGACACAGAAGGAGCTGATCAAAACACTCAAGGAACTGAAGCTGCATTTGCCAGCAGAGAAGAGGAACAAGGGCAGCAAGTCTACAACACTTAACACCCTGAAATATGCCCTTCGCTGCGTTAAACAGGTGGAAGGTAAAGTACAGAACTTGTTGTTCACACAGCAATAATCATATTAATAAATACGCAGTTTTATTAGAAAAGGAAAAATGAAAGCTTCTCATTTACATAAGTATTCAGACCTTTGTTCTGGGTCGTCCCATTTCTCCTGATCATCTATGAGATGTTCCTACACCTTGCTTTGGTATCCGATGGTCTTTATAAGGTTTCACAGATAATACTGCATATCAGAGCAAAGACAAGCCATGAGGAGCCATAAGGAGGACAGAGCTTCCTGTAGAGCTCAGAGACACAAGCCTCCATGATTCTTAAAACTTTAAAGTTTGGAACAACCAGGAATTTTCCTAGAGCTGGCCGCCCCACCACTGACTTGGTGGTGGTGTTACACTGGTACCAGTGGATCAACCACAGCAGTGCTGCTGGAGTGTTTAAACACTGTGTCCACTCACTGTCCACTCTATTAGACATTCCTACCGAGTGTCTCCACCTTGTAGATGTAAAGTCAGAGACAGAAGCTCATCTGTTTCTGCACAGTTTGTGTTGGTCGTCCTCTAGTCCTTCATCAGTGCTCACAGGACGCTGCCCACAGGATGCTGTCGGCTGGACATTTCTGGTTCGTGGACTGTTCTCGGTCCAGCAGTGACACTGAGGGGTTTAAACACTCCAGCAGCACTGTACCAGAGCAAAACAGACTTAACACTGTGGTGGTCCTGTGGGGTCCTGATCATTGAAGATCAGGGTGAAAGGAGGAGAATAAAGTCTGCAGAGAAACAGATGAACTACAGTCTGGAATTATAGAACCACAAAGAGCTCCTGTGTGATCAGAGGAGCTGATAGGATGGACACATGATGAACTTGAACTAAAGTTAAAATTCTGTTTTTAGCCAATGAGGAGTACTACCAGCTGCTCATGATCAATGACAGCCAACCATCTGGCCTGGATGTGTCCTCATATACAATAGAAGAGATTGACAGCATCACATCAGAATACACCCTCAAAAATACAGTAAGGTTGACCTGTACCCGTTACTATGTGTTTACAATATTTGCTGCCATAAAAGGCATTTTGTAAGATCTATTTTAACCTGTTATATCTGCTCGGTGTAGGATATCTTTGCGGTGGCTGTGTCCCTGATCACGGGGAAGATTGTGTACATCTCGGATCAGGCAGCATCCATTCTCAACTGCAAGCGGGACGTGTTCAAGAACGCCAAGTTTGTAGAGTTTCTGACGCCACAGGATGTCAGTGTGTTCTACAGCTTCACCACTCCCTACAGGCTGCCGTCCTGGAGCATGTGCACCGGAGCAGGTAGAGTCCATAAAACACACCCTCATCCTGCGTGATTCTGGGCTGATCTGCAAGTACCATCCACAGTGTGTACTCAGTGTGTGCAAACCCAACATATTTGTGCTGTATGAAGAATAAATGTGATACGGGCTGAGCGATATATTGATATTTATATCTATATCAGATATAAACAGAGCGGGATACGGGTTGAGCGATATATCGATATTTATATCTATATCGGGATATAAACAGAGTGGGATACGGGCTGAGCGATATATCGATATTTATATCTATATCGGGATATAAACAGAGCGGGATACGGGCTGAGCGATATATCGATATTTATATCTATATCGGGATATAAACAGAGCGGGATACGGGCTGAGCGATATATCGATATTTATGTCTATATCTCCATATATCAATATTTATGATATTTTTTCCAGCTGGTGGGATTAGACCCTTAAAGGTTCTTCAGAGTCACAGGTCATTTACTAAAATGCTTCTTTATTGAACCAAAAGTAGCTCTTCTATGACATCATTCACAGAACCTTTTGTAGCGCCTTTATTTTTAAGAGCATCTATAAAAATGAATCGAGTGCACAGATACGCTTTCACTACTCCTGCGCCAAGAACGCCCTCACAAGCCCTTCACACATCAGCCCACGTTCGCATCGATTCATTCTCTGGGATTTCCGACTCCCAGGGCAGATGAATGCGTCATTCTCTCCTGGTTTTTCTCGCTCCAAAGCGAACCCTTGCACTGTTCCTCTTGTGCTGAAGTCCTTTTTGGAACACGCAGGAAGCTGCAGTGCCAGAAAACTAAAAAGCCTAGCTCAGGAACCGGACTCAGAACTGCGATGTAACTAAATTAGAAAAGGTCCAAATAGACGAAGGTGGTCTTCAGAAGGTTCCAGAGATCCCTGATGTGTTGTGAAGTGGGAAGTGAAAGAGGTAAACAGATGTTGGAGAGATTCATGAAATGGGGTGCAGTAATGCTGGATTACACTTTAATAGTATTCTGTCTGTTCCACTGTCTCTTAATTGACCTCGCACAGCTGCGGCCAGCGATGTCCCCTCTACCTCTGACCTGAGCTCACTGATGTTGCATTAATGACCATCTCTGTTCTCTGCCTCCTTCCAGAATCCTCACCCTCTGACTGCATGCAGGAGAAGTCCTTCTTCTGCCGTATCAGGTGAGTGTGGTGTATCTGGGTCTATATATTGCTTGCGTATAAATATGTGCATGTCATTACGTGGACGCTGCCCAGTCCACCTGCACCTGCGTCCGGTCGGCATGATTTAATTCATGTGCTCAGTGTAATTAGTTTAGCGGTGTCTCAGGTAAACAACATCCAACTGCCCTCCACAGAAAACACACTGGCCATCATATTTGGGTGCATCCTGGGAGTAATGATAAGGGCCATGCTTTTTTAGTAGTAGCAGCAGCAGCAGTATTAGTAGGAATAGTAATAGTAGTAGTAGTTGTAAGAGCAGTAATGGTAGGGGTAGTAGTTTGGTGGTAGTAGAAGTAAGAATAGGAGCAGTGGTAGTAATAGTAACAGTATTTGTAGGAATAGGAAGAGATGTTTTAGGGGTGGGATAGACGTAGTAAGAGTAGCTTTAGTAGAATTAGTAGGAGTAGGAGTAGTATGAGTGAGAGTAGTAGTGGTTGGGGTAGTAATAGCAATAGTAGCAGTTGGAGTCAGAGTAGTAGTGGTAGTAGGAATAGGGAATAGTAGTAGTAGGAGTAGTAGCAGTGTTGGTAGTAGCAGTTCTTATAGGAGTCAGAGTAGTAGTGGTAGGGGTAGAAGCAGTAGTAGTAATAGTAGTAGTGGTGGTAGTAGCGGTTCTTTTAGGAGTCAGAGTAGTTGTGGTAGGGGTAGAAGCAGTAGTAGTAATAGTAGTAGTAGTAGTAGTGATAGTAGAAGCAGTAGTAGTAGTAGTGGTGGTGGTAGTAGGGGACGTAATAGTAGCAGTGGTGGTAGTAGCAGTTCTATTGGGAGTCAGAGTAGTAGTGGTTGGGGTAGAAGCAGTAGTAGTAGTAGTGATAGTAGCAGTGGTGGTAGTAGCAGTTCTATTAGGAGTCAGAGTAGTAGTGGTTGGGGTAGAAGCAGTAGTAGTAATAGTAGTAGTAGTGGTAGTAGGGGAAGTAATAGTAGTAGTAGTGGTAGTAGGGGTAGTAATAGTAGTAGTAGGGGTAGTAATAGTAGTAGTAGTGATAGTAGAAGCAGTAGTAGTAGTAGTCGTAGTAGGGGAAGTAATAGTGGTAGTAGTGGTAGTAGGGGTAGT
This sequence comes from Acestrorhynchus altus, assembly GCA_034509495.1. Lineage (NCBI taxonomy): Eukaryota > Metazoa > Chordata > Actinopteri > Characiformes > Acestrorhynchidae > Acestrorhynchus > Acestrorhynchus altus. The sequence goes on along the minus strand of CM067502.1, from coordinate 1,987,337 downwards.
AATAGTAGTAGTAGTGATAGTAGAAGCAGTAGTAGTAGTAGTGGTAGTAGGGGTAGTAATAGTAGTAGTGGTAGTAGGGGTAGTAATAGTGGTAGTAGTGGTAGTAGGGGTAGTAATAGTAGTAGTGGTAGTAGGGGAAGTAATAGTAGTAGTAGTGGTAGTAGGGGAAGTAATAGTAGTAGTAGTGGTAGTAGAAGCAGTAGTAGTAGCAGTAGGAGTAGTAGGGGCAGGACTAGCAGCATGTGAAATGCATGGATCCTGACATTATTCCCAGGGTTATGTCTGTTTGTTGTTGTAGTTCCTGTAGAGAAGTTCTGCCAATAGAATAGGACTCTCTGGAGCAGATAAACAAACATGACCCCATCGGCACCACGTCTAATAGCAGGCGTGGACTAGAGGTGTGTAAAGCCCCCCAGCATTGAGCTGTGGAGCAGTGGAACCGTGTTCTCTGGAATGATGGTGCGCCATCCAGTACTTGTGGGATAGGTTGGGGAACAGTGCTGCAGAATGTAGCTGAGAGACAGTGACTCCAACAAAAAGCTGATCAACTCTTTTAAGAAGTGCCGGTGAATGAGCAGGTGTCCCGATACTTCTGTCCATACAGTGAAGCTTCATCTGTGTAAACAAAGGCAGAACGTGCATCTTCTAAGCCTGTTTTGGGTTGCAGCGGTGGGAAGGAGTGTGAGGGAGATCTGCAGTATTACCCCTTCAGAATGACTCCCTACCTGATGAAGGTGCAGGACACGGAACACACCGAGGACCAGTTCTGCTGCCTCCTGCTGGCCGAGAGAGTCCACTCTGGCTACGAAGGTTCGTCCGGTCTTCGGTGTATCTTTAGAGTAATGAACTTTTTCACTATTCCCTAGTTTTTTGGAGATGCACAAGTGTACACACACCCATATTATCATAGTTATATATACGCCTGTACACAGAGTTACACCATTATAATTATGTTTACATAACGTTTACATATTAACATGCATACATTCCATCCTTCAGCTCCCAGGATTCCCACTGACAAGCGTATCTTCACCACCACGCACAGCCCCAGCTGTGTGTTTCAGGACGTTGACGAGAGGTGAGTTTCCTGTTACCTAGATACGACCCTTCAAACCAGGTGTGATCACCAGGACCACCGTAACTACAGCTGTTATTTCACCAAAGAGCGCTCCAGCACGGGCCGGGTGGAGGTGCATAATCAGTGTGAATTGGCACATTATGCTTTTCTCAGTCTGGGTCTCGAATAACGGCGTAGAAATGAGTGTAAAAATAACAGTGTAATGACTGTGAATGTAGATCACACCAGCTTTTGGTTTTGACTGGTAAAGACACAGCTGTAGATGAATATCTGTAACGGGTGTAGTTGTGTACTAATGTGATGGTAATTACATGCTTACAATTACATTCAGCCACATCATTGCTTCCGCTGAAGTTGACACATTACTGCTGTGATCCGTACGAGTGACATCACCAGTAGTTGCATTGTTATTATGCAGACTGTTAATGTCAGATTATAAAGATTCATTATTAAAGTGAAAAATTGAATAATAACTGATTTTTGTCAGAACTGAAAGGCTCGTGGGAGAATACAACGTTTTAATGAAATAAATTAATGATTGACTGATTATATTATTGTTTTTCCCCTGTTTTTTGGCATATTAGGGCCGTCCCATTGCTGGGATACCTACCACAGGATCTTATCGGAACACCAGTACTCCTGCACCTGCATCCGAAGGATCGGCCAATCATGCTGGGAATTCACAGGAAGAGTGAGCAGACCTTGTGTTTGTATGGTTATATAGGTTTAATCTGAAATATCTGCATTCAGAGATTGTCTTTGTTTCCCAATATGGTAATTATATGATAATTATACGGATTAAAAACATGTATGTGAAGGATGCTACCATCGTACAGTAACTGTTGCATTAATTCAAGGTGTATTCGAACCTCAGAGACCGGTGTTGGCCCTAATACTCGTTCTTCTTGCTCCCATAGTCCTGCAGTATGCCGGTCAGCCATTCGACCACTCGTCCATCCGCTTCTGTACGCGGAACGGAGAGTACATCACGATAGACACCAGCTGGTCCAGCTTCGTCAACCCCTGGAGCCGCAAAGTGTCCTTCGTCATCGGACGACACAAAGTCCGCATGTGAGTATTTGACCTGTTTCAGATGTTTCCATCGCTGAGCTGACTGGTACATGGTTAATGGTTGAGACTGGTTTGGAATATGATGTGTGTAACTGAGTACGGTGTATCTGCCAGGGGTCCGGTGAACGAGGACGTATTTGCAGCCCCAGCGACAGCAGAGGGGAAAGTAATGGACTCGGACATTCAGGAAATCACTGAGCAGATACACCGCCTGTTGCTCCAGGTTGGTCTACCTCGATTTTCGGTTTGAAGCAAATCTCTGGAGACATTAAGAGTCTCTGCATTATGTAACTTGGGTGGAGCGTTACGAGAATCTCCAGAACTGACAAACGCTGCGTAGGAGACCTCTTCTACTCATCCATTATTGATAAGGGGACACTGGACATACTGGACGCCACATGTCTGTCATAATACTCAGGTGTACTGGAGTAATGATGGTGTTTGATGGTGGACATAATACTAACAGTGGCAGATACTGTATGTAGGGTCCGTGTACATTTCTACAGTCTCTGATGGCAGGTGGGCAACTGGTCCAAGTCCAGAACCCAATGTGAAGAGGTGGCAGGGGAGCACGAGGTCTGTCCCTCTACCACCTCAGTCCACGTGCTTGACGAATGCATGTGTGCCGTTGTCCTTGAGGAGGAGCTTGAGGCATTATTTGTATTTGCTCTCCCCGCCTGTAGAGGGAGCCCTGGAACTAAAAATACTGATTCTTGCGTAAAGCTGCTTTAAGTGGCGTTCGACGAAATATTGACTGAATTCAACTGAAAAACTGAAATTTTTGTTCGTTTATTTTATTGAATAGTTTGTTATTTGTATTTGTGTCCCGTCGTTCAACTTATCAATGGATCAATTATGTCGCAGTGAAAAACTGACATTACGATGTTCTTGCAGGTCAGTGACGATGTTCGGTATTTACAGTCATATTTACGATGAATAATACAAACCCAAACCCCCTGTGTGTGTGTGTCTGTGTGCAGCCGGTGCATAACAACGGCTCCAGCGGCTACGGCAGCCTCGGCAGCAATGATCACCTGATGAGTGTGGCCTCGTCCAGTGAGAGCACCGGTAACGGTCCTCGCCCACGTTTCGAGGACGAAGAGGGCAGCAGAGCCAAACCCGTGAGTCATATAACCTTCACCCCACATCTGTCACGTGACTTCTGGTCCACATCTCTCAGCAGTGTCATTCCTGGTTTCAGGAGCAGTGCTGCCGTGACACTCCTCCCCTTAGCTCATATTCACACTCGTCTGGATATGTTTTAAAATCTCCCTGTACGATATCGCGACATTACGGCCCTGTGAGTTCCATGCATGTTTGATGACACGTTTCCTTAAAGAGAAAAACATACAAAATAAGAAAAAAAAGAAAAAAATGGCTCTGAATTTGAGAATAAATGAAATGGATTTCATAGGCCCTACAGGTTTGATCAGAAGTTCCAACATTTCACGAACCTTTTCATGCATGAATTATGAATCTTGTGAATCAGGACTTGATTCTCCATTCAGGCCGATAAAGCGTTGACCTGTGTGTGTCTGTGGGTCAGTCATGTGTCCACTCAGGTCCTCACCTACATGTGCTGTTGGAATACTAAACGTTATGCTTTAACATGAACCGCAGAGCACTTCCCTCCCATTACCTCACATTAATAAACAAGTAAAGCGAATAAGCTCGTTATACAAACACAAAATGTACGATGTGCTACAGAAATCAATGAATAAACATCTGGATGTCGCTCATTTCCGGACAGGTACTGACTAGGTATTGCACAGAACCGTGTACAGTATGTTTAACAATAAATAAAACACACATTTAATGAATGAAGATCAATAAAACGTGCATAGGAAATAATAATGACTTAAATCGCTGTCCACTGTAGTGACCACCATGCATGAAAGGGTTAATAATGCACTCTGTGTCCAGTACTGGACAGTAAATTCAATGATACTGGACTGACAGAAACGTCCTACAATACAGTGAACTACATACGGCATGACACTACAGCGTTTAACTGCAGACAGCACTACATTGCCAATGAGGTATTATATCGCCCTCTACAGGTCTACCGTGCTCATGCCACTGCTTATGCCTTAGAAATCATTTCTGAAACAGGGGCCTGGAATTTTGTACTCAGAAAGATGTGTGGACGGAGACCAGTTTTAAATGGACTGCTGCGTGCAGAGCATTGTCGGAATGACTATCTGTGTGTTTCTACAGAGATCCTTCCAGGAGATCTGTAAGGGTGTCCATATGCAGAAGAACCAGGAGCAGCAGTCCAAGAAGCCTTCAAGCAGTAAGTGCATGGAGTTCAGTCCATATCCGCGCCTGCTCGTCTGTCTGTGATTGGATATAAATGTGTGAGTGTGGACACTGTTGAGAATGGGCGAATGTGAGTGGGTGTTGGGTTCACGTAGGGTATGTACAGTATGTGAGATCAGAACACACACTGAACACACACTCTCATCTCTAGCAGAGTTACTCCAGAAGAGCCCGGTGGTTCGGCCCAAAGACTCCGCCTACCCGGTCAACTGGCGCGAGGGCGGGGAAGCACAGCCGTCCAGTGTACAAGAAGAGCTTGCCTTTAAAGACCAGACTGTTTACTCCTACCAGCAGATCAGCTGCCTGGACAGTGTCATCAGGTACAATAATAACAGTAACTGTATAGGTTACTGCCCCCTGCTGGTGTCAGCCTGCTATTAAGAACCAGCAGTGGAGTAAAAGACAGCAGTGCAGTTGGGGGCAGCCACGGCCTGTTGGTTTGGGTACCAGGGACTACAAGGTTGCCAGTTTGACTCCCTGAACTGGCAGGACATGACTGAAGTGCCAACGCCTTTAGCTCCCCTGCTGCAGACGATGACCCAGGATTCAAAGCTTTAATATTGTTGATGTTACCAATATATGATACAGATGAATAGATACAATAAATGGAGTTTATATTATGGAAGTAAAATGTATTATTATTATTACTATTATTATAGCAGCCTTTATGAAAACCCTTCTTTATTCCTCTTTCTCAGGTATCTAGAGAGCTGCAATGTTCCTATCACAGTGAAAAGGAAGTGCCAGTCATCCTCCAACACCACAACCACTTCCTCCACCTCTGATGAGGACAAGCAGAAGGCTGCCGAGAGCTCAATGCAGGTGGCTGAAGGTACGGAAATACGCCTACTCAAAAAAACGTCTAACCACAAGTGATCCATTGTACACTCTGAATTCAAATTTAGATGATAAACACAGAACCTCCCCAACATGTCCATGTAGGGCCTGTATGGGTGACCCATCCTCAATGGGCAGCCCCACAAACCCATTCAAACATCATCCACAGCTGGAACCCACCAACCCCACATTCCACTTCTGTGGCCCACAGCTCTGTTTCTCCTTACGGCTTTGTGTTGTGCAGTTTCAGAACTTCGGGATCTTCTCCTTTTCACCCCACAGACTCGAGTCAACCGCAAGCAGGCCTCTCGTCGCTGAATGTGACCGAGAAGCCGTCTGGCTCCGCGGTGGTGAGCTCTTCCCTGACTCCACTGACTCTCCCCAGTAAAGCCGAGAGTGTGGTGTCCATCACCAGCCAGTGCAGCTACAGCAGCACCATCGTACACGTGGGGGACAAGAAACCTCAACCAGAGTCAGGTAAGCTGAACATTCGCTCAGTCAGAAAAACGGGCAAATGAATAAAGGGTTAAGTAGAAGAGCCACTCGGCTCGACTGGTTCTTGTCCTAGAAATATGATGAACACATCAGTTGTCGTGAGAGAAGCACAAGTAACGAGAGACACGTCAGTGTGTCAGTCACGGCACAAGCTTTGATGACCCAGTTTCAGCTGGTCATATGATAACAGGAGGGTTCAGCAGCTATTAAGAGGTGAGAAAACATGGAAATGACAACACAGCACAACAGCGCCTCCTTCTGGAGAAAAGCAGCAGAGCAGAACTTCTTAATTTTCAGTTGATTTGTTCTGTAAAATCTGTTGGACTCGTTTTGTAATGAAGAGCGTGAATGGCAGCAGTTTGTCAAGTTGAAGTTAAAAAGTCTAAAACAAGCACTTCCCTGTCCAGAATCTCCTTTATGGTTCTTCTGTGGCATCTCTCAAGAAACCCTTTGTAGCATCTTTATATTTTAAACTATACTTACAATAGTTTCATCTCAGTCTCTAAACAGCTTGGTCCTGCGTAACCCTGCTTCTCTTTTTTCACCACACAGAGATCATCGAGGACGGCCCCAGTGCTGGAGACACAGCCGAAGGTCCCGCTCATGCCGTGCCTCCTGCCACTGTGTCACCTCCCAGCCAGGAACAGGAGGCCTATAAGAAACTAGGCCTGACCAAGCAGGTGCTGGCAGCCCACACTCAGAAAGAGGAGCAAGCCTTCCTCAACCGCTTCAGGGAGCTGAGGGGGGTCCACGCCTTCAAAGCAGACTGCTCCCTCTACCTGGAGAGGCAGAGGGGACAGGTCATCTCCGATGGTGAGTGAAACACCTTTCCTTACATCTTACTCTCAGAAGTATCCGTTTATGGACAAAAGGTATCAGGACACTGCCTCGTTCATTGTTTCTTCTGAAATCAAGGATATTTAAAAAGGGCATTTCTGTGAGAATTTGATTGCAAGAGCATTAGTGAGGTCAAGATGTTGGATGTTCACCACCACGCCTGGCGTTAGACATGGTGCCAATAGGTTCACATTTGTTTATCTGCTCCAGAGGGTCCTATTCTATTGGCAGTACTTTTCTACAGAGCCTGGACAAGCTCTGTGTGCATTTGCACATTTGTGTCAACAATGGGTACAGCTTTAAGTGTACATTAGAAGGGGTGTCCACAAATATTTGGACAGTTTCTGTAGTTCTGAGCAGGTTCTGTGCCCAGAAAGTTCTGGAAATCCAAAGTGATTTTGTACGAAACTCGTGACTCAATCAGATGAAGCCCAAATAAGTACATTCACATTCAGAGTGGACGAGGAGGAGTGGGTGAAGTGCCGTTCTGGCAGCGTACGCGCTGACTCAGCCAGTATCGGATAGTTTGCCAAAATTTCATTTCCCAAGACAGATGATGAGTAGAGGAAGATGGAAAGATAAAGAGAGGATTAAGATGATTCATCTTGAAAAGTGAACTTAAGTAGTACCTAATATTAATAAGACCTGTATTAAAGTGTACAGTCAGTAGACAGTGTCCACTAAACCGGACAGAAGCAGAAATATTACTTCACTGATAGTCACTGTAACGTATGTCTGAAAACGAAGAGACCAAATTACCGGCTTCTCATTTTACTTTTGACAGACGTGTGTTTTAGTAAAATTAACTTTATCATTATATAAAGCTTTGACGGCATTTCTCCCAAATTCCAAATAACAGAGTTCTATTTTGGGTAGAAATGACGACCTCTGTTTAAGGGCAGTTGTGTCCTGGTGGTTCGGGAATCAGCCCTGTGACTGGAAGGTTGCTGGTTTGATTCCCTGAACTGGCGGGACATGACTGGCACGTAACTCCCTGGGTACCGTGGATAGGGCTGCCCACCGCTCCGGGTACGTGTGCTCACTGCCACCTGTGTGTATCACTGTGTGTGGACGGGTTAAAGGTGGAGGACAGGTTCTCCTGTGGTCCTGGGTCTATGAGCACCTTTACCTTAGAGAAGCTGATTTAAGGAAAAAGGTAGTTCGTCTGGAATCATCAAATGATAAAATGTATACGGTCTAATAAATATAAAGGCTGGTCAGGTCAGTGGGCCCGGTTAATGTGGTTCTGTGGTAGATATTAAGATATCTGTCTTACTCCCTTTTCTCTACACAGCTGTACCCACTCGGGGAGCCAAGCAAGGGGTCGTCATGGAACCCGGCACTCGCAGAGGGAACCGCAACAAGAAGACCAAGTCCAAGCGCATCAAGCAGAACGAATCTTCTGACAGCACCGTCTCACACAGGAAGCAGCTGTCCAGGCAAGAGCTGCAGGGCCTGAACCAAACCTCCTGGTCTCCATCGGACACCTCGCAGTCCACCTACCCCATCGCGTACCCAGCTGTGATGCCTGCGTACCCAATCCAGGTGTACCCAGGGACCAACACTATGGCCCCCAGAGTGGACGCCTCACTGTCGGGATTTGGAGACAGCCAGTGCAGCCAGGACCCTCGCTGCCCCATCCAACCCATCCAGTCCCCCTTTGCAGCTCCTCTGGTCACGCCCATGGTGGCACTGGTGCTGCCTAACTATATGTTCCCACAAATAGGAAATGCTTCCCGGCAACCGTTTTACCCTGAGCAAGGGTCCTTTCCTGCCCAACCCTCATTTCCCCCTCAGACTGTTTTCCCACCCCAGACTTCGTTCCAGCCACAGACGACATTTCCTGTACAGACACAGTTCGCCTCCCAAAACCCGTTCGCCCAACCCACGCCATTCCCCACCCAGCCCTTTTCCTTCACACTCCCAGACGACCCTCCAAAATCGGCAGAGCCGGAGCTGAGGGAAACGCAATCACGGAGCACCACCCCTCAGTCTGTGGGTGGGCGGGACCAACCCTCTCCACCCCTCTTTCAGTCTCGATGTAGTTCGCCCCTGCAGCTCAACCTGCTGCAGCTAGAGGAGAGCCAGCGCTCCATGGAAAGACAGGACAGCTCAGCGCCCTCTTCTGGAGCTCAGGGGAACTGCACCGGCGCAGCAGACAAAGCAGGGGTCGCCGGCACACCGGCTAAGTGTGACAAGGAGCAGGTACGGACTCTCCTACAGTGTTCTTTATGAATCTGTGACTCTCGGGCTGAATCCCAAATGGAATAAATGATTATAAATCTGGACTGATATGATCAATAGCTGGCATAGAAGCTATTCAGCTCCATTCACTCTGTTCATTGCAAAACGAGTCCAACGAATTTTATGGGATCACACATCAACCCTAAATGAAGCTGTTCTGCCTCGACCGTTTTCTCCAGAAGAGAGTCTGCAATGCTGTGTGTGCTGTGGGGCAGCAGCTATGTTGGCAGCTTTATGAGCTCCAGCTGAGACTGTGAAAATCACCCTTATAGGAATCAATAGCCATTTTAACACGTTTCATCTCCTTGGAATCCCATAGTAAGAGCTTCCGGACCAGGCTGTTTTCATATTGACAGCTGAATTTGGGTGGTCATCAAAGCCACCTATTTGATAATCCTGAGTTTTAATATCACGGTATTCCACTGTAACCATAACGGACACTTGACCGTCCAAAGTAGTGGTTAGAGTGTAAGTTTAAAGCCAGTGAGTACTGAGGAATATAGAAAAGGACACATAGAAGGTGATGGACCTTGATTTCCAGGTCCTAGTCTGAATATCAGAGGAGAGAGGAAGCGAGGAATCAAGGAGATGTTGAAAACGTAATATATACCCTCTATCGCTCTCCTTAGATTTTTGGGATTCAGCCTATTTCCTTCTACTGATGTCTATTTTCTCCCTCGCTTTGTTTCCAATGTATCTCCTTCTCTCTGTCTTTCCCACTCTTCATGTGTAATCACCACCTCTCGCCACTAGATGGCAGTGTTGTCTTGCATCAAATGTGCAGGAGATCCTCCAGCTTTTTAAATCTTTTCCACAGGGAACAGAAATGCTTAAACTGAGGACATCATTGTCTGAGAAATATTATGCACCAATCAGCCATAACATTATGACCAGTTCTTTGTTTCTACATTCACTGTCCCTTCTATCAGCTGATGAAGGACTAGAAGATGATCGACACAAACTGTGCAGAAACAGATGAGCTTCTGTCCCTGACTTTACATCTACAAGGTGGAGACACTCGGTAGGAGTGTCTGATAGAGTGGACAGTGAGTGGACACAGTGTTTAAACACTCCAGCAGCACTGCTGTGTCTGATCCACTGGTACCAGCAAACACATACTAACACACCACCACCGTGTCAGTGTGACTGCAGTGCTGAGAATGACCCACCACCCACATCATATCTGCTCTGTGGTGGTCCTGTGGGGTCCTGATCATTGAAGATCAGGGTGAAAGGAGGAGAATAAAGTCTGCAGAGAAACAGATGAACTCCAGTCTGGAATTATAGAACCACAAAGAGCGGTCAGAGGAGCTGATAAAGTGGACAGTGAGTGTAGAAACAAGGAGGTGGTCATAATGTTGTGGTTGATGGAAGCCTTTTTAGATCCCACACCCTGTTTTTGAGTGTTTAAATAATGAAGTGTGATTCAACACAAAGCTGAAAAGTGGAATTTTGACGTGGAGTCCAGTGCTAACCCCTGTGTCCCTTACACCCTTTAGCTGTCACTCATTTCGCCTGGTCCAGTAGGGGCCAGTCATGGGCCAGGGCCTCCACTAGTCCTGCCCCTACGAGGCCCCCTCTTGTTCGGGGACCAAGAGAAAGATGGAGAGGTTTTATCTTGGGACAAAGTTATCTCTAAACTCAGGTGTCCCAGCGAAGAGGTAGGCCCATCACAAACGAAATCCTCCCATACTGCTCCTCTCCTACTTCTGACCTCCTTGCCATCCAATCAGAGCAAAGCAACCGCTCTTCTTTGGTTTGCTTGATTTTTTTTTTTTTTTTACCTTATTTTGTTAAGTTAGTGAGTGGACTCCCAACCCTTTGGCATGCCTGGACCCTGGGTGCCGTGGGCTTCAGCTTATTTACTTTTCACTTACCACCTTAATAGCCACACGCGATGGCACAGTGTAACAATTGTGACCCTTTTCCAACTCCATTGTTACACGTCCATGCCATTTCCATCACACAGCATCCACTAAAAGGAGCAAGAGTGCATGCAGACCAGCCTGTCACAAAAATGTATACACGCTATACTGAAAACAAGGTGTGTGTGTGTGTGTGTTCAGTGGCAGCATGGACGTCCTTTGACAATAGATCATATAGATCAAGGGGCGTGACCTTAAGAGATGGTTGAACACTGGCTACTGTGCTCATGGCAAGGAGTTCTTGCAGAATGGCAGGGTGGCATGGTGCATTATCCTGCTGAATGTCCCATCATTGTCTACATGACGTCCTTGAAGGGCTGCAAATGGTCACCAAACAGTGAAACCTACTGGACAAAGCCCATGAAGTGACAACACACCCCACACCAGTATGGAAATACCACCAGCACACACTGAGGTCCATGGCTTCTCAACAACAGGGGCCATGACTCGTCAGACTACACCACGTGTTGCCAGTCTGCCAGTTCTTTTGTTTTCCCTTGGTGACGCCAGTCCCCATCATTAAGTGCCTATGATCAGCCACTGCGCTGTCCATGGTGGATGGTAATGCCTTCTAAGACATATTGGCAGTGTGCACGTTACATCGTGGACCGAGGAATGTTAAATGTCCGCGCAACTATCGTGCCTCTCTTGAACTTCAATAACTAACGTTCCCTTGCCATGAGCACGCTGGCCAGTGTTCAGCCTCACTTCCAGAATAACACCTCGCAGTTTATACAGGTGTGGGCGTTCCCAAGCCACCTCCCTGGGGTAATGCCCCTCCATTATTAACATACTTACTGATCCCGTGACTTTTGGCAGGTCATTGTAAACGGTGGATAGATGATGAAAGACAGAGACACTACAGTGTTATTAAGGAGCATGTAGTAACAACCCCCTTCGTTCGTTTTGCAGGACGAGGGCTCCACGGCTGACGGTCATCATTGCGATGCTCTCTCGTCATCCAGTGATCTGCTGGACATCCTCCTGCTTGAGGACTCTCGCTCTGGGACAGGTTCTGCCACCTCTGGGTCCATGGGTTCTGGTTCTAATGGCTGTGGGACCTCAGCCTGTGGGACTTCTGCCAGCGGAGGGTCTGCAAGTGGGACCGGTGCGTATGAGCTCCCGTGGTCCCAACAGTCCAGTAGTCTTCTGGCTGCTCACACTCATCTTTCAGAGATGTTTATTGGACGGTTTTGGCACTGATTTGTGTTATAAGACAGGTGTTGACTCTGGCTGCAGATATATACCAGACATTTTACAGGGGGCAGGAGGGGGCAGGAAGGCTACGGGAAAACAAGAATTCATTAAAGGACATCATATGATGTGTCGTGGTTCACTTTGACTGAGTTAACGAGGTTTTAAAACCACCGTTTTTTTATGTGAGGTCGAGTTTATCCAGTACATTAATCTTTATGTCCCTGTTTGTCTCTCTTACAAACACAGGCTGCAGTCACACCAGCAACAACAGCAGTAACTACTTCGGCAGTGTGGACTCTTCACAGAAGTCCCATAAAGGGCCGGGCGGTGGCGTTGCAGCTCCCATGGAGATGGAGGAGAGCGAGAGTTTGATCAAATACGTACTGCAGGATCCTCTGTGGCTCCTCACTGCCAACGTAGACAAGACTGTGATGATGACATACCAGCTGCCCTCTCGGTGAGTGGGAGGAGAGGAGACAACAAAGCCTGCCTTTCATCCTACCCCTAATTTTAGCGCAGCCTCTCCGAATACTTTTTCCAAAATTTGGACGCCGCACGACTGGTCTCCCAGCATCGATAGCACCGAAATTGATCTCTCCACAGTCTGTTTTCAGTGGTGGATGAAGGTACATTGTATCTTCTGGCTTGTCCATGGTCTTTATCAAACTGCCGACGGGCAGCGATGATCTTCAGCTTTCTCCTCGCAACCCTGCCATGCTCACCATTGTTGATCAGTGTTCCGGACTCGTGAACATTAACAGCATCCACTGTGAGAAAGCCTTAGAAGTTCCCCTAGGTTCCTTTGTGAGCTGGTGGACTATTACACACTTTGCTCTTGGTGTGTTCTTTGTTGGTGGAGCACTCCTGGGGAGGGTAATAGTGGTCTTGAACTTTGGATTGCTGGAGTCCAAACACTTCAGAGATGGCTTTGTTACATTTTCCAGCCTGATGAGCATCAAAATCTCCTCTGAGGTCCTCAGAAATCGTTTGGTAGATGCTGGGACACCATTGTGCTCTTGTGCTCAGTTGTTTTAGAGTTCTTTGTCACGTGTGCAGTACGGACGCCTCCCTGAGTGTGTTTGTGTACCTTTGTAAATTGTCAATGTTGTCCCAAAAATATCAACTTTACAGGAGGTTTTTCACTGAAAGTCAGTTTAAACCATTTAATTTGAGGTCATTTTTGAGGCATTTCTATTGGTCATTCTGCCAAATTCACAATGTCAAGTGAAAAACAAAAAATGGATATACATGGTTTACGCGTGACCGTGATGATATATTATTCAGGGATCTGATGCTGGGATCTGGGATTTGGGATGCTTTTCAAATGAAGGCCAGTTGAGTCACAGTGACATTTGAATGTTGATCCGTGTTTCTTCAGTGATATGCAGCGAGTGCTGCGGGAGGATCGTGAGAAACTGAGGCACATGCAGAAGAGTCAACCACGTTTCTCCGAGGAGCAGAAGAGGGAGCTGGCTGAGGTTCATCCCTGGATGAGGAGAGGGGGCCTGCCCAAAGCCATTGATGTCAAGGTGAGCGTCCACACCAAGAACACACGCTCCTTGAAGATGTTTATGATGTTTAGAGTTAAAACGCTTCAGCAGAAGGTCCAAGAATAAAGCCATGTCATGTACCACAGCATGGCGTGTGCTTTCACTGGAACCTACTGTTTCTACAACCATAACGAGGCAGTGAAAAGAGCCTTACGCTGTTCTGTCAGTGAGCTTGTAGGAATTCTAATGTAGTTAAGGACCTTCAGAGATGATGGCTCGTAGGGTTATAACATCTAAACGATCCTCTGACTGTCAAACATCCAATTCAGCAGATTTATTCAAGCTTTGTAAAGATTATATTAAGAATATTCAATAAATCATTATTTATTAGTAAACAGTGTCATTAAAATGAAAACGCTTGAAATATATGTGTCAGTTTACGTAATTAAATCATGAAGAACATGAACATTTTCATGATTTTGTTTGTTTTTTTTGGAGATGCACTAGTTTATTGAACCAATGTGGTTGTTGACAAACACATCAAATATTATTATTATTATTATTTATTATTATTATTATTATTACCAAAAATACACGTGATTGGCTCTTTGAGATTTAATAGGAAGCTGAATCTGAAGGGTTCTGATTGGATGAACAGAGACTAACCCTCACGGGGACTATTTTACAGATTTTTACATTATTCATTAATAATCATCATCATTTTAATAAAAATAACCCTGTAATGGCGCTGATGTAGGACTGGGCTGACCGCTGTGTTGTGGTTGTTTTGCAGGCGTGTGTCGGCTGTGAGGGGTTCACGGAGACGCTGATCGAAGAGGAGCTCCCAGATTTGCACATGGGGGAGTCTGAACACAGTGACGTCACAGTGGCCCCCTCCAACCACGAGCAGTGAAACGGGCATGTTCCCATTGGTCCTTTCATTTCATTTCTTAACAGCCTATTGGTCACACAGGAGGACCAGTCTGGAACAGTCAAGGTGATGCCACCAGAAATGTCCCACCTCTTGCATCCGTGCGAAACTTGGGAAGAGACTCACTTGGGAAGAGATTCACTACTTCCGTGAAAAATCATTTTCCGATGTGCGCAGGGAACTGTGGGTTACCGCGGGCCTGCAAGGATGCTCCAGTCACGTCCTCCACTTCACTCCGAACTTTGGTTGCATTTCTCAGCTGTATACGAAGTGTCCTTCACTTCGGAACAGGCTACCGTGCGTAACGGCCGAGAAATCCAGCCTTGGCTTTTCGGAAAGAGCTAATCTGTCAGATGTGAGATTTTCTCTCAAACTGATCATAAACTGTACCTTTACGAATGTGTCCAGTTTATTACGTTTCTTTGATGTTTTGATTTTTGTATCTTTTCTTCATCAAACGGAGGTTAAGGACCTCCGTACGTTTCCTTTGCTATGTGCCACTGACTGTGTAGAACTGCAGTTTATACCTTTTCTTTCCATTCTCTGGAAAGAGGCAGAAGAAAGAGAGTGAAAAGAGGGTCAGTGGACGTTCTTAGAAGAAGTCACACATCTATTTTCTTTTTTTAGCCACGGATGTAAATAGATTTTTATCTGTTTATTAGATTATTTATGAGTCTGGAGCTGCGGCAAAGGAGACGAGGAAACGGGAGGAAGGAGTGTGGACCAAGCTTCAGCTTCAGTTTATCTCTGTTAACTCTGTTACATGTGCAATGAAAAAAAAAACCACTGTATGAAATAAACTATATGTCCAAATGTTTGTGGACACCCCTTCTAATCAAAGCACTCGCTGCGTTTTAAATTGCAGTCATTGCAGTTGAATATTGAACATAAGCACTGCATAATAATAACCTGTTGGCACCCTCTCTAATGCCAGGTGTGGACTAGAGGGGTATACACCCCCACAGCATTGAGCTGTGGAGCTGTGGAGCTGTGGAACTGTGTTCTCTGGAGTGATGGAGCTCCATCCAGTACTTTTGGGATGAGTTGAGCTGAGGATGAGGTGGGGCAGTGGTTACCCAACATCCTGACCTCAGGTTAAGACCTAAAGCTCTTTTCACTCAATGAAATCCTCACAGCAATGCTCCACAATCTCGTAGAAAGTCTTCTCTGGACAGTAGATACATTTACTCCAACAAAAGCGGGATCGACTCTTGAATCATCTTGAAACGGCGAATCATCGGGTGTCCCAATACTTTTGCCCATACAGCGTAAATGTAGTTTAAGTTATTACGACGTGATCACTGTGTGACAGTGATGACATAATAGAGGTATGAGTTGTTGATCGTGTTTATATACATTAAAAATAAAGGCACTTCAAAGGGGTCTTTGAGCGAAACCATAGAAGGACCTCTTTTCTTTTGGTTCCGTTAAAATAATGGGCCTCGTTCACCAGAAGAAAGCTCGTAAATGTGTTGTTGAGAAAAGTCCTAACCAAAATACTTCATTGCTACCATGCTATTGGAATTATGGCTACAGGCCTCATACAAAATCCGTAGTACAGCGTTAGGAAGATGGCCATGGACCTCGTCCCTGGCGTTAAGATGCTGGCTACTAGCCTTGTCCAACATCGCTACCACAGCATTAGTATGCTGGCTACTGTCATCATCCAAAATCACTAGTGCGGCTTTAGGACACTACCGTGGGCCTCGTCCCACCTCTCTACCATGGGGACTGGTGGTGCTCCTTGAGGGCAGTTGGTGAATGAAGCCCAGTATTTGTAATGTACGGTAAGCCCAGGCCTGCTGATGTGTGGGTTAGACAATCACTTTGGTGTTCAGATAAAGACGGTTTTATTTAAAGATCAGCACTTAAAGCTGCCTTAAGAGCTTTTATATGAGAGTATGTTTGAGTTTTGACTCATTTCTACATTTCCTTGTTCCTCTGTGGTATCAGTCTGTCCAGCCTGGTGGGAGACTTGACGTCTGTACTGGGACACTGGGTAGCGTAAAAGCCTGAGAGGTGGGGGGTGCGGGACAGGGTGGGGGACTTATTTGGGAATGTGATTTATCTTAGTCTTAATAAGGCTGCAGTTATAAAAGCACACTCTGTCACTTTTGGAAAGTGTTTACTGTACACCAAACGTTGTACGTGTCTACTGTTATGACTTATTTGAAATAAAATTTTATTTTTTTGGAAGAAATGTTTGAGGTGTGATTCCATTCGAATGAACGATGACTAAAAAACAGTTTTTACCAGTGTGGACAAAATACACCTTGATTTTAATGAAGCAAATAGGTAAGAGCCTCACTTTATTATGTCTCAGCTGGAAACAAGTTCTTTAACCCTAACGGATGCAGTGAGTAGCTTCTCGTTTGCTGAACAACCCCGTTGAAAGACTCTTCCTGTGCTCTGACCTATCAGAGAGAGGGGGCGGGGCTGATGCTCAACCTGCACACAGACTCTGACCTATCAGAGAGAGGGGGCGGGGCTGATGCTCAACCTGCATACAGACTCTGACTGATCAGAGAGAGGGGGCGGGGCTGATGCTCAACCTGCACACAGACTCTGACTGATCAGAGAGAGGGGGCGGGGCTGATGATGAACCTGCACACAGACTCTGACTGATCAGAGAGAGGGGCGGGCTGATGATGAACCTGCACACAGACTCTGACTGATCAGAGAGAGGGGGCGGTTAATGACATCACTGACCCAGATATTGCCCTCATTCAAATTTAGCTGCATTTTGGCTTAAACACTGGGTGATCAATTTCAACAGGATTTACAAGGAAGGGTTTTTCATCCTTATGAGCAAAAGACAACACAAATTATATCTTAAACTGTTTAAATTCTGTTAATTTTTACATCTCAAATGAAAACAGATTTGTCTAGGATCTTCTGAAAATTACAACAATACGTCAAACTACAAAAACAACCCATTATGATCGGAGAAATCAGAGTGTGATTAGAGTTTTAATGTGAATTTTTCCTTTTTCCTTTTGGACGCATTTACAACATTTTGTAAAATTCTGTTTTCACTTTTTCATTCTGGGACACTGAGTCCAGCTTATTGGTTTTATTATGGTCAGGAGACTTTCTGCATGGCAGAGAACTTTAATTAATGCATTATATAAACTATATCAAATGAGCTTTATTTCCCTGATTCTGGTATAAACCTGTTCTGGATCTTCTTCATAAGGGCTTGTGATGCACAGTGTGGTCTTCAGTTGAGCCCGAGCCCTGCAGACGCCCCCATCTCACCCCAGTATCTCCAGTAAGGACAGTCTGGTGCAGACTGGCCGTTGGAAACTGTGAGAGCAATTTCGGCGCCATATGTCTAAATCAAACGGCTGGTTTGTGTTCCTGTGCGCCTCTCTCCTCCTTACAACAGACATCCGATGTCCAGCCTCCCTTGCCTTTGGTGGCCCCCTTCCGTGTGTCTGAGGTGCATTTGGACGTGCTGTGGAAGGAGGATGCTGCCTTTGATCAAGGCGACCAGAGCCGTTAACACCTCCACCAATTGACAGAAGAGGTGTTAAAGCCCCCGGACAACAGCCCCCACCCCAACAGCACCACAGACGCCACTGATCTGCCCCAGGAGCCGCAGGAGAACCCTCACAAGCTGACAACAGTCCCAGAAGATCAAATCGGATTTGGGGAGGTGTTTATCGGCAGTCCGACTCATCAAACCACAACCATCTTCCACTTCACAACCATCAGATGTGGACTGACTGCTTTGATGACCTGAGAAAGGTCTTGATCCATCACTGTCCACGTCTGAAAGATACTGTACCTGAACATCTTTATAATGCTGGTCCTCCTCCAGCTCTCCAGATGTTAGGACACAAGTAAAAATGATACACATCAACCACCCATCATTAAAGTGGAGACAAAAATGAAATTAACAATAAAACAACACAGCATTCATCTATCTTATCTATTCATCTATCTATCTATCTATCTATCTATCTATCTATCTATCTATCTATCTATCTATCTATCTATCCACATTTAAGTTATTTCAGGTGTGAACTGTTGTGCAGTGTGTTGTTCTGACACAGTGTGTCTGTTGGACATCAGTGGGTTTGTGTCAGTGTTTGTCGTTGTAGTATAATCTGGATTAACCTCTTTACACTCTGGATCAACTCTATTGTTCTTTCTAGGCAGGAATAATAGAGACATAAACCACAACATCCTTTTTAGATTGTATTGATCAGAACATTAAACATATGAGAAGTAAATTCACACTGACTCTCACTGGGATCTTTAAATG
The DNA here is from genome assembly GCA_034509495.1 of Acestrorhynchus altus. Classification (NCBI taxonomy): domain Eukaryota; kingdom Metazoa; phylum Chordata; class Actinopteri; order Characiformes; family Acestrorhynchidae; genus Acestrorhynchus; species Acestrorhynchus altus. The sequence goes on along the minus strand of CM067502.1, from coordinate 1,968,643 downwards.
GTCTGTTTGGTCATTTCAGAATATATAGATAGATAGATAGATAGATAGATAGATAGATAGATAGATAGATAGATAGATACAGAGAGAGAGAGAGAGAGAGAGAGAGAGAGAGACAGACAGACAGAGAGAGAGAGAGAGAGAGAGAGAGAGAGAGAGAGAGAGAGAGAGAGAGAGAGAGAGAGATTGGGGAAATTTTCCAGATAATGGAAGAATTTATTCTTGTCTCTTCTTGTCGTTTATCATTTTTGAGGGAATTAATCTGATAATGTAGAAATGAATTGGAAAATGTAATGAATTAAAAAAGTTAATTAAGGGTAAATGGAAGAGTGTGCTTCAAGTATTTAAAATACATTAACGGGACAGAAAAATACTGCTTAATTACTTCATTATTTAAGTACTTAGTATTTAATTTCAGTTATATATCAGGACATTGTCCAGTTGTCTGTGTTTACAGAGATGTTAAAGATGGAGTTAAGAGGTTTTATCATTCAGAGCAGAACAGTCCTAATCAGAGGTGGGGTGATCCAGGTCCACCTTTAATCCGACCTCAGACTGTGGAAGGCTGGACTGGACTGGACTGGATGGATGGATGGATGGATGGATGGATGGATGGATGGATGGATGGATGGATTGGACAGGATTGACTGGACTGGTTGCTGTTCGGACGTGTCCACACGCACACAAGCGGACACCCGAACCCTGTGCGCGGGGACTGAACCGCGGGGACAGGGATAGCTCGGGCTGCAGGTCCGGACTAACAGTCGGCAGAGGTGATGACTTTGACACCTCTGAGACAGAACACAATAGAGGTCTCTCAAAGCAGGACCTTCTCACTTTCAAATAAGCCGAGCAGAAACGCAGGAGAGGAACCTCTGATCAGACCAGCTCAGCCGGGGGCATTTCTGTCCCACTCATAACAAAGACCCCTGAGACCTCCGAGTCCCCTGAGCACCACACCAGCCCCCAAACCATCACATACATTCAGTACATAGAGTTTATACAATAATCCTTATCACACAACACCATTATCACACTGTAACCCTGACCACACAACACCATTATCACACTGTAACCCTCGTCATACAACACCATTATCACACTGTAACCCTTATCACATAACACCATTATCACACTGTAACCCTGATCACACAACACCATTATCACACTGTAACCCTTATCATACAACACCATTATCACACTGTAACCCTTATCACACAATACCATTATCACACTGTAACCCTTATCATAGAACACCATTATCACACTGTAACCCTTATCATACAACACCATTATCACACTGTAACCCTGATCACACAACACCATTATCACACTGTAACCCTTATCACACAATACCATTAGCACACTGTAACCCTGATCACACAACACCATTATTACACTGTAACCCTTATCACACAATACCATTATAACACTGTAACCCTTATCATACAACACCATTACCACACTGTAACCTTTATCATAGAACACCATTATCTCACTGTAACCCTTATCATACAACACCATTATCACACTGTAACCCTTGTCACACAACACCATTATCACACTGTAACCCTGATCACACAACACCATTATCACACTGTAACCCTAGTCATACAACACCATTATCACACTGTAACCCTTATCACATAACACCATTATCACACTGTAACCCTGGTCACACAACACCATTATCACACTGTAACCCTTATCACACAATACCATTATCACACTGTAACCCTGATCACACAACACCATTATCACACTGTAACCCTTATCATACAACACCATCATCACACTGTAACCCTTATCACACAATACCATTATCACACTGTAACCCTAGTCATAGAACACCATTATCACACTGTAACCCTTATCATACAACACCATTATCACACTGTAACCCTTATCACACTGTAACCCTTATCACACAACACCATTATCACACTGTAACCCTTATCACACAATACCATTATCACACTGTAACCCTTGTCATAGAACACCATTATCTCACTGTAACCCTTATCATAGAACACCATTATCACACTGTGGCCCTTATCATAGAACACCATTATCACACTGTGACCCTTATCATACAACACCATTATCTCACTGTAACCCTTATCATAGAACACCATTATCACACTGTGACCCTTATCATTAAAGTAAAGAAACATGGTGGCCTCCAGAAGGACGTGTGGGATAGCAGTTCTGTTGTGAAGGAAGATGAAGGTGATCAGGATCAATAACTGATGATAACTGTAGTCTGATCTGATCAATATTTATTGATCTACACATAAAGTGGTGTCTCTCAGTACGGCGTCATGTTTAACGCAACATGCCAGACGTCTCCGTTGTAGAGGTTCCTAATGATGTCCTGTGTGCTCGCTGATGTCATTCTGTACATCTGTCACTTCTCTGTGGTTCATGTAGGTCTCCCAGAGCCTTCATGTCGATGGCTTGTTGATATCAGCTGATATGACCAGCCTGCTTCCCAGATCCCTACGATGCAACTCCTCTCCTCTCTTATTTACCTTGTTATACTGGTACCTTTAATTACTATATAACACTTCTAACATTGTAGTCCTTATTACCCTTATTACAGTGTTACCCATCTTATACTGTAATCCTTAATATACTGTAACATTCCTTACACTGTGTCCCTATAAAATTGTTAACATTAATAACCTTGTTATACTGTAACCAGAACTATACTGTGAGCCTTGTTATATTGTAACCTTTATCACGGTGTAATTCTTATGACATAACCTTGTTATACTGTAACCCTTAGGACACTATATAACTCATGACACTGTAAACCCCTCTCATCCAGTTTCTGGAACTGGTAAGTTTGGATCTAGTTGAGCAGGATCTTCCAAATACCCTACTAATAAACCATCAGTACCACGTCACTTGCAAAAACAGCTGTTTTGAACACTGGAATGTTGCTCAACGATGGCCAAGCTGACCAGCGAAAGCAGCGTAAATCAGATTAGATTCCACTACATGGAGTTCATGGTCAGTCTGTCCTCTGAACAGCTTGTGCTTAGACGGCTTTGGAAGAAATTATTGTCAAATGTAAATCTGGTAACTTGTAAGGGATTTTAAAATGAAAAATACAGCGAAACCCGAATTTCCAGATTTATTAGGAGCACCGATCATGAGTTTGGGTTCAGAATAAAGAAGCATGTTTGGCTGGAACACAACGAAACATGTAATCGATTCATTTTTAAGATTCTAAACCCAGATTTTCAGTGTTCACCAGTAAGCTGTGGTGAGTAGGTACAGTCTGTTCTGGCCGTCTCAGCTGTGGGTGACTGAGCACTGAATAGCAGCCTTTGTACACCAGTGCTATCAAAGTCTCGCCCATTTCAGCTGAAGCCTCTCATACATTTATGGGTTACTTTCCATAATAATGCAAAGAGATGCCAGTATTTGACATGGATGAAGAAGAAGCCATCACAAAACAATCACTGCTGGGGTAATTACTGATTTTATTATTGATTATTATTAATGATTGGATCCTCATCAATATCTACAGCAACAACAATGAAATATTTACATCCTCCTCTACAATAACAATCATAAGCACATCCTAGAGATACCAGTCATAACAGTGTCATCTTAATTTAGCTTATACAAAACTCTTAAATATGCTGATATATATAAAAACAAAACATTTCTGTGTTATTGAACTGAATCACGGCTGCTACACCAAGAAGAGCTTTTCGTAATACAACGCGACTGTTGCAGATACTTCCCAGGCCCAGCTACAATCTCAGAAACCAATGTATCTGCAAAGGTCCCAGGCCTGCCACGATAATTATATTATTGACTTACTGTATGAAATATGGAAATGTCCTCCGTAATTCCCGCTGACCTCAACATGGGTCATTGTTTTCTTTTAGCAAGCAGAGCCCATTAATGCGAATGAGCCAGTATGTTGTGTAATTACATGGTAATGGCCTTAAAATGGTGATAATTCTATTCATCAAAATGACTTCTGGGACAATATATTGTGACAGGCCCATGGTAAACAACACAGTTACAGACTACACACATGGCCTATGGCTCGGTGTTATAGCTTACTTATACAGTCTACTGCCCGGTGCTACAGCCTACCCTAGTGTTTCCCATCTCCAGTCCTAAAGGGACCAACTGTACTGCACAGTCTCCCCGAAATCAAGAAACCAAAGCTAGCGCCCACTGGCTTCTATTATAAGTGTGTGCCGTTTTATGTTATTTTACAAAGTACATAGAAATGCCCTGAAATCACTGACTGTGGTAATAGACCACATCCTACCGAAGCTGAAAGACGCTGAAGTATTAACCGAGTTTAAGGCATTTAAGTAGGATTAATGATTGTCCAGCAGCCGATTCTCATAGTCCTCTTCCAGTTGGCCCCAATGTCACAATGATTGAGTTTGTTTTTAATAACCAGTCACGATCGGCAGTAAGAAACACTCACTGGCCTACACACAGCATTGTGTTATAGTCTATGCAACCACCCCACCCCACACACACACACACACACAGAGTCCAGTTTTGTTGCTGGTTTCCTCCCGCTCTACCAAGGCCTCCACATGGCCTTGGAGTAAAAGCTGGTGGGCAGGACTCGCGCCTCTCTGTCATCTCGGTCGTCAGGCGCCCCATGGCCCCGTTCGCTCTCTGTATCCTCTCCGTCTGAGCTCAGGTCATCACTGGACGTCCCAGACGGGGACAGAGACAGATCAGAGAGGTTGCCTCCTCGTTCTCCATCACTGCAAGCAATCCCTCTTGGGGACTCGCTGGGCCAGAGGCCGTAGTGACCGGGCTCTGTCAACAGGTCAGTGAGCATGTCCTGGAAGCGTTGCTCTCCATTCAGAGGCATGCACTCCAGTAGGTGATTGAGCAGGTCAGCCGCCACGGCCGCATCAATGCCCGGACAGCTAGACACGAAGGTGTGGACTTCGTGCATGCACTGAATGTAGCCTGCAGCAAAGCGCTCGCTGGCCTCCCGGTTCATGCTGTCAGCTGCTGAAGCACAAATACAAACACAGGTCAGAACTCAATACTCAAAATCAATGCAAGTCATGATTTCTACTTGAAATTTCAGGTTCTGTGTTTATGATTAGAAAAGACAGAACTTTATTGATCCCTCGGGAGGGTTCTGTCAGTGAAATTAAGGTCCCAGCAGCAGCATCAATACGGTATGATGTGTCTCGGTGTTTCGACTCACCTTTAGCTCTGCTTTGTAGAATACTTTCTACACGCTTCACTGTCATTTCCAGCACCTCCGCGTTCTCCATCTTGGCTTGAGCCTGGAGATGACAGAATAGACGTCAGTGCCCAGTTCACATAGACATGCATACCCAGACGCCACACTGGATGCTGAATAACGTGCCAGTGACCGGTGGGCAGCTTCAGTTGCTTTGCATATATAAGACTTGCTTGCATTTGGCCGACATCGGGAGATCATCAGAACCAGAATGCTTAGTAACCACGTTAATAATGTGTCTATAAAAAGTTGGAAAATGTTATGAAAGCTAAGATGTTATGAGAAATCCTATAAACTAAATGTCTAGATTTCAAAGTGAATGAGTTGTGTTCTGACCTGGTGCACAAGTAAAGCCTAAATGAATAGGATGCTTGGAGAAAAGCCATTTACACAATATAAACATTTGTATTAACCTGGAAAAACAATGAGTGACATAATGACACACACTCAGAACTGGTTTACATGAAACCTCCTTCAATAAGAAAAACAAGTCAGTGAAATTGGCAGCGAATTGTAAACGTTATAACGTTTTAAAGCACAAAACCCAAAGTTTTCTCGTTCATTTGTATGCATTTACGCTCCAGTGCTGCCCGGACCAATATGGCGGACGGGTTGAGTTTCCACAGCTGGCCCAGAAAGTAAAAGTAAGCCCGAGGATTATGTTCCGACCGCCTGTGCGGTTCTGCTACCTGGTCCTTTTCTGGACCCGAATTCCCCACCTCGGAACTCACTTAAATGTAAGCCCAGGCCCACATTGGCCGATTCGGTGCGTCAACGCGTCCGCCATATTGGTCCGGGCAAATCCGGCTGTAAACATATACGAGTAAACGGGGCAGCCGCGGACTTTGGTCTTCAGCTTGAAACACGTTCGTTTCTCAACCGCTTCTAGTGGATCAGTTCATAGTCCAGGGCTTCGGGCAGCAGACTGTCCAAGTCTTCCAGAGATGCAGTGATGCTTTAGTTACTTACGTCCGAGTCAGCCAGCAGCAACCTCAGCTCCTGTAAACTGTCGTTGATGCGGGCTCTCCGCTTCTTCTCCACCAAAGGCTTCCTCGTCTGAAGGAGAAACACGGTGAAGTTAGTCCCAGAAGAGCTTCCAGGGGCCTGGAGGTAGAGAATCCCGGTCCAGGAATCGGAACTCCGCTCCGTGTTTTGACTCCGACCGGCCGAGCGGCTACGCAGCGGGATCGTCACACAGCGGCAGCCGGACGGTCGGAGCCGAAACCTGGAGCAGAGTCCTGAATCCTGGACCGGGATTGTCCTCCCCGCTGCTTCAAATCAGCTCCATTCTCACCTTTCTGTCTCCTCTGATGGCATAGCAGTCGTCCTCACTCCTGCCCGGTCCACTCCTGCCGTTCCGAGAGGCCGGGGCCATGCTTGCTGTTCTCCACGAGCAGTAGTCAGGGGGTCTCCTCTCGATGGACCAGATGGTCGGCGAGCCCTGTCTGGAACAAAGGGGTCTGAGGAGTGAGCCTCGTATTGTGCGCAGAGGGAGAGAGAGAGGGGCATTTATGGGCTCTGATTTACATGTGAATGAGGAGAGGGGCGCGCGCGGACAGGTGACAGAGGGCTCCGGGGGGCAGCAGCCAATCAGCAGCCGCGCCTTTGTCTGTCCTTTGTGAACCAACCCACCCTGAGCAGGGTCTCTACTGCTGCCTGTCCCATTAGAGCACTGTACAACAACACACACACACACACACACACATGCAGGCATGCATGCATACACACATGCATATGGTCAGAACCCCCACAACCACCACAGAGCAGGTATTATGTGGTCGGTCGGATGCAGCAGTGCTGCTGGAGTTTTTAAACACTGTGTCCACTCACTGTCCACTAATAAACGGTCAAATAATAAACATGTGATTATCACCAAAAGATCCTGGACTTGGATTTTCATTAGTGAAAAGGTTTGCACTCCTAAAAGGGTGACCTATCCGAAGGGCACAATAGCCAGATCAAAGCCTCAATGAGTGACGGATCACCTGCAGTGAGTTCCTGTCCTCCAGGCTGCTTTAAGCTGCTGTAAATCATGAAACTCACGTCCACATTCTGTGGGCCTTCAATTTCAAACAAGCCACAGAATAGTGTAATGTGCATCTCGTGAAGTGATTTAGTCACAGATCTTAAATCAGCGTGTAGAGTTGAGTCTGGGTCTGTTTTCGGTCCACCTCAGAGGTGAGACTGCTGATATAAAAATCAAAGTGTTGAGAAGTCTGATCTGAGATCCAGCTCAGACACAATGCCTTCAACCTTAACTGGACTGTAGCTGAGTGTCTGGGACCTGGTTCAGCATGCCCTCTGCTGGTGCCTTCTTAACCTGCAGCTTTCAACCACAGTGTTCTTCTGTACTGCATAAGATCAGATCAGATCAGATCGTCTTTAATTAGAGGGGAAATTCTCAATGTTACAGCAGCAGTGAGAGCAGGACACTCAGTACAGAAATAGATAAAGTATATTATTTACAGTAAAGTATCAACACTATTATAAATGATGTGCAATAATAGCTGAACTACAATATAATGACTATAATATCTACTGTTTACTGTTTATAACATCTCAGGATGATGTTTACTGTCTATAGTATTTGTTTACTGTCTATATTATTTGTTTACTGTTTATAATAGCTGAGGATAATGTTTGCTGTCTATAGTATTTGTTTACTGTTTATAATAGCTCAGGATAATGTTTACTGTCTATAGTATTTGTTTACTGTTTATAATAGCTCAGGATAATGTCAATCAATCAATCAATCAAATTTTATTTATATAGCGCTTTTTACAACAGCAAATAACAAATCACAAATAATGTTTACTGTCTATAGTATTTGTTTACTGTCTGTAGTATTTGTTTACAGTCTATGGTATCAGTTTACTTTCTATAGTATTTGTTTGCTGTTTAAAATAGCTCAGGATAATGTTTACTGTCTATAGTATTTGTTTACAGTCTATGGTATCAGTTTTCTGTCTATAGTATTTGTTTACAGTCTATGGTATCAGTTTACTTTCTATAGTATTTGTTTACAGTCTATGGTATCAGTTTTCTGTCTATAGTATTTGTTTACAGTCTATGGTATCAGTTTACTCTCTATAGTATTTGTTTACAGTCTATGGTATTAGTTTTCTGTCTATAGTATTTGTTTACAGTCTATGGTATCAGTTTACTTTCTATAGTATTTGTTTACTGTCTATAATAGCTGAGGATAATGTTTACTGACTATAGTATTTGATTACTGTCTATAGTATCTGATTACTGTCTATAGTATTTGTTTACTGTCTAAAGTATTTGTTTACTGTCTATAGCATTTGTTTACTGTTTATGGTATCAGTTTACTTTGTATAGTATTTGTTTGCTGTTTATAATAATTCAGGATAATGTTTACTGTCTATAGTAGTTGTATACTGTTTATAATAGCTGAGGATAATGTTTACTGTCTATAGTATTTGTTTACTCTCTTTAATAGCTCAGGATAATGTTTACTGTCTATAGTATCTGATTACTGTCTATTGTATCTGATTACTGTCTATAGTATCAGTTTACTGTCTATAATATCTGATTACTGTCTATAGTATCAGTTTACTGTCTATAGTATCTGATTACTGTCTATAGTATTTGTTTACTGTCTATAGTATCTGATTACTGTCTATAGTATCAGTTTACTGTCTATAATATCTGATTACTGTCTGTAGTATCAGTTTACTGTCTATAGTATCAGTTTACTGTCTATAGTATTTGTTTACTGTCTATAGTATCTGATTACTGTCTATAGTATCAGTTTACTGTCTATAGTATCTTGATTACTGTCTATAGTATCAGCTTAATATTCATAGTATCTGATTACTGTCTATAGTATCAGTTTACTGTCTGGCAATATCTAATAATACCATAGTATCTGATTACTATAGTATCAGCTAATGTCTATACATTCGATTACTCTATAGTATTTGTTTACTGTCTATAGTATTTGTTACCGTCTATAGTATCTGATTACGTCTATAGTATCAGTTTACTGTCTATAGTATCTGATTACTGTCTATAGTATCAGTTTACTGTCTATAGTATCTGATTACTGTCTATAGTATCAGTTTACTGTCTATAATATCTGATTACTGTCTATAGTATCTGATTACTGTCTGCAGTATCGCTTACTGTCTATAACATCTGGATTACTGTCTATAGTATTTGTTTACTGTCTAATAGTATTTTGTTTACTGTCTATAGTATCTGATTAATGTCTATAGTATCAGTTTACTGTCTATAGCATTCGATTACTGTCTATAGTATCAGTTTACTGTCTATAATATCTGATTACTGTCTATAGTATCTGGATTACTGTCTATAGTATCAGTTTACTGTCTATACATTCTCCTGATTACTGTCTATAGTATTTGTTTACTGTCTATAGTATTTGTTTATTGTCTATAGTATCTTATTTACTGTCTATAGTATCAGCTTACTGTCTATATCTGATTACTGTCTATAGTATCAGTTTACGGTCTATAATATCTATCATTGTCTATAGTATCTGATTACTGTCTATAGTATCAGTTTACTGTCTATAGTTGATGGTAGTTTAATAGTTTATATGATATGATGGCAGTAACAGTATTTGACTGATATCCTGTGTGACTGAATGAATGGAGATCAGATCGTCTACATTTGAATATTCATGGGCGCGCGCGGGGGATCAAAGTGATGAACACATGTCCATATAAGGTCATATTATCTCAAGCGCTGCCGACTTCCCGTCGGCTGATGCGCTTCAGAACGCGCAGTCGGTCGTAAAGGCCAGTAATAAGATCGGAAGGCGCGCGACCATTTCAGGAGCTTTTCAACTTAAAAGTCCCGCCTGTGCTGCAGATTCACTGAAAAATAAAGTTTATTTCTGATGAGAGCTGAAATGACCATTTTCAGAAATATTACTCTCAGTGCCACGACCTGATACTCAATTTAATTAATTTTATTCCAATTATGTTATTATAATTATTGATATTTTGAAAATCATATTTTTTTTGGGGTGTACGTTGAAATGGACTTTTACATGCTGTTTTCTTGAAATAAAATTTTCAAGACTTTTTGCTTAAATATACAATAAAATTAATTGTGTGTGTGTGGGGGGGGGCACGGCCCCGCCCCCACAAATTTGACACCTGCAAAGAGGGGTTCTCAAATAATCAAAAAAGTCAATATATCAAGATATATTTTGTACAAGATTAAAATGATGTGTACAATTTGATTCCAAAATGGTTTCATAGAAATGTCTACGAAATGTCATAAAATATATGTGTTTCTGCTGTTACTGATAAATACTATGTTAACATTATTAGTTAAAATAATTAATATTAAAAACACACATTATATCATATATCACAATTTCTCATACAGCCTATAAGAGTTTTATAATCATATCTCCAAGCCCAGTTTCCAGTTACGTTCCTTTGTTTCGTTAAGAGAACGTCCCTGCTGAGCCACTTGACTTGGTGGTCTGTGCAGAGCTCTATGTTGGTAACACTGTTAAATTAGGTCATTATGTATATGGGCATTAAGCAAAATCCAGTGGTGAATAATGCCACCTTTAGTTGCTTTCCACTTTTTTTATCATATATTATTTGGGTAATTAATTCATTTTCAGCAAAACCATTTTCAAAGAAATCATTTAATAGCGAACCTAGTCATTAATATTATTAATAGTTGTCTTTCTTTATTTTCTAAAATAAAAGTCTCTGTGCATTTATGTAAATATGTTTGAGACATGTGACAATAATCTGGGAGGTCCCAGGGTGGACCAGCAGTGGCAGTCAGTGAGGTGCTGATCTTAGCAAGCTTGGACTGATACATGATCACTACTTGGCCTGTCAATTTTAGTTCTAGACTGTTCTTGATCCCATACACTTAGACTAAATCATTGATGTTCCTCCACACTCTGACAATAATCACAACACTGGGCATAATCTCATATCGACGCCCAGCAAGGAACAAAAAATGACGTCTTGACGGGGAATTTGTCCTCCACATTTAACACATCCACACACAGACACACATATCCATGGAGCCTGGGGAGCAGCTGGGCAGTTAAATGCCTTGCTCAAGGACACTTCAATCCTGTCCTGCCAGTTCAGGGAATCAAACCGCTAAGCTTCAATTCACACGGTTGGTTCCCCAAACACCACGCCACAAATTTCTGAATAGTCATTTTTATAAATGTATGCGATTTTTATAAATGTATGCGATGTGATTGTCTCATGTCCACTTTTGCCAGCTGCAAGCCCGAATGGTAGCATGTTTATTATTTTTTCTGGTCAGTAGTTCAGTACACTGCATCCCCTTGAAACCGTAATTCAGCTTTTTATCCTGGTTGCCGGTTTGATCCCCTGAACTGGCAGGACGTGACTGAAGTGCCTTGAGCAAGGCACCCTGGCTGCTATGAATAGAGCTGCCCACCGCTCTGGACAGGTGTGCTCACTGCCCTGTGTATGGATGGGTTGAATGCGGAAGATGGATTCCCCGCAAAAGCTGGGTAGACATCAGACGTAAATTAAAAGTGAGTTAAATACTTGTAGTATCAGTATCAAATATTCTGAGACGTGTCTCTGATCACTTTTTAGAATTTTAGGTTGATTTCTGGAAGAAGACTCTGATGTAACTTCTCTTCTTCAGCTCTCTCTGTTGAACTGCCACAGGCTGGTATTTATAGCCTGCGGATGATGATTGGACGACTCTTATTTTGAAATGCGGCGGAAGTGAGGGAATCCTCTTTAAGAGCCCCGTCGGTTAAGCGGCTCAGCAGAAGCAGAGGCTGCGCGAGACAGAGACAGGGAGAGAGAGAGAGGTAGAGCGACATAGAGAGACACATAGAGATAGAGAGAGAGCGAGAGAGAGAGCGAGAAAGAGAGAGAGGGAAAATGGTGAAGATAACTTTCCAGCCTGTTTCAGCGCAGAAGCCTGAAAAACAGAACGATGGAGAGAAAGAAGATATTGTCATGTCTTACCCTGAGGTGAGCATATTTTATATATTTTTATTTGAATAAAGATACAGGAGGAACTCGCTCCTGCCACAACAAAGGACCCATTTATCCCTTAAATAATATTTATTTCAGTTTTAAATATTTCTTTAAAAATGAATACATTTTTAATTCATTTATTTCGCATAACTGACCACTTTTATTTTATACAACTTAATTCGTATTTAACACTAACGACCCTATCGCTTCCATAACAAAGGACCCTTCTGTTCCTTAAATTAAATTAAATGAAATGCAAATAATGCGGATTATCCTTTCGTTTAGACAGTCAGGTGATTTCATTATATTCTTTTTTATTGACTTACATTTATTTGTTTTTAATTCGATAATTTTGCATAGCTGACCACTTTTATTTTATATGTATATTATTTTTATTTTGCACAGCCTACCACTTTTATTGAATCCATTGTAACTCCTATATAATGCTGATAAATAACACTAACTCATATTTATCTTTGTAAATGCATTTAAATGATGGTGTTTAATATTAAGTGTAGAAACTGCAGCCTGGGAGATGCTGTTCAGCTGTTCTGGAGGTCTCCACGCAGCCTGGTGCCTCTAACCCAGTGTTTATCAACCCTGGTCCTAGAGGCACCCCTGCCCTGTTTTAGTGGCTTCCCTGCTTCAGCATAACCCCTGGTGCAGTAATGAGCTGGTTCTTTGGATTAGACATGTTGGGAGCAGGGAAGGCACTAAAACGTGCAGGGCAGACGATGGGGTCTCGTGCACCCTGCTGCCTGCATTACATCATTATCTGCAGATGTGAGCCTATAGGCTGGAGGCTTATGTAGGACAAAGTGGCTGTGTGTGCTTTCACGTGACTCTCTGAGCTGCTGGCATTTTTCCTCCTTTATTTATAAGGGTTTGTGTGCAGTGTTTGTGTTGTGTTTCGGAGGCTTAATATTGCAGATGTTACTCCGATCAATGAGGGTAACTGATCTGAGACTGAATCAGCTGCTGTGTTATGGAGGAGAGCATTGAGGTGCTGTTATATATCTGATATGATGGACAGAATCCACCCAGCATGAATTACACTCCAGTCTCCATGGGTTGTCCTTCTTTTCTTTTTTGTCATTGCAGATTAAAACGCAGCCAGCTGAGCCGAGCTATTAATAGGCAGCCTGGTTGGCATGCTTGCCTTCGCCTGCGAGGTTCTTTTCAAGATGCAGGCCTGTCAGTAAGACCTGGACGAAAGCGATAAATAATGCAGGACCTGAATGATGGGCCTGGCAGCAGCATATTTCTAATAGCAGCGTGATTTAATGCATCATCTCTCACTCAGCTGAATGAATGAAGAGGCGTAGCTGACGTGGCTCCCTTTACCTTCTTACTATAGTTATAGTGTGGCTATTTTCTGCTCCATAGTCACGGAGATGCTCTCAGCAGCTCCCACGCGATCTGCCTTACGTAGAGAGGAGCTCTGCACAAATATGGGCTGTGGAAGTACAGTGTGTGGCTGAGTAGTACAGCTGCGTCAGATCGCATCCCGGCCTGCTGGGATGGCTGTAGTAGTGGAGTCGGCGTGGGCCGAGCCGGAATGGCTGCCCGGCTGAGAGACTGGGGGCGGACTGTTGCACCTCCTGAGCTGCGTGACTCACTTCTTGGCAGTTACATGGAGAAATATCCAGTTACGTGCACAGAAGGAGAGAAAATGTGGGCCACTAGAGCTGATCTGATGGTGTCTCTTGCCAGGCCTGGTGCCCGAGGCCAGGGTTTGTGGAGATACCAAGGTCAGTCAGTTCACTCAGGTCCGTGAGATGTGACTGTCAAAGTCAAGTAAGTCAGATACTAGTCAGGTCTGATCTTTCGTTTCATGCAGTTACATTGTTTGAACACCAAAGGTCGCACTTAACTCACTTACTTAACCCACACCAGCCATGTATGGGCATACACTGTGGTCAAAAGTGTTGGGACACGTGCACATCGTTTCTTCCACAAATCAGGGACATTAGACAGAGCTTATGTTTTACCTGTTTTGTTGGAGTCTTCCACAGTTTGGGGAAGGGTTTCTCTGACATTCTGGAACATAGCTGTGAGATTTTGGTTGCGTTTACTGGTGAGAGCATTTGTTAGTGAGCTCAGGACATTGGATGGTATTGTAGTATTGGCACGTCATCATTCCAGAGAATTGCTCTGCTCCACAGCTCAGTGCCGGGGGGCTTCATACCCCTCTATCCAATGCTGGTCATTAGGCATGCGCAGGGATTCCTTTTCGTTGTTGGCACTTCTCTACAGGGACTAGAACATCTGTCACATCTGTGTCAGCAATGGGTGCATGCTGATAATAAGGGGTGTCCTCAAACATTTGGACACAGTGTAGTGTAATTCTCGCAGCCTCAGCCTAATCCACACCATCACTGACTCATACAGCACTCCCAACCGCATGCACCTTTCTGCCTCCCAGGCTGAGTTTCACTATCAGTTTGTTCAGTCAGTGAATATCAGATATGATATAGTGCACTAACACTCATTCTCACGATCTGTTCTCCCTTCTCTCTCCAGGAGGAGTTGGTCCTCCCTCTCAGGCCCAAGAAGTCCCCCGTCAGCGGCATCTGCTGCCTGATCCTCGGCCTGGTTATCTTCATGTCCGGACTCGTCATGGTGTCTGTCTACGTGTATCGCTACTACTTCACTCCTCAGGTGAGACGTGGATTTGGATCAAAGGAGTGTAAGGGTTTGAGATGTTTGAGAGGCGTGAGCTCAGGTGAGGCGCTCGGCACATCAGCTGAAATCTGGGACACGTTGCGGAAAACAGGCTGCCAATCATCCTGCTTCATTTCCGCAGCGCTCGAGTGTTCTTCAGTGGCACCCTCCGTCTCTCGCCCTCCGCATGTGTTTCTTTTTAAAGACCTGCTCTGTTTCTTGTTCCCTGTGCAGATCCCAGAGGACAGCCTGTTCCATTGTCGGGTGATGTATGAGGACTCCGTGTACGCGCCGTTGCTAGGGAGACAGGAGCTGCAGGAGAATGTGGGCATTTACTTGGAGGACAACTATGAGCAGATCAGCGTTCCGGTGCCTGACTTTGGGGGAAGCGACCCAGCTGACATCATCCACGACTTCCACAGGGTAAGGTTCGGAGGAGGGTCGATGCCATATCAACATCTTGGGTTTTCTGAGCTCATGTTTCTGCTTGAAGAACCAAAAAGCTTCGCTGAAGAAGCCAAACCAGCCAAACACTCTCATATTTCATGCCAGATACATCGAAATGGACCCAATACTGAAATCCTCTGTCTGTCATGATGACCATTTTAGTTTGTGTGATAAATTTTGAGACCAATTCCTGCGGCTGATGTAATGATAGTGTAATAATGCAGTTACACCACGTTCACTTTAGAATAGAATAGAATAGAATAGAATAGAATAGAATAGAATAGAATATTCTGGAATATAACAATTATAAAATATCCTAAAATAAGGAATTCCAGACACCTGAGCACCAAGATGTATTGAAGTTGTATTGATGTTAAGATGTATTGAAGTTGTTTCTAATGGACCGTCCATTAAATTGGTCTCATAGTTGTGAAAGTTGGCAATACAGTAAAGTGTAGGAGACTGTCGCCAAGTTGACCAAGTTGTGTATCTTCTCACTGCTGCAGGGCCTCACAGCCTATCACGACATTGCGTTGGATAAGTGCTATGTCATCGAGCTCAACGCCACCGTTGTCATGCCTCCCAGGAACCTGTGGGAGCTGCTTGTGAATGTCAAGGTAACAGATTTGCACCGTTGTCACTTCATTCTTCCTTTTTTTTTGTCCTTTTACAGAACACCTAAGCAAAACATCTCACCTTGAGCCCTCTCTCTCTGAGTCACACCTTCTGTTCCTATTATTCTCGTTCCGTATATGGATGTTCTCCAAGGATAGGGATTATAGGAGAAGTGACATCTGCTTTCAAGGGTGGCCAAGCACATCAGATTCAACCTACCTGCTAATAACCAGGTTTAGTGCTGGACACTGGCTCTCAGTTCTCCATCCCCGCCATAGAAGACCCACCTTTGGTTCCGTAAAGCGATGTATTTGTAGTATAGATGTGTGAGCATGAAGAACCTTTCAAGCGAAGGGTCTTTAGGTCTTTAACAGGTTTATTATTCAGTCATTTGTTCTAATATGAGTTTGGGGTCCCACAAGGTTCAGGTATAGGGTTTATGACACTGATGACAATAATACACCGGGTTTAAGGGGTTAATCGGTTCGGTACCGATTTAAAGGGTCTTCAGACACGGTTCTTTGTGGGTCCAAAAATTGTACTGCTGTGGCATCACTTAAAGAACCATTTCAAGTCCCTTCATTTTCAGGGTTTTGACAGTGCTCTGAGGACCAGGAATGTGGATCCCTGACTCTAACCGCAACTCTTTGTGCTTGGTTTTCTCACAGAGAGGGACGTACCTGCCTCAGACGTACATGGTCCAGGAGGAGATGATGGTGACTGGCCGCGTGAAGAACATGCGCCAGCTCGGGCCCTTCATCCACCGGCTGTGTTACGGCAAAGAGACGTACAGGCTGAAACGCCGCAACGCCCGCAGACGTGAGTACATCTGCTCTCATTCTGTCTCTCTGTGAGAAATAGCGTCTCCTCAAGTTCCCGTTAAGAGCTTGGCAGAACATTGTCCCTGGCAGCACATTGTCACTGTCAAATCAAAAGCTCGTAACTCCGTTGTGTTGCGGCATCTGAGAACGCCAGCTGTCCTTTGCATTGTGTGAACACTTTGTTATGAATGCACCAACAGAAATCGAGCAGTTAGTTGGGAAGCAACCTGGAACACAGTCCAGTCCAAAAACCTCCATTAAAGTTACAATACATGGG
The DNA here is from genome assembly GCA_034509495.1 of Acestrorhynchus altus. NCBI lineage: Eukaryota > Metazoa > Chordata > Actinopteri > Characiformes > Acestrorhynchidae > Acestrorhynchus > Acestrorhynchus altus. The sequence goes on along the minus strand of CM067502.1, from coordinate 1,951,567 downwards.
CAAAAGTATTGGGACACCTGCTCATTCATTGGTATTAAAGAGTTTTTGTGGTGAAATTTTGGAGCATTGCTGTGAGGATTTGATTGCGTTGAATGACGATCGAGGTCACAGTGTTGCCTCCTCATCCCCAACACATCCCTCTAAAATGTATTGGATGGATTGACCCTCATCGTGGTGATCCGAATTTCCCACTGGGTCCAGTCACGATCATCTTAGTGATCCACTTCATCCAGCCCAGAGCCCGAAGCACACAGTCTGACACGACCGCATGGAAAACGAATCAGTTTAATAGATAATTCTACTTAATCGTGAACCATATGAAACAATGCTCAGTGTAGTGATTCAGTGCGGAGGCACACGGCGTCCACGAGCGCGGAAAGCGCTCCTAATGGGCAGCCGTGTGGGCAGATCTGTGACCAGCAGGAGACCTCTAATGAGAAAGCGTGACTTTGAATTAAAACTCCAGCGAGTTGTTGTACCTTTTAAACTTCCTAATGATATTCGAGCCTCGGACCACCGCGTGTCGCACGTAGACCGCCTCCGTCGTAGATGGGTGGCACAAGAGGAAACCCAGAGCTGAAGTCAGTGTAGGCTGGTGCTGCGTAGTCCCTTTCCGACTGCGTAGAAGTGTGTGGGATGTGCACTAACGCCACGATCCACTGTGTGATTAATCCCTGTGTGAGTGATTCACCGGCTGAGGGTACGCCGAGCATCTCCAAGTAGGGCTCTGCACGGGAGGAGGAAGTGATGCGAGTGTGGGAGCAGTAGTTTTTGGCTGGCGGAGGATTCTCCTGCGCAGATGCTCAGTGACAGGCAGAATGACGCGCTTGGCTAGACGGCGTGTGCCACCGAACCCAGACGCAGTAAAATAATCCCAGCAGCTTCTAAACTGAGCCGGGGGCTTATTTATAGACCCCCTTTCCAAAGACGGAACAGTCCCAGACTGACATCAGCTCTCCTTTCCTTCCTCAGTGATTTTGATCGTTCTCTCACTCTTTCACTGTTCTCTTCCCTCTCTCCCCCTCTTTATTTCTCTCCACCCTTTTCTCCCCTCACTCCCCAGTTTTCTTTCTTTCTTTCTTTCTTTCTTTCTTTCTTTCTTTCTTTCTTTCTTTCTTTCTTTCCCCCCACATTCTCTTCTTTCCTCCTTTTTTTTTGTCTCTACTCATTCTTTCCTCTACTCATCTTTCCCTTTTTCTCGCACACATTTCTCTTTTTAATGTCGTCCATCTTCCCTCTGTTCATGTCTTTTATTTCTTGTTTTCTTTCTTTCTTCATTCTTCCTGGTTTTCTTTCATTCGATGTCCGTTCTGCTGACCGACGCCCGCTTGTCTTGTGTCTCTGCAGGTATCGATAAGCGAGAGGCCAGGAAGTGCCACAGCATCCGTCACTTCGAGAACACGTTTGTGGTGGAGACGCTGATCTGTGACCGGTTCTAAACCCGCCGTCCCGGGCCTCTTCCCAACTCTACTGAGCAGAACCCAAACCCCGCCCCCCTGCGTTTAGCTTTCATTGCACTTTATAGCGCCTCGACTTTACTGTACATAGTGTGTGGATTAAGTAACGTTATGTTTACGTTATTTTATCTTTGAACCCGATGTTCCCTGTTGAATCCTGACTGACTTGGGGTTCGATTGCTGTTTGTCTTTTTCATTTTTCTTGTTCAAACGTGTTGATCTGTATATATCGATAATTGCTTATAAACTAAATGTTTTGAATTTTTTCCTCCACTGTACGTGGGTCTGAGCCGTGAGATGTAAATATGGTCTGCTAAATGTGTCCCGTCCTGTCTCTCTGGGATTTAACTGTATAGTCCTGTACACTCCTCCTTTTTATGTATGAAACTGTGGCATGCACTATGCACTGACTTCCTTTCCACTCAAATCAGCCGTAACCGTACGACCACTTCCTTGTTTCTACCCACACTGTCCACGCTATCAGCTCCTCTGTCCACACAGGAGCACTTTAGTAGTTCTAGAATCACAGACTGTAGTTCATCTGTTTCTCTGCAGACTTTATTCTCCTCCTTTCACCCTGATCTTCAATGGTCAGGACCCCAGTCAGAGACAGAAGCACGTCTGTTCCTTTTGACTACACCGGACAGTGGACGGAAAAACAAAGAGGTGGTCATAATGTTATGGCTGATCAGTGTCATTCCTCCGTGTAACGGGTTTTTTTTGTGCACCTCTGATGTTCCCCTGTGTTAGATAAGAAATCCAGAATTGGAAAATTGTCTTAATGCCAAAATGTATACCTCATGTTTTACAAACGTATGAATTAATTGCCTGACGTTTAATTCAGACATTGTTGGTTTGTTTTATCAGTGTGACTTCTAAGCAATATGAGCATGTAGAGTTTTCTTATCTTGGATTTCATATGTCAACTTCGGACACTTCTCGTTTAATATTCATCGCGTCACTGCGCTGTCACGTTTGTCTCTTTGTGATTCATCTGTGAATAAAGTTTATAGAAAAACTGAAACGACTGCAAGGTATGGACTGGATGACCGCTGCTGGTCAGAATGTATGACTTTATAGTACTGTACTGAAATTAAACCTGTCGTACCATTTTTAAGGTGTACTGGAGTAGTGTGTCTATAAGCGATATGTTAAATCACGTCTTAGATACTTGGATCCATACGTCTCCAGTTTTCTCCGTGGAGATCGAGATCTTGGGCCTGTTTCGTTGCTCCGACTGTTCCATTTCGCATGTTTCCCTTTCGCCATTCCGTCTTTTGTAGGACAGTAAGGGTAATATGGCACGGTTCTGGGTCAGGAACGAAGTAGCTGCTATTGAACGAGATTCTGAAAGCCGCTCAGCGTGATGAGCCACGTTCAGCTTCTTCCTCTGTGTATATAATCTTTGCTTGTATTATGACATCTTACCAATAAAGGTCAGAAAACGTGTGGGTTGCCCTATTTCATCGCAGCGTCTGCTTCTGTCTGGGTTGCACGGCTTCACGTTACCCTCTTAATGGCTTTTTGCAAAAGCACCACGTTGGAGATACAGCAGTGGAACAATGCAATAAGGTCGTAAGGGCTGTCAAACGTCTGCTTGGGAGCTTGCATGGTACACGCAACAGTGACGCTGTGCAAGCAGTAATGCAAAGTAATATGCAGAGTTTGAAAACCACAGGCCTGTATGTTTCTCAAAAGTCCCTGGGACACATAAACTTTAAAATTCACTTCCTGAAAATGTTAAGATACACCACACATCAGTCAGACCTGTCTGCTGAAGGAGACCTATCTGCCACAACACCCGCACAGTTGGCCAATGTAAGCCGTAGAACTTAAGGAGTGAAATCTAAATAAATAAGGTGCAGTCCGATTGTACTTGGGTTCGGGTAACAGTAGGCCTGCATAGAGACCCACTCGTGCAAAATCACCACTCAAATCAGTTCTAGAGGCAGCGCTACCTCTGAGGCAATGACGGTCTATTCCAGCAGCCTGATGCATCAGGCCCCAGTTGCTCAGAACCGATTCCATGACATATTCCCAGTATACAAGTGAGACTGTGGATCCAGGAATGGTAAATGTCTGCACAACACAGTCATTTTCACTGCTGGACTGAGCAGCGTCCTGTGAGCAGCGTCCTGTGAGCAGCGTCCTGTGAGCACTGATGAAGGACTAGAGGACGACCAACACAAACTGTGCAGAAACAGACGAGCCTCTGTCTCTGACTTTACATCTACAAGGTGGAGACACTCGGTGGGAGTGTCTCGTAGAGTGGACACTCTCACACACTGGGAGTTGTAAATCAAGCACTTCTGTATGATTATTATAAATGTTATTAAAAACAATGTGTATATACTGTGCTGATGAGGATGTTCATTGCTTCTGCTTTGTGTTTTGCACACACACACACACACACACACACACACACACACACACACACACACACACACACCCATGCAGTGGTGGTTCACAAATGAGGAACTTAAATTAAAAGGATGGTTCTTTTTTATTATTAGATTCTAAATAAATCATTCATGATTTTACTGCAAGCAAAGAACCATTTAAGAACCAGACGGTTGTTTTATGGATCACGGTTCTGTATAAAGCACCTTCCAGTAGATGTGGACACAGTCATTACAAAAACTATAATAAATACAATGACAATAACTCATATTTGTGAACCACTTTTGATGTTAGTTTAAAACTAATGTGTTATTATTCAGAGAAGATGTGTCTCAGCTGCACAGATTATCTGTTTCTCTGCAGACATTATTGTCCTCCTTTCACCCTGACCACAGGGTCACACCTGCACACACACACAGACACACACACACACACACACACACACACACACACACACACACACACACACACACACACACACACACACACACACACACACAAACACACACACACGCACTGTGTTCACGGGGCTGAATCTTGTCTTAATCGACCTGGTGGTCCTGTGGGGTCCATTGAAGATCAAGGTGAAATGAGGAGAATAAAGTCTGCAGAGAAACAGGAATTATAGAACTGTGCTCCTCTGTGCTCAGAGTCCTGCATACTGGCTTGACAGACATTGAACCCATTCCTCTCTACAAAGGTCAGGATGTTGACTTGGCCATTGCAAAATGTTAACTTTCATTTTCTTTGCTAGAATGACTCTTAGGGTCATTGTCTTGTAGCGTGACCCGCGTTCTCTAAAGATATAGCTCACAGTCAGACATCCGAATTCATTGTTCCATCAGTGCCAGCAAACATTCTTGGACCTGATGCTGTGAAACAGGCCCAAGTCATGATACCACCACCACCGTGTTTGACAGATGTGATGAGGTTGTTATGCAGGATGTGTTATGTTTTCCTGCATCTTTCAGATATTGTATTGTATATGGTTTTGAATGTGCTTTACTGCTGACTCAGCACTTTCAAGGCGATGTTCAGCCCGTTGTGCATGTGAACTTCAACAGCCCTTAATTTGATCTTAAATCATAAGGAGACGGTTACATATCCATCTACCGGAGCTCTACGTGCACCACATAAACCTGGGATTAGAATTCAGACAGAAATGATTGTTTACGATTCTTTTCTACACATTTTTATCAAGTTCAACAGACACCAAGTCTTATTTTGCAAACAAGTCAAACATTCATTTGCTTTCACAGGTTCATAAGCCCTCGCCCATTTCCTTTCTAGCTGAGCTTCTCCTTCCTTTTTCTCTAGATTCACACCGTCTAGCACTTCACAGTGTTGTGTAGATTTTTTGACACATTACAAACTACATGAGCTACAATACAACCTATAAGATGACTTAAAAAATCATCTTTAATCTAAGCCTTTAGACTGTTCTCATCTGTTCAGTACCTTCGGATTGAGGTCAGGACTTTGACTGGGCCATTCAAAAACATTAACCATCCTGCCTGCACCCTCTTCTTCACCTCTTTTCTGCACTGTCCATTGCTCTGGATGGTTGACCCAAGATATTTGAAGTCATCCACCTTTACCACCTCTACTCCTTGCACCTTCACCTTTCTGCCTGCCTCCCTCTCATTCACACACATGCATTCCATCTTGACTCTACTGACCTTCATTCCTCTCCTCTACAGTGTAAACCTCCATCTCTCCAGGTTCTCTTCCACCTGTTCTCTACTCTCACCACAGATTACAATGTCATCTGCAAACATCCAGCAAACATGGTCCATGGAGCCTCCTGCCTGAACTCATCTGTCAACCCGTCCATCATCATTGCAAACAAGAAGTGGCTCAAAGCTGATCCCTGATGTAACCCTACCTTCACCATGAAACCGTTGGTCACTCCAACCGCGCACCTCACCGCTGTCTCACTATCCTCCTACATGTCCTGCACCACCCTCACATACCTTTCAGCCACTCCTGACTTCCTCATACAATACCACAGTTCCTCTCTTGGCACCCTATTATATGCCTTCTCTAGATCCACAAAGACACAACGTCCTTCTGACCTTCTCTGTACTTCTCTACCAACAGTCTCAATGCAAAAACTGCATCTGTGGTACTCTTTTTTGGGCATGAAACCAAACTGCTGCTCACTGATCTGAACCTCTCACCTTAGCCTTGCTTCAGTAACTCTTTTCCATACCTTCATGGTGTGGCTCATCAACTTTATACCTCTGTAGCTACTGCAGCTCTGCACATCACCCTTGTTCTTAAAAATGGGGACCAGTACACTGCTTCTCCGCTCATCAGGTGTCCTCTCACTCTCCAGGATTTTGTTAAACAGCCTAGTCAAAAAGTCTTCTCTCCTAAACATCTCCATACCTCCACAGGTATGTCACCTGGACCAAACATTAAATAGTTAAATTGATTCACAATTAAACACAACTAAATGAAACCGTTAAAGTAAAGAGCCTGTTGTAATACCCAGATTTCTCTTGTGAAATGTAGGGAGTAGAAGTAAACAGTCGGTCATTTAGTGCCAAATACTCAGGTTAAGTACAGATACTTCAGTACCAATAAATTTTGTTACTTCCCACCAATTCTACCTCTTTTTAAAAAGACATTTTAGACTGTAAAATGTTTCGTTACCTTCTTAGAACCTTTGTCACTACTGCAGATTGTGGATACCATCTAATAAAGGGTGCTGTGCTTGAGAACAGCAGTAAAAACAAAGGACGAATTCTATGTTTATGTTTATGTCATCTTCAAGATACGTATTCAGATGTTGAAGCATCGATGCCAATATTGCTCACACTAAAAGTCAATGGGTCTTAATCACCAACTGTTTTTAAAATGCATTTCTTCTTAAAACGAATTTACACCTTTCTAATGAAGTCATGAACCTGACGTTGAGCCAACTTAAGAACTTAGGAAGTCCTTCGATTTATGATTCATGATTCTTAAGAAGAATGTCTGTAAAAACATACCTGGACAATATCCACAGATTATCATGATCACGATGAGCTGCTGATTTGGTTTAGGATAAATATTAATAATTAATCATATAAATATGAAGAAAACTTCGTCATTTTCGACAAATGACACCGAGCTGAATTACATATTTCCCACTATCTGACTTCATGTGTACAATCAACTAACACCCATTGTGATTTCCTGCTCCTGTTTATAACTGGAAACTCAAGATTAAGAGCTGCTTGTAAAGATGAGGTATGTGTGTGTTCATTGATGAAGTCTGAACGCAGACATCTGCACCCTTGGTTTGTTCAGTTAATGTTACGCTGATATTATCTTCAGAATTTCATGCAACTGTGAGAAACGGTGCTGGTTTTGATGTTTCAGCTGCATCATCAGATACGTTTGTGGTGGAAATTTGTTTCATTAATATGCTTCTTTCTCCGACACCTTTTGACTTGAACACATTTAAACGTGTGCACATTAAAGAGCGTTTGTAAAACATAATGCCATCTTCTTGTGAGGAAAACATAAATAGCTGGTATCTCCTCCTTTGGCTGAAATAATGTCATTTAAATGTTTTCTACAACCGTCTCTGACGCTCCTCCATGCGGAATTCTTTCACCAAAGCAGCCCCAAAACATGACACTTCCACCCCCATGCTTCTCAGTTGGTATGAGGTTACTGTGCCCAAATAATTCACTGGATTCATCTGACCAAAGCACATTGTTCCAGACCTCCTGCTCTTTGTCTAGATGTTCTCTGGAGAACTTTAGTCTTGCTCTGATGTTTTTGCCAAACTGGTTTGTTCTCCTTCTGATGGCAGAAGCTGCACTTTTAACATTTAAACCTCCAGTACACCTGAGCATTACAGCAGACATGAGGTGGTCCACTGTCCATGAGTAGAGGACAGCTCCTTTCAAGATTTCTTCCTTCTCTGAGGGAGTTTCTTCTCTGGGGGATCTGTCTTTATCTTTTTTTCACATGTTATTGACCTTATTTTTGATTTGATTCAATTCTTTTTCTCTTTTCCCCCATAGCTGTGTCCAAATCCCCCCATTCAGCGAGGACAATCTCAGTGATGAAATCCCAACAAATGCAACACCTTTTTACAGTTTTACAGTTTCGGAGTTGTATAATCGAGTAGTTTCGTGAGCCAGACTGCATGTGGTCTGTCACTGCCCACCACTAAGCACTGGGACAGTGTGCTGAGTCTCAAAGCCTCAACAGTCTGGTACATTTTCTGAGGCTTCAGGCTCTCCACAACTGCTCTACCATCTGCTCTTACAAAACCAAAGGGACACTTTCTTTCATAACACTCACTACGTCTTCCTGCTGATGAATTTCAGCCTGTAGTAGTTCTTTATCTTCTCTCACTTCTATTTAGTTCTGAAACATCTTGGCGGGAACAAATGTTGCATTTACTGTTGCTATGGTCAGAAGACTCAAACAAGCTCCCAAAGTTATCGCTTTAGTATTCAAAGTCTTTAATTACGAGGACACTACATTTTAGTTTTCTTCATCTTTAAGCCCTGAAGCTGCTCTGTAGACGGTGTAAATGATTCTGGATGAATAGACCAATTTAAATGCTCAAACTGAAGCACAGTCCGGTAGCCGGTATTAAAGATCAGCAGCAGTGTAGTTACTGAAACTGTATCAGAAACACAGTCCGGTAGCCGGTATTAAAGATCAGCAGTGTAGTTACTGAAACTGTATCAGAAACACAGTCCGGAAGCCGGTATTAAAGATCAGTATCAGTGTAGTTACTGAAACTGTATCAGAAACACAGTCTGGTAGCCAGTATTAAAGATCAGCAGCAGTGTAGTTACTGAAACTGTATCAGAAACAGCTCTGCCTCATTCCTATCTGTATTTTATTTGTAACCCTGCCCGTGTGTAAATCAGTCCCAGGTGTTTCTAGTTGTGTCTGTATATATATATGGTCCTTTGTTTCAGTCTGTCCTGGTCAGTTTTGTGTTTGTATTTCAATGTCAGAGTGTGTGTCAAGTTCATGGTTTCTTGTATTTTCATTTGTTTCTTTTATAAATTCAACCCTGCACCCTTCATGACCACCTCCTCCCCTGTTCTCCAGCATATTCCTGTCTCCTATAAATACTTTTCTAGTTTGTTTTGTCAAACTATGAAAACATCCTACAAAATTGGCCTAGAGTTCTAAAGGGTAGTGCTCTAGATTAACTGCTTCTTAGGTGCACAGCTAAGATTCCTCCAGAAGCAGCTTGGTTCTCCATTATCTGCTCTGATATAACGAACTAAAAGCAGGAATCCGATGCAGCCCACAGACAGCTCTCTGTTAACCTGTTCTCTTTATCTGTTTCTGTAGATAAATCAGTTACTGTTTAGTTCGAGATTCAAGACAAACGTCTCAAAACTAAGCACTGTTCTGGATTTTTCAGAGCATGTGGTCACTCTGCTGGCGCCACCCTTTTCTGGTGGCCTTGCTGGTTTCGGGCGTGTTTGAAGATGTCTTTATCTAAAGGGGAAATACACACAGCTATGGGTTGAAGTAACACTCGCGTGCTTGCTCTCACATGCCCACCCGCGAGATCATTTGTGTTTGTGCTGTGTGTTTGAGTGGGTGAGAACTGATCTAATCACATTTTATGTTCAAAACATCCACATGTTCTTCAGCCTCTACATGTTTGTAGCCCTGATTAATGCTCTTATCCGACCCGTGAACCCTGCTGGATTAACACGGTGGAAAAAGAGAGGAGTCGTTTAGTCATTTATTTATGGTTAAACAGTGAAACGTTAAAAATATGGTCTGAGTCAAAAGAGGAGAAGACCATCAGCGTTAATGACGTGATCAAGATATCAGAGCTGAGAATGCAGTATATGATCACATTTGCCCCCCATGAGAGGAATGTGGATCACTAAAGTACCTTCAGGTACCTTTTGGAGTGAGCATTTCTATGTTGCATCATATGTTTTGCTGTTTGTTGACGCTCCGATCATGAAATGCCACCAAGAGTTATCAGCACATCGAAATATTATCCAAACTTGTGGTGAAGGTCATTTTTTCTAATGCAACCACAATGTGAGGGCACTTCCTCAGAGGAAGTTACAGTTGAGACACCACATCTACTCTGAATAATAACGCTCTCTCACTGCAGTGCTGAGAATGACCCACCACCCACATCATAGCTGCTCTGTGGTGGTCCTGTGGGGTCCTGATCATTGAAGATCAGGGTGGAAGGAGGAGAATAAAGTCTGCGGAGAAACAGATGACCTTCAGTCTGGAATTGTAGAACCACAAAGAGCTCCTGTGTGGTCAGAGGAGCTGATAGGGTGGACAGTGAGAGGAGAAATATTTGTGTCTATTTACTTTTGCATGACTGTGGTGGGAGGCAGTTTGACCAGTGGTTGATGTTGATGCAGGCACGTTCTGAAAGCTGCATGGATAATGATCCGTCTTACCATGTTCATATATATACATACAGTGTATCACAAAAGTGAGTACACCCCTCACATTTCTACAGATATTTAAGTGTACCTTTTCACGGGACAACACTGAAAAAATGACACTTTGACACAATGACAAGTAGTCTGAGTGCAGCTTATATAACAGTGTCAATTATTCTACCCTCAAAATAACTCAATATACAGCCATTAATGTCTAAACCAGCGGCAACAAAAGTGAGTAGAAGCCTCTTCTGAAGTCTGTACACAAGAAAGCCTGCAAACAGTTTGCTGAAGACATGTCAACAAAGAACATGGATTACTGGAACCATGTCCTATGGTCTGATGAGTCCAAGATTATTGTTTGGTTCAGATGGTCTCAAGCATGTGTGGCGTGCCTACAGGCAAGCATGGTGGTGGGAATGCCATGGTCTGGGGCTGCAGGTGTTGGGCAGTTACATTTCACTGAGGGACACATGAACTCCAATGAGGACTGAAATAATGAAGCAGAGCATTGGTCACAGAGCAGTGTTCCAGCATGATAATGACCCCAAACACACCTCTAAGACAACCACAGAGGCTGAGGGTAAAGGTGATGGACTGGCCAAGCATGTCTCCAGACCTAAACCCAACAGAACATCTTTGGGGCATCCTCAAGCGGAAGGTGGAGGAGCGCAAAGTCTCCAACATCCGCCTGTTCCATGATCATGGTCATCCTGGAGTGGAAGAGCATTCCAGTGGCAGCCTGTGAAGCTCTGGTTAACTCCATGCCCAGGAGAGTGAAGGCAGTTCTGGAAAATAATGGTGGCCACACAAAATATTGACACTTCGGGAACTTTCACTAAGTGGCCGCTGGTTTAGACATTAATGGCTGTATATTGCGTTATTTTGGGGGTAGAATAATTGACACTGTTATATAAGCTGAACACAGACTTCTTGTCATTGTGTCAAAGTGTCATCTTTTCAGTGTTGTCCCGTGAAAAGATACACTTAAATATCTGCAGAAATGTGAGGGGTGTACTCACTTTTGTGATACACTGTATATATATATATATATATATAATATATATGAACATTCATATGTTACATATGGATATGCATATTCATAAAGACCTGTCACACTAACAATATATTGTCCCAAATATTATTGAGATTATTGATTTGGGGGAAAGAGAGACTTTAAGAACATTACAGTTCAATCCATTGTCCTGCATATGTCCCAATATATTAATATACTGATACATCACTGGACTGAGTTAAGCAGCCTTTGAAGAGAAAAATCTCACTGGCCAATGAGGGAGAGCGATTTGCAGTGTGACCCATTCTGGACTCAAACTGAACAATTTAAGAAATTCAGAAACAAATGGCTGATTGGACAGTAAGCAGTAAACCTACACATCACTTTCAGGGTTTTTACAGTCCGTGTGGTTTGAACCACATCTGCAAGCTGCAAACTGATACAGCGTCGCGCCTGTGACAGTGTTAACATTTCAGATCAACACGTCACGATTCGGAAAATTTACTGGTTGAACTGACCGTTATACAGCAGGGGGGACAACGTGCAGGTTGTAGATGAAGCCTCTTCATATACAAGGACAATGAAGCAGATGGTATAGATCAGTAAGCTAGACGAAAGGAGCCATACCATCTTCATGCTGACCTCAGAGGAACAGGCCAATGTTGGATCCACAGCTAGGCCTCGCTGTTACTGGATGACCACCAAAGTGCAGCCCAAGAGGATGCAGACAGCTAGGGCCAGTGCTCATTACTGTTGTGTGAAAGCAGCGCACCACACTGCAGTTTGTGTCATTGTTGGTCCGGTGGTTGAGCACCACAGGCACAGTGAGTGTACCTATGACCAGCCACATGGTCAGGCAGGAGACCCAGGCCACGATGGGAGTGCGGACCGGGCGGGAACCAACATAATGAAGGAGCTGGAGTAGGTGTTGACTGAAAAGTGTGTCCCTGGGATCATGCAGGCCACGTCGTCCAGCATCCAGCGTCCTGTAGAAAAGTAGAAGATGCGGAACGGCAGTGACAGAGTGAAGAGCAGGTCAGACAGTGCCAGGTTGGTCATGTAGATGACAGGGACAGACGTTCTCAGGCTTAGACGACGCACAAACATCCAGAGAGCAACAGCATTGAGGGGAAGCCCCAGCGCCAGCACCAGGCTGTAGGTTATTTTGAAGAGAGGGTATCTCAGAGGCGTCAGTCCACAGTTGCTGCTGTTGGACATGTTGGAAAGCATTCTCTTAAAAGTGGTCCTGAAGGATGAAGATGTATGAGTGTATGGATATGAGTTAAGCTCACATCTGTGACTGCACTGAAGGTGCAGATTGTTAAAAACAGGAAGGGTGTGGAATTAGCTGTATCAACTGAAGACCAAGGTTGGAAATATGTGAGATATTCTCAGTATGATAACCACCCATCCAGCCATCTTCTAATCTGCTTCATCAAGAGTATCAGGGTATCTCACACCCGTAATGGCATGTCAGTTAGTCTAAAACATGTTTCTACACCCTCAGTCCATCCTATCAGCTCCTCTGATCACACAGGAGCTCTTTGTGATCATTGAAGATCAGGGTGAAAGGAGGAGAATAAAGTCTGCAGAGAAACAGATCAACTACAGTCTGTGATTATAGAACCACAAAGAGCTCCTGTGTGATCAGGGGAGTAGAAACAAGGAGGTGGTCATAAGGTTATGGGTGTGTATGAAAGTACACAATATGGACAAAAGTATTGGGACACCTGCTCTTTCATTGTTTCCTCTGAAATCATTAAAAATGTCTTTTAAAAAGAGTTGATCCTGCTTTTTTGGAGTAACTATCTCTACTGTCCAGAGAAGACTTTCTGCTACATTATGGAGCGCTGCTGACCTTGATATGAACTATTTTGTTTTCCTTAGCAAAGAGAGCTCATTAATGTCAACTTTGTTTGAAAACAGTCCTTTTATTTGAAATGCGTTTTAATTATTGAGGATATTTACAAAAATGTTATAGTTTAGCTGCAGGAGAAACACCTCTGTGGCCATTGAGGGAAATTCTGTGCTAAAAAAAAACAAACAAGAAAGAAGGCAGGAAAACACTGACTCAAAAGATATGGTTTCAGTCATGCACAATTGGACCCCTAAACACACCCACATGCAGATTCACAGCAAAGGACATTTCATAACCGTGGGGTTCTAACCACCTCTGCCAACTACAAACTCTTACACCATCATGACCAGATGGTCTCCACTCTTCAGCGTTTACAGAATTCATGGTTAACCCTAATTTTATGGTTCCTTTTCGACGTTCTGAGAACGTACCTGGCTGAACGGAAATTAATGCTCTTTAATGCATTCATTGTTCAAGTGACAAAAAGCAGTGAAAATGCAAGTTGATTCGAAGCCTCTTTTTCAGTTTAGTTTGTTGAAGCCGTCACAAGAAAGCTCATTCAGATAGCATAAACAATCGGCTTGGGTTTGGCTGATCTAGTGCAGCAGTGGCTGAGACACATCATTGGCTACCTGGAAACAGGCAGAAGGTGATACTTAACCACTGGAGATCAGGCCAAATCAGCCAATTCCGGCCCAATTCCCATATTTTTCTCTAAAACTAGCGTACGGCACTTGGCCCAGATGTGAGCTGAGCATTTGGTCAGAATCAGACCTAGATTCAAACCGAACCTGAGCCGATGAAGCTCTGGCGTTGGTATGTGCAACCTGAAATTTTCACAGATTATTTTCTGAAATTTAAGCCTGATTTCTGCTACATGGGATACACCTCATTAAATGTACACACCTTCCTTAGCTTATAAAGGTCTCACAAGTATCCTTAGTTTACATGGCATCAATAGGAACTATTGTCCAGGCCTGCAGACATCCTGTAAAGGCCACATCATAGTTTCTGCCATCACCAGTGAAATGGACAGCCGTACATAGTGATCCAAAACATGGAATATACAAATACAGTCTTACACATTGCAGGTGGCAGGAATGTTTTGTGACTGGAGCAGCCATTCAGTGTCCAGTGGTCTTGGTTGCAAATCCAAAGAGAAGTCCTCCCACGATCGATCACTCTGGAACTCTTCATAAGAATGATGTGATTTGCTCTCTTGTTTTCTGTGAATCACAGAAGTCCTTCTTCCGCATGCTCTTGGTGCTGAAGTAATAGACCATTGGGTCCAGGCAACTGTTTGTACTGGCCATGCACATGGTCACAGTTTGAATGTCAAAGAAGTTGTATTTCAGGTGATCCAGCTTGTGCAATCCATAGAGAATAAAGGCGACATGGAAGGGGATGAAACAAATGGCATAGATCAGCAGGTTGGACAGAAGGAGCCATACCATCTTCATGGTGAACTCAGAGGAACAGGACGATGTCAAATCCACAGCTAGTCCACGCAGATGCCGGATGACCACCACAGTGCAACCCAAGATGATGCAGAAGGGCAGGACAATCCCTAGACTGGTTACGATGCAAAGGATCCAGAAACCGAAGTGCCAGTTCTCACGACTGTAGTGCTCAAAGCAGCGCACCACACTGCAGTTTGTGTCATTGTTGGCCCGGTGGTTTAGGGCCACAGGCACAGCCAAGGATCCTATGACCAGCCACACGGTCAGGCAGGAGGCCCAGGCCACAGTAGCAGTGCGGACCGGGCGGGAGCGCAGTGGGTAAGCCACAGCCAGCATGCGATCCACACTGACCAGCATAATGAAGAAGGAGCTGGAGTAGATGTTGACCGAAAAGAGTGTCCCTGGGATCATGCAGGCCACGTCGCCCAGCATCCAGCGTCCTGTAGAAAAGTAGAAGATGCGGAACGGCAGTGACAGAGTGAAGAGCAGGTCAGACAGTGCCAGGTTGGTCATGTAGATGACAGGGACAGACGTTCTCAGGCTTAGACGACGCACAAACATCCAGAGAGCAACAGCATTGAGAGGAAGCCCCAGCGCCAGCACCAGGCTGTAGGTTATTTTGAAGAGAGGGTATCTCAGAGGCGTCAGTCCACAGTTGCTGTTGTTGGACATGTTGGAAAGCATTCTCTTGAAAGTGGTCCTGAAGGATGAAGATGTATGAGTGTATGGATATGAGTTAAGCTCACATCTGTGACTGCACTGAAGGTACAGATTGTTAAAAACACAGGAAACTGTGGGAGGTATTACTTTATCACGTGAAGGCATCTTGAGCGCAGAGCAGCGCCTACAGAGTAGGTCAACTGAAGATTGCAGGCTTCCTGCAGATTGTGGGGTAGGGGTGGAGTGTTGATAGTGTGTCCAATAGCATTTCAATCTGCAATAGGTATGATATGATGCCGTATGATGCATGTGGACGAGTGTCGTCCTGTTGGAATAGAGCACCGGAGTGTGTGTTCAGAAAAGGTAGAACCACTGGTTGCAGAACCTCATTAACATAACGCTGGTCTGTTAAAGTGACTGTAATGAAGATCAAAGGTGATGTGGCATCATACGAAACTGCACCCACACCACAATACCAGACCTTCTGGATGAGTGAGGTGTGATAACAAACCATTGATCTTGATGCTGACCACGGTGCCTCCACACACGGATTCCCTGTCCAGGGAATTCTACTAGATTGTGGAACATTGCTGTGTTGATTTCATTGCATGCAGCAACATGAATGTTATTCATTTCAGGACGATAGACGATTGCCACCCTTCCTCATCTTCAACTCCCCAACTCGTCCCAAAAGTACTGGATGGAGCAGCATCAAACCATCATTTCTGAGAACTGACAATTCCACTGCTCCACAGCACAATGTTGGGGAGCAGTGTGTGCAATGTGTGAGCAGTGTGAGCAGTGTGAGCAGTGTGTGAGCAGTGTGAGCAGTGTAAGCAGTGTGAGCAGTGTGTGAGCAGTGTGAGCAGTGTGTGCATTTGTGTCAACAATAGGTGCAATTTAAAAAAACCTTCATTATAAGTGGGTTCCCTGGACATATTTGTACACATTGAGCTGAGCATATTTTTGCATTAATATGAATTAATTAGCATATATTTACTACGTATAAATCTGTTTTGATATTTAATGTCTTTTATTTGTTTATCTTCTGCTGACAAATGCACACATGACAAAGGTCATTTATATACCCTGGTGTAAACTCACCCCCAAATGGTTAATCTTGGGGGGAACAACAGCGGCATGCTGTCAAAAATACATAATTATCAATAAAGCCATAATAAAAGATCCATTCTGCATCCAAAGCGGTACATTGGTGGCTTTGTGCTCAGAATGATAGAATCATAATGACGTGGCGCCATCCTATGGCAAATATTGGCTTTGCATCTGAAGGCAAATGTAAGTGTGAGACTCACTACCAGCCCACTGCTCGTATATACACAATGTCTATTAATCGCTGTAGCTACAATACTAGGTGCAGGTCAAAGCCGACACTATTGTGAACCTTTAACCAAAAACTAACAAAAAATGTTCAAAATCAGAATCAGAAATCATTTATTTTCTCCAATTAATCGTCCAGAGAATTGCTTTGACCTTAATCAAAGTAATCATCACCATGAATGTAAACTAAAAATACAAACGTTAGGTCCGTCCACAACATTTCTATTGGATTAAGGTCATGACTTGACCATCATTCTTCTTTAACCATTTTTTGCTATAACAACTGGTATACTTAGGGTCGTTGTCATGCTGCATGACCCACATTCTTTTGAGATTCAGCTCACGGACAGATGTCCTGACAGTTTCCATTAGAATGTGCTGGAATAAGAATTCATCGTTAGATCAATGATGGCAAGCCACCCTGGTCCAGATGTAGCAAAACAGGCCCAAACTATGATACTACCACCACCATGTTTCACAGACTGGATAAAGATTTTTATGCTGGAATGCAGGGTTTTCCTTCCTCCGAACAGAATTCTTCTCATTTAAACCAAAAAGATCTATTTTGGCCTCGTCCTTCCACAAAACACTGTTCCAAAAGCCTTGGCCTTGGCATGGCTTGTCTATGTGATACTGAGGGTGGACTCAAATATTCTTGAACACAAACCTAGCAAACATATTCATGACGGAGACGTGCGCCATCTACTGGTCAAAGCATTTTGAATCCATTTTCTGAGCAAAGAACATTCACACAGAAACTGTAATTGCAGTATAAAAGTAAATGTTGAGTCATTTTTGGATGGATCACTGTTACACTGCCTAACACTAATTTTGGTCATGACTAAAATTCAGTAGACTGTAGACCAGAGCAATCAGAATCTGAATCAGAATTCATTTTATTAATCCCAGAGTGACATTGCACATTTTTACAGCTTCACCCATCTATGTAAAATAAAAAAATATAATAATAATAATAATAATAATAATAACAATAATAATAACAATAATAATAATAATAACAATAATAATAATAATAATAAATAGTAATAATAATAATAAATAATAATAATAATAATAATAATAATAATAATAATAATAATAATATGTGTAATAATAATAATAATAATATTAATAGCAATAATAATAATAATAATAATGAGAATAATAATAATAATAATAATAATAATAATAATAATAATAATAATAATAATAATAATAATAATAATAACACCAAAAAAACTACAACATTAAATTCATATAAATATTTAAATTAGAGTCGTCTAGGATCTCCTGAAAAGAACAATTTCAGGCCTGTGTGACTGTCTCCTATAAATACTTGGTGAATAAAAGTTACCTATGAAAATAAAATTGGCCTGTAAAGGTCAGAAGGCAGAAATAGTCCTCAGATTGCTGAGGTCACTTCCAATCAGGCTACAATCAGGTTAAGCAGTTCACATAACCAAGATGGAACTACGCGTGTCATGGTTCTGTGATAACGTAAAGGAGGAGCACTGATCAAACGCATTTTCCGTACGTAACATGGACACATAAAATATACCTGCAACAGACATCAGAACTTCAGAATTTTTGTTGGTTTGGAAGATGATTCGTTTTGGAGGGCAGTGCCCACGTCAGCCCGTCTGTAGACAAACCCTGAATAGTCGTTTTTTAAGTATATTTCCTCCTCAGCTGTGTCAGGATTACTGTTAAATACCCATTTTTGATGGAATTATCTAAGGTTTAGGGATTTGATACGGCTGTGAGCTCCGTGACGAGTGTAACTGTGCAGATCAACTCATTTCTTGGCTTCAAAAACACAAATTACTTGGTGAATCATCCAACATCCAAAACACTTGGTTAACCCTTTCAGCGTCACTGTGAGGACAGAATCACACCTTGTGTTCTCAGCTTTATAAGTCAGGAATTCCATCGACACACCTCATTGTGAAGTACTTACTTTTATAAAATTTATAACTGTTTTGACTCTTTGTAAATCCAAATATAATAAAAGCAGCTTTTATTACGAGATGTTGGTCATTTGGCCTGAACAAAAAATTTCGCAGGTTCTGTGGCGAACAGTTTTATCCAAGAAATTAAGACGCTGAATTTCCACATTTTATCACAGTAACCAGCTATATTATAAAATATCATAATTGTTTTGATTCACAACATAGTTTTATTCTGCAACTTTTTTCTTAGAAATCTCATTTTTATTTCCGTTTTAAGTCTCTACGTTCAAAAAATGAGTTAAAAAAAATGATGTTTTTGATAAAAACTCAGTCTTTCATCAAGATATTAAACTTCTGATAGTATGGACATAAAATAATTACATATTTAAGAAGCCAAAGGCCTTCCATAAAGATATCATATGTCATGTGACTATCTTGTAACCAATTAATGTATAATTAATGTATTATGGCTGACTACTAATATAGTGATATTCACATAAACAGACGATGATTTGCTAGTTGAAGCACACCTTGAGTCCTCCAGCTAACCGTTAACTACAATACTCAAGTAGTGTAGCTTCGTATACTAAAATTACCATTATTACATAAATGTGCACATTAATTTGTCCTGTGTATTCATTCACACTCTGTGATACACACACACACACACACACACACACACACACACACACGCACACACACACACAGACACACACACACACTGAGGGCAAAACCTGCCATGCCAGGCGCTGGGCAGCGCAGGGAGCAGCAGGGGAGTAAAGTGTCTTGTTCAAGGGCACTTCAGTCATGCCCTGCCAGTCTAGGGATTCAAACCAGCAACCTTCCAGTCTATGCACTGATTCTCCATTTGAAAGGCTTGATTGTCTGAAGTGTAAACAGGGATGGACTGGGACTGTCAGCTAAAACAACAGTCCTGGTCTTTGCACAACCCACACAGACTGCATACGCGCTCCAGTAGCGATTAGTGACATTCTAAGCAGTATCCTTGTTAGTGCTGCTGATGTAATGTTAATATAATTTAATATCATTAATTTTCTTGCGATGAAAAAGTTCAGACCTCCTCTGTCCTAACAGCTGGTATCTCCTCCTTTGGCTGAAATAATGTCAGTTAGATGTTTCCTATAACTGTCTACCGTCTCTGACATCACTGGAAGATGTTCCCACTCCTCACTATGGAATTCTTTCAGTTATGTAATGTTTCAGTGTCAGTCTTTGTACAGTCGCCACATTTTCATTAAAAACCAACCTTTATCATAGTGGTTTCTCTCCAGGTCCCTACTGTGGTTCTGCTTTGAGCTGAACTTGCTAGAAAAGGTCTGATCTGGTCATGTGGGCAGTTGTTCTCAGACAGTGTTCTGAGATCTTTTGAAATGCCTTTCCAGGCTCATCTGCATCTACAACTAAAGGCCTCAGAGAGCTTTTAGGATCCTGGCGATCCCACTACTTCAACGATAAAGAGCAGACCAAACTGAGGTTTAAATAAGACAACCTCCTCCAAAGTCCTCTCTAACGTTCATTTACAATTAATGTGCTGCACCAGATTCAAATTTTGCTTGTTTTGGGAAGTAATAAATGTTGGTTTTAATGTAGAAAGTTTATTTTGTTTTTGTTTTTATTGTTTTCTATAATCAGTCTCACACGTTTTGTTACATTTTGCTTTTAAGGACTAGAAGCACTTTATATCTCATCCAAGAGCTGAAAAATGCAATCAATCATTTGCATTGATTAAGATTAAACAAGGATATTTATCCATATCAGTTCTTTAAAATGTGACAGATATGCAAAAAAAAAACAACCAGAATATCCTTTATATTTATTATTTGTGTATATTATCAGTATTATCTCTTCTCAAGACTTTTATTCTGAAACAGCCTCCTTCTCATTTCACTATAACCCAATATATCTGTCCGTGATGTAAGTAGCCCAATCCCTTCTCTCTGCTCAGAGTCTCAGATGCAGGTGATCATCAGCCCGCCCCCTCTCTCTGATCAGTCACAGTCTGTATGCAGGTTGATCATCAACCCCGCCCCTCTCTCCTGATCAGTCACAGTCTGTATGCAGGTTGATCATCAGCCCGCCCCCTCTCTCTGATCAGTCAGAGTCTGTATGCAGGTTGATCATCAGCCCCGCCCCCTCTCTCTGATCAGTCAGGTCTGTATGAGTTGATCATCAGCCCGCCCCTCTCTCTGATGGTCAGAGTCTGTACATGCAGGTTGGCATCAGCCCCGCCCCCTCTCTCCCTGATCAGTCAGTGTATGCAGGTTGAGCATCAGCCCCGCCCCCTCTCTCTGATCAGTCAGAGTCTGTATGCAGGTTGAGCATCAGCCCCGCCCCCTCTCTCTGATCAGTCAGAGTCTGTATGCAGGTTGAGCATCAGCCCCGCCCCCTCTCTCTGATCAGTCAGAGTCTGTATGCAGGTTGAGCATCAGCCCCGCCCCCTCTCTCTGATCAGTCAAAATGGCCTGCTGATGGGCTTCAAAAAAGCATCAGAACCATCTCCTAAAGAGGAGGCTACCATGAGATTTGGTCAGCTCCAGTGCAGAGCTCAGGAATGGCTGAGGGCAGGTGTGAGTCCATCTGAAGACGAAGGCTTTTGGAGGACAACTTGGTCAAAAAGGGCAGTGAAGAAGCTACTTGTCTCCAAGATAAACATCAAGGACAGACTGGCCTTCTGCAGGACGTTTAGGGACTGGATTGCAGTGAGTGAAAACCAAGTTGTTCCGTGAACACAACTCCCCTGATCTCAATCCCAGTAAGAACCTGTAGACAGTTCTCAAACAAAAAGCCAGTAACTCTGATCAACTCCAAGCTCTGATTAGGCCAGAATGGGTTCCACCACTCAAGAGTTTGCCCAGAAGCTGATGTCCAGCCGAGGTGAAGACTGCAGAAGACTTAGAGAAGACTGTAAATATGAAGTCTTTGCTTAAACAGGACGTATTTGTTCAAAAACATATAAAATTATTATAATTATACTTAATTATATAATTTAAACACCTGATTAAAGGTTCTATCAAACCTGAGGCAGCAAACTTTGTGAAAAAACGAACGACGGTGGGTGCTTTATGGATGTGTATCCTGTCTGTAGGTTTCTCTGATCCTGAGTTATGAGGCCTAGAACACAGCATGTAACTGCCCACAAAGATGTTGGGTTCTAAGAGTTAAGTTTTATCATTTATTCATTTTGCCTTTTGGACCAAAAATGAGAACCTCTGGTTAGTTCGTTTTCAGAAGGAGGAAGTTACGCAACATTCCTCGTTTTTTTGTCTTCCACCGTCCCCAACACGCTGATATCTCGATCTCAATACAGAGCACTATTATAGTGAACAGAATTACACAAGTTAGTCAATGATTTTGGACACGTCCTTAAGCCTGAGCTCATTGCTCTGCGTCCCATTCTCGGACGCGGGTCAGGTAGCCACCATTGGACGGCCAAGTCTACCGACATTGGTTTGTCATATCTTATCTGCGTGAAGGTCTTATATGTTCACAGTAGGTATACGATCACAATCAATAGTGCACAGCATGTTCATCGCTGCAGAAACATTAACCAGGCCTGCGTCCGTGTGTTTACGCACATGTAGGTGAACGTGGTGCAGAAATATACAGGAAGGAATACACTGCTTTCTGCTGGTTTTTGTTTTGTTGCAAAAGTGAATTTTAATGAGCAGCTGGCTGGAAGAAACTCGAGTTTTTATTGTCAAACCTGTTCTGAAAAAGTTGTGGCAGGATGTGGTCTGATCTGCCAGACAGGACAGGAACCAGGTTATGGTTCTTTAGTGGTATCAAGTGATATTGCTTTAATTGCCAGCATGGTTGTATGAGGTTAGTGCCCAGACTGTTTTGTAGATAAACCTATTATAAACCATCATTATAAACCACTGTTTCTATGGTAGAAATAATCACTGTTATCTTGAACGTGCACCAATGTTTCATGATCTTTAGGTCCATTAGGTCCAGAGACACTCCGAAAGCATCTTCCTTTTTTGCCTGTTGGTTCCGGTAGTCTTCGTTGGTTGTGAGGCATATTTTGAATCGTTCCCTTATATTAGCATAAATCACGGCAAGGCTTTATTGCAACCACTTAACAACGCCGTAGCAACCACCTGGGATACCATGGCAACCACTTAACAAAACCATAGCAACCACATGGCATACCATAGCAACCTTACCCAGAGCCACTTACCATATGATAGCAAGCCAATCATAAACCATAGCAACACCGTCAGCTATACCATAATGACACATTAGCAACTACTTAGGAACGCCATGGCAATCACTTCAGATACAATAACAACAACAACGTAGCGAGCACATAGCAACAACAAATCAACTGATTTAAATACAATAGCAACACATTAAAAACCATCAAGCTGCACACCTTTGCAACTGACCCACCCCACCCTCCCCTCAACACACACACACACACACACACACACACACACACATGCACGCAATGTTCATCTTGATGAACTTTTTGTTCACCACAGGCTTGAGTTTCGCTACGCACACCACACCACACCACAATACACAAATGTCAGTTACACTGGTTAAACAGATCCTGTTTGTACAGTGCTGACGGGTGTTGTTTCTACTTCAGACACATGTTTACTTTTCATATGTTTGTTTTTCATACGCATGACTACATGCTCACTGTCAGCTGTTTAGATCAAAACAGGTCTCACATGAGAAAGTGGGGCAAACAAGAGGTTAATGTCATTTTAGACTAACGAGGTTAAGCATAGTCAAAAAAAACAACCCAAAAAAAAAAACCATAGTTGAAAGCTAGTTCTAGTATCCTGTTGGGCCTCCTCGAGCCTGGGGGCGTAGAGGTTGAGTATGGCATCCTGTGGCACATTTGCCCACAGATGTTGCAGCTGGGCCTGGAGCTCTTGCATGCGCCGAGGTTGCTGAAGCTGGTGTCCACCTGCTCCCACAAACACTTGAGTGGTGAGAAAGTGTTGCAACTGGTGGAGACATTCATGGGAAACAGCTGGAAGCCCTGCCATGAGAGGCAACACCTGTCCCGAGCTGTTACTGTCCCTCGGATCACTACTAGGGGTGACCGACTGTCGTATCCAATGCTCCTCAGATCATCACACCAGCAGTTGGGGCAGGATTGGTTCCACAGCAAAGGCAGGATTGAAGATCTCACCATGAGACCTCCACACTCAAACCCAACTGTCGACGGATCCCAAACAGGATCTGGATTTGTCTCTAAAACTGATACGAGCTGTTCCACCCCTGTACGCTGCTTCCGACACCTCCAAACATCTTGTTCAGAAGGATGTTGGAAAAAGCCTTCTCTCGAAGTCTGTAACTGGGTAAAATGTTCTTGAATGCACATGTCAAGCAGTCAACGATCTCCCAACAAGAGGTACACAACCCAAACGTAGCCTTTTTGTAGGGCAGAGGGGGGGAAGCACTTTTCCGCCCCCTTGCCACGACCCGGTTTAATTTAACATGTCTCGTGGCGTCGCTCTGGGCTCGTCGTTGTGAACATAAAGACGTGTGTGCTGCTGTACAGGATGTAGACTTTAATGGAGTAGAAATGAGATGTAGGCCTTTTTCAGCTGTATGTTTAGAAATGAACGAAGGACTGAGATTGTGCACATGGTTGTGGCTTCTTGAAACAGGTAATATTGTCAGTGGGGTTTCCCTGGGCTTTTTTGATTTGATGTGCACGTACTGCAGCTTCATGACTCACGATGTTTTGCAGTTTGAAGCTGAAATCTCCACCAATCAGGCAGTTTAACAAAACTCTGCTGTTAAACCTCCTTTATGTTGCAGCTCTTCTGGAAAGTGGTTGCTGGAGCAGGCCAGGACCCCAGGATAGACTGGGAATTGACCCTCTAGCAGTTGGTTCTGTACAGAAAAGCAAAAAAAATGGAAGGACAAGCTTGTGGTTCATTTTAAGTTATTTATTTGCGTTGAACTACGGACCAAACCTGAGCCTATAAGCATGTGTAGCATATGAATAAAAATAGTATAATGCTGTTTTTAATCCCGTCACTCGGCCCACCTACAACCATATTTTAATGCCACATTAACAAAACAAACGCACAGATATATATATATAATATACAGCAACAGGATCTGCTCCCTCGTTCTTCTGAAATCAAGGGTATTAAAAAGAGTTTATCCTGTTAATTGGAGGAGCTGTCTCTGTCTGTCTGTCCGGAGACGGCTTCCTACTAGATTTGGGAACATGGCTGTGAGGATTTGATCGCAATCGACAAGAGCATTAGTGAGCCCAGGATGTCGGAATGATCACCACCCCACCTCATCCCCAACTCATTCACCGTTTCAGAGAACACAGTTCCACTGCCTCACAGCTCAACGTGTTTCTCAACCCTGGGCCTAGAGGCATCCTTGCCCTGCACACTTGTGTATTCTCCCTGCTTTAGCAGACCCATGTGACTTTGCACCTCGTGAAAGGGCTTGTTTTAAGTGTGGTGGGATCCGCTGTGGCGACCCCTAAAGGGAGCAGCCGAAAGAAGGAGAGCAAAGCTCTAACATGTGCTGGGCAGGGGTGCCTCCAACCATCTACCCATCTATCCATTCAGCATCCACAGCAGTTCAGACCCACTAGTCAAAAAATAGCCCCCATACCGCCTCCATACACCTGCAAATTCAGCTCCTTCCTTTACACTGTGGCTTTTAAGGAACCCACTCTGCTGCACACAGGGGAATGTGTCCTCTGCATTTAACCCATCCACACACAGTGATACACAGACATACACACTTGTTCACACACTTGGGGCTAGTGAGCACACGTGCCCAGAGCTGTGGGCAGCCCTCTCCATGGCGCACAGGGAGCTGGGGAGTTAAGTGCCTTGCTGAAGGGTGCTTCATTCATACCCTGCCAGGGATTCGAACCACCAGGCCACTGCACCACCACCACCACCACTTCTCAATCTTTGAATCCCGTTTGCACACCCTGCAGGTTTTTATACTGCAGGAGGCTGAACCACCTTAATCAAGGTTGTCCAGCGAGCGTATAAGAACTGTTAAAGTCGGTGATGAAGCTCGTGGCCCGTAGATGAAGAACTAACAATGAGGAATGTGGCTCTTTAGAAATATAGATATAATGCTGTTATGAATAATGCTCAGAAGCACATGCTTGTGTCACACATCTCACACACTATGAAACCCTGAAAGGTTGAGCAAACAGAAACTTTCTGCCTGAGGTAGAACGAAAGAGCAGGCATGCTGCCT
The DNA here is from genome assembly GCA_034509495.1 of Acestrorhynchus altus. NCBI lineage: Eukaryota > Metazoa > Chordata > Actinopteri > Characiformes > Acestrorhynchidae > Acestrorhynchus > Acestrorhynchus altus. The sequence goes on along the minus strand of CM067502.1, from coordinate 1,925,793 downwards.
GGACCTACTCATTCGCCTACCGGGTGGAAACTGATCTCGGCATCCTACACACATCTGCACACTTTTCTGTTTCAGCTTAGAAATGGAGCTCACATCTACTCACGGTACAGTCACAAATCGACGGGTTTAAGCACAATTCTGCTTAAACAGGAACAATTCTTAATGAAAATGAAACTAAAATGAGACAATAATACTGCATTTGGAAGAACAACAAATGTTGCGTCCTCATTATCACGTCAGCACTCATGAGTAGTGGACAATAGGGCACAACCTAACCCATATAGAAGTAGAATATAATATAGAATTAAGCCTGTCACTATACCTATTTTTGATTGGATGATATCCACTGATGAGCCAAAACATTATGACCACCTCAGTGTAAACTCACTGTCCGATTTATCAGCTCCTCTTACCATACAGGGGCCCTTCTTCAATGGAACAAGCAAGTATTATGAATACACTGTGTCCACTCACTGTCCACTCTATCAGACACTCCCACCGAGTGTCTCCACCTTGTAGATGTAAAGTCGGCGTTGTCGCTGTCGGCTGGACATTTCTGGTTGGTGGACTGTTCTCGGTCCAGCAGTGACACTGAGGGGTTTAAACACTCCAGCAGCACTGCTGTGTCTGATCCACTCGTACCAGCAACACACACTAACACACCACCACCATGTCAGTGTGACTGCAGTGCTGAGAATGACCCACCACCCACATCATAGCTGCTCTGTGGTGGTCCTGTGGGGTCCTGATCAGTGAAGATCAGGGTGAAAGGAGGAGAATAAAGTCTGCAGAGAAACAGATGAACTACAGTCTGGAATTATAGAACCACAAAGAGCTCCTGTGTGATCAGAGGAGCTGATAGGAGGGACAGTGAGTGTAGAAACAAGGAGGTGGTCATAATGATTTGAAGCTTTTCGTGTAACTGATATAATTTATATATTATAATTTATAATTATGATTACAGGCATTTATAGCAAGACTAAATATATTTTACCTAATTTTAATTGCTTAAAATTTGCTTCTAGAACTGACTGTTTATAAGAAAATATCCAAAAGTGGGATTCATTGTAACACAGTGAGGGGTTAAGCTGTAACAGCTGCAAAAGGCTGGGACAATTATGCAAATAAAATTAACTCAACATATTTCTTGAACCAGATCATCATTAGATCCTAAAAACAATACAATACAAAAACCTCTGCATGAAAGTAAGTGTTATTTGAGCATCAGACCCTGACTAATGTCATCTTTTTGACTTAAAGTTGGGAAAGCTAATATCAGAATGATTAAAAATGTAATGTTTTATTTACATTTTTATCAATCAGTGCATACATTTCCAAAATGTATGGTATGGAATTCTGGGACCTCTTCATTACAACCCAGTAATAAGGAACACTTTTTGAATAAATAAAGTATTTTTGAATAAATAAAAATGTTAAAGCACTAAAATATCTTCAGCATGATTTTCAACAGATGAATCTTGAGGAATATCTGTCAGTTTACTCTCTAAACACACACGTGAGTCAGCTTCGGGAACTCGAAGCTCAAAGCATTCAGCATGATACAGTTTACCCTGTTAGGTTGTGCCCGTCTCTCCTCTAATGATCAATTATTAAAACGACTGTAGGAGGATTTATTTATGCAGACGTGCTCTCCATATCAAGCAAGACATTTTAATGTGTTGCAAGACACACACACACACACATATATATATATATATATATGTATATATATATCCACTTTATGTTAATTAAACATTTGCGGATGTCATTTTGTAATTAATTGAAAAGTAACGAAATAAGGGCAGCTATCCTCAAATATTTGATGAGATAGAGCTGAGCAATATGGACAGAAAATCATATCTCGATATACCGGTGCATTTCAAAACATTAGTATACTGTGAAAAAGGTTTTTGATAATTTAATAAAAAATAAAATTAAATAAATCATATTTTTTATTCATTACATTAAAATTGATTTATTTCAAGCTTTGTCTTTGAAAGTTGATACTGTGATTAATAATCTATTCAAATGTGACAGAACATTTTTCTATTTTTCAATTTTCATAAAAGGATTGAAATGTCACTTTACATGTAATGAATATAAAAAAATGAAAACTCCACCTTCTTGAATGAAATTGTGAACACGAAGGAGCTTTTTCGAGATGCACTCGTATTTCAGCGGTGATCTATGATATATCATAAAGGCAATGTTAAAAATTTAGGACCTCCTGTGAAATACTTGTATGTATTTCAACATTTCAATTATTGATCTTCATTTAAACAGTATTGAGAAATGGAGGTGATATAACATTTATATTTTATATATTTATTTCTAAAACAAAAATAAAGCAAATGTTTTCGACTGATGTGCTGAATCAGATTTGCTACTTTTATGCATTTTGAGTAAAAATAAATCATAGCATTTTCCTGAGAAACTGCATTTTAATTGCATTTATTTTACAAAGAATGTAAAAGACATTTCTTCAATTTTATGTATTTAGTTATTTCACCTTCAAGTATTTTTTACATTAATTTAAAAAAAATCTAATAAAAAAGTACTTTGTAGTTCTATAATTAAGACTGTAGTTCATCTGTCACTTTCTTCTCCTATTTTCACAGGGTTTAAACACTCCAGCAGCACTGCTGCGTCTGATCCACTCGTACCAGCAACACACACTAACACACCACCACCACGTCAGTGTGACTGCAGTGCTGAGAATGACCCACCACCCACATCATATCTGCTCTGTGGTGGTCCTGTGGGGTCCTGATCATTGAAGATCAGGGTGGAAGGAGGAGAATAAAGTCTGCAGAGAAACAGATGAACTACAGTCTGGAATTATAGAACCACAAAGAGCTCCTGTGTGAGAACGTAGAAACAAAGAGGTGGTCGTACCCTTGATATGTTTTAAAATATCAACATATTGCCCAGCCCTATGAGGAGCAGTGTTCTAAACAACCACCATGAAACCCCTCCTGAACCCTCAACCAACAGCCAACACTATCTATTCATCTCACCTCACCTGCAATTTTGGCTGATCGTACAAGAAGAGCGGAACTATTACCAAATAGATCAAGTAGAAAGAAGCTACTCTAAATAATCTTTCTCCCCGAGCTTCAGGATCTTTCGCCCATTCATCTCTGAAGTTGCCCTTCAGCTCGGCACGCTCCCATCGCATGAGAAGCATCTGAGAACTTGTGAGGTTACTCATATGAGTACTGAGAAGTGGGCCTTTTTTTATACTTCTGAGGTGCTGATGCTTTTAATTCTACTGATAGACTGTCTGATTATTCTGCTGCTGGCACGCACCTCTTTGGCTATGAAGTAGTAGCAGATAGCGTCCAGGCAGCAGGTGACATTGGACAGGCTTATGGCCAGCTGCACAAATAGGGCAATCCTCCTCTTGTCCTCACAGTCTGAGATGCTTCCACTGCGCACCAGGTATTGGAGGAAGATGGCCACATGGCTAGGGGTGAAGGGCACCAGGAAGGCACAAATGCTGCTGTAGATGATCCGCGTGCCTGTCTGCTTCTCTCTGGTGCTGACATCGGACTCCTTCAATGCTCGGATGCTTAGTGCTGAGCAGGTCACCAGGACAAGGGCAGGAAGCAAGAACCCAAACCCCTCCAAAGAGGCAATGAGAGCCGGGTGCCAGCCCTTGTCTGAAAAGCCATGGAAACAATGGAACTTTTTGTTTACTTTCTCATGGAAGGTGTAGACAGGGAGGGTTGCTAACACAACGATCACCCAGATGGCCAAGCACACATTCCGGGCATTCTTTTTGGACCGTAGCCACTTGGACCTTAAAGGGTGGCATAGACCAATGTAGCGGTCAATGGAGATGCACGCTATGGTGTAGATGCTCCCGTACATGCCCATGAAGTACAAGCTTTCCAAGAAGGAGCAGAAATGAGTCATGCTAGGTTGCCACTCATTGTTGCTGGCTTGCATTTTGAAGGGGAGTTGGAGCAGCATAAGGAGGTCCATCAGAGCCAAGTTGGTCATGTAGATGGAGGATTCGGTCCAGTTCTTCAGCACCATGCAGAACACCACAAGAGCGATGATGTTCAGGCCCAGGCCAAAGGTGAAGACAGGGACATAGATGACCAGCTCCAGTGACTTCATGACTTGATCAACAAAGATAAATGAACAGTTTGCGATGGCTGTGGGTGAACTCTGGGGGGAACAAGAATGGAAACAACAATCATCTGCTTGGTGAAAATCGTTGTTCTTACATTGAATTAGTTCAGTTCAGACGTTGTAGTTGGTTAATGGGTTTTTTCAGGACAGTGATTTTCATGCCTTTACTATACGGTCAGTTTTATGGGCAATCGGGGAAGCACCTGCCCTTGGTACTGGCATGAATCACCAGGTTTCCTGTTCTTTTAATTACTGGGAATCTTGTTAAATGATTGTCTGTGGTGTTCGACTGTAAGCCACGGTCGTATAAAATTAGGTTGAAAACACTGAAATATTCCTTTACTGTCGTTGTGAAAGTCAGTGAACGCTGGTTGCCCTCACTCTGCACGTCTTCCTTTCTCACACTCACACTTACACTGTGACACAACAAAATGTAATTTGGATTATGTGTGTGTGTGTGTGTGTGTGTGTGTGCGTGCGAGCGTGCATTCATGCGTGTGTGTGTGTGTGTGTGTGTGTGTGTGTGTGTGTGTGCGTGTGTATCGTGTGTGTGTGTGTGAAAAAAGAAGTTTCACATTTCAATTTCACTTTGTTGTAATTTAATTTAAAGTTTTTATTTATAAGATTTATTATAAATGATTTCAACCTAGATTTAAATATTGTGATAATGTGAAATTCCAGGGTAAAGGCAAACTGATCAAACATTAAAACAATAAATAACAAAAAGAAAATATGAATTTTACATTTTTACATGTGATGAAAAAAACTTTGAATGATTATGAATATTTTGACAGTTTATATATATATATATATATATATATATATATATATATATATATATATATATATATATTATATATGTGTGTATTATTATATGTATATATATATATTCGACAGAGCAGATATATTATATATATATATATATATATATATATATATATATATATATATATATATATATATATTCCCTTCTCACACTCACACACACTTGTCCCATTGTTGTTACATTGTTACATTTACAAATAAGTTGTTCAAATGTAAACAAAACAGCCTATATTGTTTATAGTTTACATTTTCATGTAATACATCTGAAGTGAACTTGAAATGATTTTTCCAAAACTGTAAAATAGTTGAAGATATCTCACGTTCATTGTTGAGTTCAAAGTGGCATTTCTCTTGAGTCTGGTCACAGTGCAGCTCTGAAAAAGCAAATAACAAAGATGATAAGTCATCTCTCCAACTTTAAACATAACTCCAGAACTGAGATACTGGCATCTAAACATATATCTAAAAATATAAATGTCCTTAGATTATATTCATTATTATACAGTGAATTCTAAAGATCACAGTACAAATGTACATTGTATTTATCAGGGAAACAAATACCCCATTTGTTTGAAATCATCTGTGCAAAGCTTTAGTTTTAGTCCTTTCGCTTAATAATCACAACCCTTATTGTAAGATGATTTTTGATTATTTTGATTATTTTTTTATTTAAAAGACGATGTAAAAGAAAGTCATTTTCCATGTAATTTCTAATCGTTTATTCATATCTAAAATTAATTCTGATCATATTAAACACCTTTTAAAAGCTTGATTTTATTTTTTTACTGTTTGTTCACAAATGAAACAAAAAGTTGAGCAGAATTTTCCTAAGCGTTCGTGGTTTGTCGTGATCAAAGAAGCGTGATTCACGATCATGTGAAAATGATTTCACACAAACACACCCGGGGAGTGGGGGGGTCAGCCACCACAACATTACGACTGCTGTCAGTACGCCTTCCCTCCTCTGATTTAAACCACGCAGAACCTGCAGAGAGCTGACAGGCCCGAGCTGAAATCCGAAGAACTCAGACTCGACAGCGGCCGTGACGACAAGCTTCTCCTTTTAAAGCAGATGCTCTGATGTTACACACATATTTGCATAAGCTGATAAATGAAGGATGAATTCATGCTTTCATAACTCTGCCTTCCTCTGCGCAGACTTGGCCTCATGGCTTTCGTTTCACGTTGTTCTTGGAGCCGCTGAATCGCACACTTTGCAAATCCTGTGCAGCAGAGAAATGGATGTTTGTGGAAATAGGCCTGAACACACAACCCTTACTTTCTATTCTCCTGTTTTTACTTCCTTCTATTTATTTAACTCTGTTTTTAAAATGTGTTCCCTTTCACCTTTCGACAATGAGGCCAAATTTGTGAGATATTTTTCATAGTTTGACCTACTTTTTTTCTACAAAACATCAATAGGAGACCGTCACCAGATACGGTTATTTTCAGGAGATCCTGAACTACTCAAATTTGTTATCATTTGAGACATAAAATTAATATTTGAGCACAATTTGTATGAATTTGTCCATGTTTTGATCAAAAAAGCTTTGCATCTACAATTTGTTGTGCTTTAATTTTGCAACAAAGTGCGAAAAAAGGTGGAAATTGATCATCCAGATAGTTTTTCAGCTGAAAATTACCTTATTTTTAATGACTAGCTTGACAAGAAAAATGATAAAAATAAGTTCTGTAAAGTGTTTGACATTAGTCCAAATTAACAGCCTGAAAATGCTATAATATTTTAGTTATTTATGTGCACATCAGTATTAGCCTTTCTCGGGACGTTCATTCTGAAATTTGAACACTGTGTGAGCAAAGAAAGAGAGCAAAGAGTCTGTGTGCAGGTTGATCATCAGCCCCGCCCCCTCTCTCTGATCAGTCAGAGTCTGTATGCAGGTTGAGCATCAGCCCCGCCCCCTCTCTCTGATCAGTCAGAGTCTGTATGCAGGTTGATCATGTTCACGTGGACAGAGCAGTAAACATGCACTGGAAGCTCTTTTGGTATTTAAACTTGCATGGTGTCTGTAAATTAATCTGATGGCATGTAACCTCCCGCAAAGTGCAGTTCTCAGGTTCTAAGAGGTTCTAATTGCTGCAAAACTTGACACATAATCCTGTCTCAGACAGAAATCACAATTAAGGCCAGTTTGATTATTACACACCCAGGCAGATACGTATATGATTACACATGATTACAGCAGGCTCTCAGAGGATACTTTTGGGTAGGCATGCTAGGCCTCTATCACGCACTCAAAGAGCCAGTTGACAGACTTTGAGCATGATGGTTATTTTGATGAATTGCCTCATCTAGGCACTTATGACCACTGCCATAGTTAGAAGTCATGAACAAGGAACCTGCAGCTCAGCGATATGTGCAGGACATCCTGTGATGAGTGTGCAGGATCTACAGGTCCAGCTGAAACATCTGTGGGTAAATGTGCTGCCGTATGGAGCCTGTACACGTCCAGGACCAACCCGACCTCATCTACCTTTCAATTGTACAGTTTTTCCCAGTAAATTTGTCCTTGCGCTCAAATATTGTAATCACTTACTCATATCATCATCAGCATTCCACCAACTGCTTACTGGTGTGTAATTCATTCATGATTTAACCTATCAATTCATTTACTGATCTTAGTCAGTGAGTGTTTGCATTGTGCTTTTGATGATCAGCACCTACACTGGAACCAAGCACTACCTCCGTTTCTGTTCTCTCGAGGTCTTCCTGCCTTGATCATCTTCATTTTCTTGTCTTTTCCTTTCTTTTGTCCCTACACCGTTTGCCCCGTCCCACCACCGTAACGCAGCTACAGCTTTAAGAAGTCTCACTTCAACCCTACAATCATTTCAATGAAAAAACCCTATTTTTTGACGAAGTGAACTGAACTGAAAAACACATTTAGATCTGTTTGCATCTGAAAAGCTTAACAGCGCTGTCATATTTGTTCCCATTATTCATACCAGTACACAAAACCAGTACAGTATTTCTGCACCTTCTCACAGCTGTAAATCAGGCGCTTCTGAAGGCGCACAAAGGTTTGGGATTAAAAAAGCCCAACTAAAGCAAAACAGAAAGTATGAATAGCATCAGATGAGTCCAAACGACCTCGTTTTATCTGTCAGAATGTTTTGACAGCCAGTGTACAGAGGATTTGTGAGCAGTTGACGCCACTTACCACGGTGAAGGTACTCCGATGTCAGTGTCTGTCACCGAGCTGAATGCAGACTGTGGTGTAGTGATGAAAACACTTCTTCTTTTAAACTTTGTGACCACATCCTTGCAAGAGAAAGCTATGATTCTGCCCTGTCTACAAGGACGTCACGCTGTCTGCCAGAACATGCCCGTGATCAACCGCTGAGCAATTCTGATGATTCCTAATTCAGCCTGGCCTTGATTCCAACGTGAACATGGCCTGAACCTGGCCCACATCTGGCTTTTCCTAGTGGCTCACAGATATGGGCAAGATGCTTGTGTGGCCCAGCTATGGGCAAGATGTTCGTACTTCCCTCTCAGATCTGTAACAGCTATAGTCTTTAGAACCTTTAGAACCTTTAGAACTCTAGTCCAGCTTTGAGGGATGTTTTCATAGTTTGATGTACTTATAATTAACCGAATGTTAGAAAAGTATTTATAGGACACACATACCAGATGTTGTTATTTTCAGGAGGTCCTTCTCAAATTTGTGATTTATTTTGAGATGTAAATAGTAACAGAATTGAAATATTTGAATGATTTTATTTATTTAAAATATTTATTTTTGTTTTTATTTGCTTATGAAGACTATAAAACACTTTAAGTCTATGGAATTGACCTTTTTTCGAAATTGTTCTTGCAGTGTTGAAAATGCAGTAATTTTAAGGTATATTTGTATGTTCTTCCAAAATACATGACAGCACTCAAAATATAATAAAAACAACCCGATTGTCTTTAATTATTATTTTATTATATCAGGACCTTTATTGTGAAATTTGAAATTTATTGCTCAATTTCTCAAGTACCACAAGCCAACTCAAACATCTGGAAAATGACCTCAAACACTCAGCTCAGAACAGTTGGGTTACATGTGAGAAAGGGCCACGTTTATGATCAATAGAGCAAAAATAACTTGTGGTATTAAAGCGCATCATGTGAGGTTGAGGCATTGAAAAATGCACCCACATACAGATGTTTAGTGTTTAAATGACCAATAAATGATGACAAATGAGTAACATTCACATTTCACTGTGACCCACGGTCCACTAGGGCAGCATCGGTCTGAGGTTTACCGAGGTACCAAAAAATACAACTGAACATAGAATCCCTCCAACTACCAATCAACCAATCAATCAATCAATCAATCAATCAATCAATCAATCAATCAATCAATCAATCAATTGAGAATAAAATCATATTTTTTAAAGGGAAACTTTTTACATATAAAATCTTATTTACAAAACAATATCCGCATTCTGTGATCAGTTTTTTAACGGTGTGTATTTATCAATGGAAAAGTGTTTGTTTGACCCAAACCCCTCTGTTTTTTATTCAAGGGTCAATGGATAATAATAATAATAATAATAATAATAATAATAATGATAATAATAATAATAATAATAATAATAATAGCAGCAGCTTAAGAACAAAGTGAAATATCTGATACTGTGATGGCATTTTATGATGGTTCCTATACCATGAAAATATCATACCGCTGTAACCCATGAAACTGTCACCTTATGTTACAAACAGTCAACGTGGGTTTACAGTGCTTTCACGAAATGCGATAAGCGTCATGATGTTTAGACTGTTCTTCTTCTTCTTCTTCTTCTTATTATTACTATTATTATTATTACTATTATTATTATTACTATTATTACTATTATTATTATTATTATTATTATTATTATTATTATTATTATTATTATTATATGCTTGTTGAACTGTTCCATTTTGGGTAAGGGGAAGTTGATCATACAGTAGATAAGAGAACGAGACCATATCCTGTGCCAGAGACATGTGTAACCAGATGTTTGTGAGAAAGAATGAGAGAAAGGAGTGCATGTGTTAAAAGAACTGTGAGAACAAGAAATTGTCACTCGGTCAACCAGGAAAAATCTCGGTGATAAATTACTGCATAGTGTAATTCCAAAAATAGGTGACAACGAGGTTGACTGATGTTATTCAGGGTGTGTTTGTGCTGTCATAGTGCAGTTTACACAAAGACAACCTGGTGTTTTCTAATTATATGATTAATCACTTGTATAATGATAGAGCATCTAGACATAGAGCAGGACTTCTGGAACAATGTGCTTTGGACAGATGAATCCAAAACTGAATTATTTGGACACAGTAACAGAAGACATGTTTGACACAAACCAAACACAACATTTGAGCAGAAGAACCTCATTGCAGCTGTGAAGCATGGTGGTGGAGGTGGTGGTTTGGAGCTGCTCTGCTGTAGCAGGTTTCTGGAGATCTCTCCATCATATAAACCACTATGAGATCTTTATAATTATAAGAATTTCGCATGGAGGAGTGAGAACGTCTTTCTTCCAGTCAATGTCAGAGACGGTAGACAGTTCTAGAAACATCTAACTGACATTATTTCAGACAAAGGAGGAGATACAGAGGGGGTCCGAATGTTTCCCCACAAGAAAATTACATTTCTATGATTTTTTAAGATGTTTCTTCAGTTTTATGTGTTTATTTACTGATTTATGTTTGTAATAAATAATTTATTTACGCCGATTCCTAACAGAAACCCCCAACATTTCGGCCTGAAAAACAACCAAATCATAGAAAAAACATAATGTCACACAGGATTGTTAACCAAATTTAGCCAAACATCAACTTATAAACTAAGCCAGTTATGCTGTTATTGTGAATTATGTGGAAATGTATCCTGTGAGCATGTTGAACAGCATGGAAGTGTGATTTCACATGGTCTAGCCACAGAGTTCTGCATTTCCACGTTAGAGGGGGAACAGAACTGCATGGGTGAGGGTCTTTCCTGCATCTGCCATATGAGAGATTGCGTTTTGCAGTTAGTTTGGGGTTATGGGTCACTGCATTCATCATTTAAGTCATTGTTATGAGATACAGCTAAAATAAGTTTAAAAGAATGTTTGGAAATGATCGGAAGTTTAATATGTCAATGTTTCTCCGTTCAGTTTATTAAGTACAATATCTGGAACAAAAGCTGTGCTTTAGTGTCCCAAACTATAATACAGCCTCATACACACGTCTATGACCGCATCACAATATCTGAACTAATGGGCTCTTGTTTTTAACCCAGTCAGGGCCTTTTTTCACCAATGTGGAACGGGTTCAGTTCCGGTTCAACTTACTACCATGTACGAAGCAGAATATGCTGTTTATATGACTTATTCAGTGATAAAAGTGTAAATATCTGATTTGGGTCTGATTATAAAGTGTAAACACACTCATTATTGGATAGTTAAATTAGAATTTTAGACCTTACAACCATGTAAGTAGGAGAATATGCTGTTTATATGACTTATTGAGTGATACAAGTGTAGATGTCTGATTAGAGTCTGATTATAAAGTGTAAACACACTCATTATTGGATAGTTACATTGGAGTTTTAGACTTTACTACCATGTAAGAAGCAGAATATTCTGTTTATATAACTTACTGAGTGATAAAACTGTAGATGTCTGATTAGGGTCTGATTATTGAGTCAGAAAGCCTGAGCTCAGCATCCGGGTACTTGTGTGAGGCCACGCGTGGTCACGTGACGCCTCTTCAGCCATCTTGTGGGAACGAAAGCGAGAGAAGTTCTCCTGGAAACTCAGCGCTGACAGTCAAAATACAGGTAAGACAGCCGGCCAGTGGCGCTCTGTTCGGCCGCAGGATGAAGTTTAACTGCCGCTGCGTCGATCCCGGGGGGGCAGGAGCCACGGACGCGCGGGTTTCGGTCGCTTTTCCGCGCTGTTTTCAGCCGCATGGTTTTCAGGCCTTGAAGCAGCGGCCTCGAGTAGTTGAGGCGGCCGACTTCGGAGTGCGGAGAGTCGGCCGGGATCGAGTTCGACAGCCGGTGGTTGATATCGTCTTGTAGCGCGTATTAAACTAGTCCTCGCCGGGGCTTCGGGGATCCAGGGGGCGCTAAAGACGAGCTGGACCCCTGTCAGCCCTTTAACTACACGATCTGGATGTGAACGATTGAGTTTGGGCTTGGTTCAGAAGTTCTGCCCTGGCACGTTGTTTACAGTGTCAGAGGGGCTGGGGGTGGTTATGGGGGGCAGATAGGGTCCAGGACCTGCCTCGTGCTTCTTAACAGCTCCCTACACCGAGGGCTGGAGCTCTCCACGCTTCCAGCACAGCTGAGTCAGGTCATCAGGTCTTTGAGAAGGTCTGAGGGGGTTCCTGGGGTGGGAGGCATGGTGGGGACTGCTGGAAGTCCAGGACACAGTCTCTCTTCTTGGTTGTTGTTGTTTTGGACATAAATGTGATAAATGTGGAGGCTTGTCTTGGTGTGGGATCTCTGCTGCAGCTTCAGGAGGTGGTTAGAAAGGGTAGCAGGCTGTGGTGTTTCTGGAGAAATCCATTCCAGTCAAATCCAGTCCAGTCACCCAAAGTCCAGTCCTGGATTTCTGGGCTTTGGGACCATTTTTGCACCCAAACCACCAAACTAACCCCACAATCCTTCCTTGCCAGCCTGCCACAGTAAGTTATATATCGATTCCCAGCTCTTACACCACTAATCCCAGTCAACTACATAGATAAACACCCAAACAACCTGTATCCAAGGTATGTCTGACAGTAACCAGGTGAAATGACACTGATTACAGTGATTTTCGCACTCCCTGCCCTTCCCCAAAGCACCAACCTCGGGTGTGTCTGGACCATATGAGCCCTTCCGCTCATTTGAACTCCTTGTACACTGTACCTACACCACCCACGTGGGTTAAACCCCACTTAAATCCCAGTAAAACTCCACTTAATTAAGATTTTCCTGCTTGACACTCGGAAATGAGTGAGCGGAATGAGCATGCTCTGCAACACTAGGTAGATCTTTTTAAAGTTGGCGAAATGTGCCCCCGCACTTCGGAAAGCTTGGAAATGGATTGTGAGACGAAGCCGTCTTTGTTCAGTGTGTTCAATACAGATGTCTGAGAACCACCTTCCTAATTGGGAGAGTCCTTAAAATAGCCCTGGCTGCTGCATCGGCGTAGGCTGCACTCAGATGAGGGAGACGTCGGGGTCACCCTTTTAGAAAGGACTGAAATGTACGTCCCCGAGATCATGGAAACCCCTGCTTCAATGTTCATGACGCTGATTGTTGACAAAACATCTGTCACATGACATTAGTTTTGGCAGGGTCAAGAAGGGTTCACTGAAACTGAACTAAAAGTTCTCGTCCAGAATTTGGACCTGGGTGTTTATATACACACACACACACACACACACACATACAAACACACACACGCACGCTCACTGCAGGTTATCACATCTTAAATGACTAACATGGTTCACCAGCATCAGCAAGTGTGACCACAATCAACATACATTACACGTCTGACCGGCTATCTGACCGTTTGTTTGTCTAGATGATCAGCTTTCCAACCACCTTGTTCATTAAAGCATCTTAACCAGTTTAAAGCATCCAGAACCAGATACCAAAACTGGTCTTCTGCTGGATGTTTCAGCAGGGGATCAACAACTTCCTTAAAGTTGTCCAGCAGGTCAGCGAACCCAGCGTCCACACCATTTTCCTCCTTGTCAGTAAGATGTCGATCTCCCATGAATTTGTCCATAATTTCATAAAATGGAAATGTAGTTGGATCAGAACCGCTGTTCTGGATCTTAGCTTTGTAGCACGACTTTTCGCTTAAATACTCGTCTGAACAGCTTGCTGTTGCTCACTTTACGTCCGTCCAGCGATTTTGAAGTTTAGACTGTCTCCTCAGTAGAAACACATGAATGTACTTAAACTTTCAGATGGAGAATGTGGTCAGATGCAGGCGTTCGCCTGGCTGTCATTCTTCTGTTTAACGGATTATTTAAAGGATTACGGGCCTCGTTCATTCAGATAGATATTGTAATCAGACTGAACTGCTCTGTTCTGATTGACCAGATTATTAACGGATTATTAATATTGTGTGTAAGTTTGTCTGGTTTGTGTTTATGATTCTTTGTTTATTACATAATAATTCTTCCTGATCTGGGGTGAGGACGACTTGTTGATTCCTCCCTCCAAACATCGCTCAGTCAAATCTCAAACATCGATTCTACTCAGAAATATACAGTGTTTATTCCGTGTTATGCTCGACAGTCTTAAACCAGCTGTTATCTTTTCTCCAGACTCTTTTTAATTTTGATTTTGACACTCGTTTTTCATTGGTGTGTTATTTTTTGCTTTAATTATGTTTATTATTGTTCAGTATTTTTATTAAATGATAAAAATGATGAAGGAAACACGTTTCTAATACTTTGTGCACTCAAGCAGGCCTTCCTTTCTCCTCGTCACTTTCCTCTGTGTGATGAGGAAGGCGAATGCCAGCCTCCGCTGCACCGTCGAGCATCTTCGGGATTTATAGAGCGCCGTACACCCCAACGCTGTTCACCCACCGCCGTGGGTTTGGGATTCAGAACAGCAGCAGGTTCACTCCGAGAGGAAACCCACCATTTTTTTTCCAGCTGACACATACCAGACCACTTGGCCGCGATGCCAGTAAAGAGCCTTTGGAGGTCACATAACCTGTACATTTACTACCGGGAACCCTTTTCCACCCGTGTAGATGGGATTTGATCTATTTGACCCATCTAATGCGCCTACAACCCCAGAGAATTCCCGTAGCATGGAAACGGATTTGGCTTTCCAGTAAATCCGGACTGTTTTGTAGGCACACGAGTGGCGCAGTAAAGCTTTGGTGACAGAATGCACGGACCTGGGATGCACAGGAACCCACCTGTGATTTAGAACCGGAGGTTTGGGTTACTGCAACTGCCAATTTTCTGGGCTGTTTATGGCTTTTAATGGTTTATATGTGTCTTTAACTGGTCGTCATAATGTCCCCAGTTAGAATACAGACTGTAGACTGTCATTAAGACTATCCAATAAGGAATGATGAATGGTTATGGATGTTTTATTGTAATTATAGTTGTTCATTCCTCTTAAATAATATTTTTATTTTAGAGTCCTCCCTCAGAAATGCTGCCTCTGGTGTTTAGGTGCTTAACTGCAGGCAAAAGCCACTTCACCACGTACCTCGTGAGTAACGAGTAGGTCGGGTTACTCGTTAATTTACGAGCAAGTTCTTGTAGTACTTAAGAACGTAACTATCTTTAGTACTAGTTAACGAGGTACTTGGCATTACGAAGCTTTTGGGAAACACGGCCCTGCTCGTTAAGGCACGAGTGAAATAAGACCACGCCTCCTAATCAAATCTGTATCACGTTGAATTCAACACCGAACGATTGTTTATGCGGTGTAGTTCACTGAAGCCACAATGTGTCCAAATGACAGACACTGTATTTTTCAGGTTTCAGGTCGTCAGTCGTCTCTGTGTTTGTTTGCGAACTGGACAGGGTCATGTGACTACACATGATGCTATATTTTTAAGTGGACAGCACATGAATGAAGACATTGGAGATGAATTAGAAGTTTTAAAATAAGGGCAAGATTGTCAGTTAGAGGTTTTGAAGGTCGGGTTCGATTAATTGCCCAAAGTATCAGTATAGTCTACAGAGTAATGAGTCTCTGAACGATTTGACTCCAGAGGGACGACACTTCATGTCTTGTTCAAATAATTTCGTACAAACGTTGTTATTAACGTTGTTACATGGCCCGGCTCTGGTAATTGGTCTGTAATTCAGTACCTGTAATTTGGAGTATTTGGAGTCCTGACATGAATCCTAAATTACAATTTATAAAATGTCTGTTAATGACCAGAGTGTTCTGTTCAGCCATCAGTTTATACAAGTGCACCACAAATAGCTGCACTCAGAACGAATCAACTCCAAAACTGCAGTGGTGTCCTCAGACTGTCATGGATTCATCTTCAGTGATGAGTCCTGCTTTGGTCTTGGTGGAGACAAATCCCAACGAATCCCTATGAATCTCTGTATGAAGGCACTGTGGATCATCAATTTGTCGTGGTGTGGGTGCAGTTTCGTACGATGCCACCTGTAACCAGTGGTTCTACCTTTTCTGAACACACACTCCGGTGCTCTATTCCAACAGAGATCTGGTCTTCAAGACACAGATACTACGCCGTGGTCGATTTTATCTCCAGATCTATCCCTGATTGAAAATGTGTGGGATGGTATTGGACACTCTATCGACCCTCCACCCCTACCACACCATCTGCAGAACTGAGTGAGAACATTCAAGCTGCATGGGATGGATCATCACAGGACACCATTTGGGAACCTTGATAGGCCTTTTCCACTGAAAGAACTGGTTCTTAAACTGGTTCAGGTTTTGCAACCTAATTTTGTTGGAGGAAAAGGCCTTTGAGACACTGCTATTTGTATTTATTGTTCCTGGTAACGTTTATCTACCTTCAGGATGCAGCTGTTTTGTTGACGATGAGCGTTTTTCACCAGTGAAATACAGATTGAATTGAATTTTGTTTTGTTCTCTCTCTTTCTTTAGACGTTCTAGGTAAAATGGCAGAAACCCAGACACTTAACTTTGGACCAGAATGGTAAGTGTTTGTTTTCTAAAATGTATTTGTCTGTAACTCTCATCCTCCAACGTAGAGTCTCTTCAGTCATCGTCATTTAACTCCTCTTCTTCCTCCGCGTCCCTCAGGCTCCGCGCTCTGTCTGGTGGAGGGGGGAGCAGCAGTGTAGCTTCTCCTCCTCTTTCACCTGCATTGCCAAAGTACAAACTTGCAGACTATCGCTATGGGAGAGAAGAGATGCTTGCACTTTATATAAAGGATAACAAGGTGAGGAGAGCTCTGCTTTGTGAGAGCGGTCATCGTATGTGGTTCAGCGAGACACCTCAGTTATTTTGCTTTGCTTCATTTGCAGTCGTATTTTTCAGCTTTCGTGTCGTTTGTTGTAGATTCCGGTAGATCTTCATGACAAGGAGTTTCTGCCTATCTTACAAGAGGAGCCCCTGCTGCCTCTGGCCCTTGTTCCATTTACAGAGGAGGAACAGGTACGCTCAAGCCTGCCAGACTCAGTGCAGGGTAACACACATGCTGTAAGTGTGCACAGAGGTCTCATACAAACATCTTGTATCACAAATGTCAGAGAGCGCAGACATGTTCAGAATGCATTTCCTCGTGCAGTTGTTCTTGTGTAGTGGAGAACGACACCACGCCATTAAAGGTGTAGGACTGGGTATGTTTTTGGTATGTTTCAGTGCTCACAGGACGCTGTCGACTGGATGTTTCTGTTTGGTGGACAGTTTTCTGAGTCTCTGACCAGTATACACTACTAGATTACTCTCGGAGTCGGTCAGACCAAGTCTCTGACCAGTGTACACTACTAGATTACTCTCGGAGTCGGTCAGACCGAGTCTCTGACCAGTATACACTACTAGATTACTCTCAGAGTCGGTCAGACCGAGTCTCTGACCAGTGTACACTACTAGATTACTCTCAGAGTCGGTCAGACCGAGTCTCTGACCAGTATACACTACTAGATTACTCTCAGAGTCGGTCAGACTGAGTCTCTGACCAGTATACACTACTAGATTACTCTCCGAGTCGGTCAGACCGAGTCTCTGACCAGTGTACACTACTAGATTACACTCAGAGTCGGTCAGACTGAGTCTCTGACCAGTATACACTACTAGATTACTCTGAGTCGGGTCAGACTGAGTCTCTGACCAGAATACACTACTAGATAACGCTGAACGTCGTCTCTCCTCTGCTCTCTTTTATTTATTAAATCTACGGAACCTGAATTTTAAAAAACGATCAGAGGAACCAGTGTGTTTTTTGCATTAGTGGTAATTTTCACTTCGTTAATCCTTCATCGTTCGTCCTCCTAACATGAATCAGATCTGGACGTGTCTGCAGAACTTGGTTGCACAATTGTCACTGTTCATATGTGAGTCAAACAGTGTGGCACACATGACTGACGAGGTTTAAACTTCATGTTGCAACTCCAGAGTTTACAGTCACACTTTTATTTTGTGACCTGCAGTGATCAGGAGCAGTCGCTCCCTCCTTTCAATGTTGTGTCTGTGTGGTGTCTGCTCTGTATTGGTGTCACATGACCTCATTGATTTTTGCCTTCAGCAATATTGAAGAAAAGTGTCGACTAATGTTTGCCAATCGCTGATTGATTCGTTGTTTTGAAACAGTTAAGGCTGTAAAAAGTCCCAGATAATAAATCGTTAGCTGTAGTTATTTGTGTTTCTTTTTGATTTTCTGACCGTTCGCAAAGAATGGAGATAGAAGGTTTCTGCACTTTGTCATCAATATACATCCATCAGCCATAACATTAGCACCGCTGACAGGCGAAGGGAACAAGTGGCAGCAAGTAAACTTTGCGCTTTCGATGTGTTGAAGCTTAAGAATCTGAGACGCGTTGACAAGAACCAAACTGTGATGTTCTGGAGATCTAGATCTAGAACATCAGGTAGGTCGTGGAGGTTGTTCCTGGTATGCATTGGTCACTACCTACCAAAAGTCCTCCAAGGAAGGACTGCTAGTGAACTGGCCACCTAAGGATCATTGATGCTCATGGAGGTCCCACCAGAACTTACAGGACCTAAAGGGTCTTATCGAGCTCGTCCAGAATCTTCTCCATGTTAGGCAGGTGGTGCTAATGTTTTGGCTGATCAGTGTATAGGCCATGGCTTTAAATCCATATTGTAGACTCGTAGGTTTCCCGTGGAAGCTCGACGGTGCTGAAGATTTTGCTTCAAAATACAAGAAACAGCTGTTTTAATGTGTGTGACCGATTACAGTAGCAACACACCGAACTGCTGACCTGCCACAGATCGAAGAACAAAATGAGTGGCAGCTTTGGCTGCTTGTTGGAAATGAATTCAGACTAATGACATTGTAAAGCCAGTGTTTGCAGGGGTTTGCTGCAGTATATTGATCGATAGTCATCGTACAGTGTACGTAGGGCAGAGCGATATATATGGTAAATATCGCGATTTCTCGATATATTGTGATGATGTTCAAAAAGAGCATATCATAATATTGCATCCAGAGTGCAAGTTTAAATGATGTTGTGGAAACATCACAAATATACAGCCTGCTGTGTTTCTGCTCTTACAGATAAATACTGTTACTTTAACGTTATGGTTTAAAGTTTTTATAAAAATCTCATTTCGCTGTTTCTCGTAGGTATATTGAGGTTTTTTTGCCGTGACCCTGCGTGTACAATTGCACGAGGAGCAAATTTGTAGTCAAAGAAAATGGGAAGGGAGGGGCTGTTTGCTCCCTTTCTTATTCAGATTTCAGAATTAAAGTCCTGAGAAGAGATAGTGCTGATTCATAAACAGCAAAAGTATTACAGGTTGTTTATAATAAACAGCAGCCTTTTTGTAAATGGTCTCAGTGATACATTTCCAGCAGTGTTTCTGAGACATGAACTCTTCTGAATTTACCAGCAACAAACAAGGAACATTTTTGATCCAATCCAATTCAGGCACTTAACTAAGCTCAGTTTATATTTACATCCCAAATGAAGACAATTCTAATGTCTAATAGTCAGGTTACACACACACACACACACACACACACACACAAATTATAAATCTAAATGGGAACAAAAAATAAATAAAAATAAATCCAAAAGGTGACTTTAACCCTTTCAGTCCTCAGTGAGACTGTGAGCTTTATAAGTCAGGAACACCTCGACACACCAGCACAGAACACATACGGTTAGAACCCGCAGAACCGACTCATTCTAACAGTAGTGTTAATTTTGTTTTTAAAATCATACTTTTATAAAATTTATAACTGTTCTTAGATGCTCCTGATATTAAAATCCAATATAATAAAGCAGTTTTTATGACCTGAGATGTTGGTCATTTTGACCGTGAACAAATAATTTCAGGTTCTGTAATGAGCAGTTTTAGAGATCGGCACGGATTCAAGATCCAAAATCAGCCAAAAAATTAAGACGGCCTGAATTTTTTCATACATTTTGTCACAGTAATAAGCTATATTACACAATATCAGAATATCAGAGAATATTTTTTTCTTAAATTATAGACACCAATCTGCAACTTTTTTGTTCAGAAATTGAATTTTTGTTTTCAGTTTTAAGTCTCTACATTCAAAAATAAGTTAAATAAACAGGCGTTTGGCATTTTTTGATAAGTGTGGTGACTTTCATCAAGATATTAAACTTCTGATAGTATGGACACATCAGTAATTACATATTTGAGAAACCAAAGGCCTTCCATACAGATATTGTATGTCATGTGACTCTCGTGTAATTACTGTTTTATTACACAATAAAGAGGAAATGACACACATCGTTAGAGTGAGGGCTCTACGGGTTACACTCTTGAAAACTGACTCACAGGGTTGTATATAATAGTGTTTGTACAACCGGACAATCTTCTGTTGTAAACTCCTTAAATGTTCATGATAACAGATGATAACGATTGTGAAATAACATTAAACTGTGGTTTTCTGTGATGGTCATCACGTCGCTCATACTGTTGAAGTCCTGTAACTCGGGTACGTTTCTCTTCAGAACAGTCCAAACCGGGCTTGAGAAGGTTTTGGAGAACCAGTTCAGGAAGCGTGGTTTTCACAGCTTACATACAGTCGTCTGATGTGATAAACTGATGTCCAGTGTCTTGTTCGTGTCTGGCAGTAGAACGATCTCAGTCCGGCTGACCGCTGTCTTTTTGTCTTTCCACAGAGAAATTTCTCCATGTCTGTAAACAGTGCGGCAGTGCTGCGTCTGACCGGGCGAGGAGGGGGCGTGGTCGCGGGGGCAACCCGAGGTCGAAGTTCCTCCCGAGGGCGAGGTGCATACCCTTAACCACACTTCCCCCCCTTTACCCCCCAACCCTGAGAAGAGAAGAGTAGAACAGAGAGAGAGAGAGAGAACAGGGCGGCAGAGTGCAGTGTGCCAGTGCATCTCGAGTCTCGAGAAGATCGAGACGTTTCCTTTTCTTCTTTATTCACTCTTCAGGAACTTGATCAGATACCTCTAATGCAAGCGTTTTGTTTGTGTGTGGTTTTGCATGCAGGAAGGGGAAGGGGAGAAGGAGGTTTTTACCAAAGAAGTTTTGATGACGTTGAGGGTGGGTTCGGTCGAGGTGGGCGAGAGATGCATCGCTCTCAGAGCTGGGAGGAAAGGTACCCTGTTTGCACATCAACAGATCATACTCTCAGTAGGTGCTGCAGAGCAGGATCGTGTGTTCTTGCCAACGTGCCGCACACACCAGCTGCTTCACTGCTTTAAATATGTAATAACTGCGGGACTCCACCGTCCACCTCCCGCACAAGTGCCGTAAACAGCATTTAAAATTTGTTGAGTATCTTTTTTAGAAGTTTATTGATGTGGATTTTTTAAAATAATGTGCTGATTAGGTTTAATTATAGTTGTATTAGTGTAATATTTAGTTCACCCCCACATGCCTCCGCAGAATCTTTCTGTATGATTTAGAAAACCGTCCCAATTAAATATATATATTTCATTCCAATTTTTCCTTCAATTCAGGGGAGACAGAAGGTTTGAAAAGCCAGTTCGAAAAGAACCAGGTAAGAGCAGGTTTTCTACCTCACTTTATGTAGAAGTCGTTCTGTCTGTGTGTGAGAATCATTTTTCACCTTGTTCTCTTCGGTAGATGGAGCTCCAACCCTCTTTCAGCTCAATCACGGTAAGTCATTCTCTGCCACACCAGCAGCTCAGCCCAAGGCCAGGCCGTGTGCAGCCTGCACTCACATGCCAAAAGTCATGGGATATCGGTGTGGATTATGGATTATGGATTGGTACCTCAGGGGACTGCTTGGTAACTCCTTCTTATAATATCTTGTGATTGAGGTTTAACAGCGAGTCACGATGGCGGGTTCCTCCCGTTTCTGGAGCTGTGCAGACTTTTTACATTACGATCTAGTGTCACATGTTCTGGGAATTTGTCAGAAGTCATTCCCAGGCACGGTGGACAGCACAGTGGTTGACGACGGATGCTTCATAATAGCGACGTCACAGTGTCATCAGGTCCTCCAGAATTGGTTTGAGGAGCATTCTGGAGAGCTCCAAGCATGAGCCTTGTGTGTTTGTGGGATGTGGTGTTCACGCTCCCACAAATACCACAAAGCTGTTCAGACGGCATGGGTCAGCATCCCTTCAGATGTCCCTCGTCCACACAATACTAGTTCCTGTCCTATGTGGAGTTGCAGTGGTATGCTGTTTTTATGGCTATCGTGATGATAAAATGGATGATTAGCATATAATGTGCTTCATACCATACCTTCTCTTTCCTCCACAGGCTCATTCTTGATGTGGCAAGAATGTTCCAGGGGCCCACAGGACCCTGTAAGGGTCAATGTAACTGGTGATAATCATCATCATCATCATAATAAGAGCAATTATAATTAGTTCCAACACTAATCCCATGACTTTTGGCATCTTTGTGCACATGTTTTCAGTTTAGTTTAACCTGGGTTTAATAAATTAGTCATAATCTGTGTCCCATTTCTGATTTCAGTACTTCACGTTCTTTTCTCCACACGCACTCTTTCTCCATCTTCCCATCTCCACCTTCTCTCTATGTCCCCCTGTCTCATCTCTCAGTACGGGGTAACTATGAGGATGGAGTTCCTGGGGGATTGGCGCGAAAACACGACTTTGCACGCTCTGAAAGTGAGAACTGGCGAATGTCTCGCGATGAACAGAATGGAGAGGATGAAGAAGGGGGCGGCTGGCGACTGGCGGGGTCTCGACGCGATAACGAGCGATGGTGCCCCCCAAGTCCAGGTGTGACTGATCTTTCCCACGGACCACCCTCAGTTGTTTGGTTCCCCTCCCTCTTTTGTATTCCTCTGTTCTACGTGCGTCCCTTCCCGGATAAGTCTTATCTCTGTATCCAATAGCGATAAGTACATGGGTGCTTTTTCGCACTGGCATTCAGCGGAAAGGAAATATGAATGCACAGCTGAATGTTACGCAGCTGTTCTGTTAATGATTGATTGACCACCCGTGTAAGCACAGCTGTGGAAACGCTGAAGGAGTACATATCATTATGCAACACAATAAGTGTTTACCAATGTTTTATTCGTGATAATATACTTTATAATTTAATATTAAACAGAGCACTTTATGGTGTTTTAGCAAATAATGTCGGATATATATCACAGTGTGTACGTTTATGTACGTTTACCACAGAACTACCTGACAGCTTTCACAAGCAAACAGAGTTTTAACTAAGACACAGGTCTGAATCGGCATACTGAGCTTAAACTAGCAAGTTTAAACCCTCCCGGTAAGCTAACGATTGACCGCACTTAAGTCCCTCCCTCTACCTTCCTCTTAGATGGGCCACGTTTATCTGGGTGGCGGGAACACCCAGATCAGCGCCGCCGCTTTCCGTTTGACTCCCGGGGAGAGGAAGAGCGTGGTGGGGGCTATCGGAGGGTCCGCTCAGGCAGTGGCAGCGTGGAGGAAGAGAGGGACAGTCTGCCCGAGTGGTGTCTGGAGGACGCTGAGGAAGAGACGGGTACTTTTGACTCTTCTGGGGCGTTCCTGTCTCTCAAGGTGAGCTGAGAAGAAGTGCAGCAAGCAGTCTTTCTTGCATCTCTTATCATTAATACAACGAAATGTTACGATTGGAAAATGTCACATGACTGCTGGCCAGACAGCTGCCGTAGAGAATTTAGAAAATGTTATCTGTCCTTATCAGAAGGCTTCTAAGGAGCCAATTCTGGAGGAGGCGGAGCTAGACTTCCGACCACTGGAGGAGTGTGAAGAGCGCTCTGAGAAAGACTACAGTGAAGCAGAGCATACCAAAGAGCCTGAAGGCAAGCATCAGACTGCCAGGCATGAGGGTAAGGGATGGTAGAAAATTTCAGTCGGTACTGATGAGGGTATGACTGTTTCAGTCCCCGGAGACAACGTGACTGAACTAACTTCAGCGGAACTTTTCCACGACTCGTTTAAGGGCGTTTTCACACTCGTCACAAATGCACAAGTTTAAAATTACTTTAATGTAACTTAAAATGACAGTTTTAGTATTTTTTGTAGCCGAGGAGCGGAGGATATCAGAGCTGAGAATGAAGTATATTCCCCACATGTAGCATCCCGGAGATGAAATGTATATTTTAATAGTTTACGTTCATTAAAAATATCGAAATTATGGTGGAATTATTAATGTGGAAGTACATGTACATCATAAAATAGCATTTACTGAGGTATTCTTAAAGTTGAGTTTTAGTGTCTTTACTCGGGTAAGGGGTACGTACTTGTGCCACTTCCGGACCAAGGTTAACCCGTTTATTGCTTTTCGTGATCATCCTTGGATACAAACACTCAAGACTGAAGAACGATGGTTTCTCCCGCAGGTTTGCAGATAACTCCAGACCCCTGACGTCAGGAGGACCAAAGATCAGTTCTCTGAACTCAGACCATATCTCCTTAAAACCTGATCTCTGAATCACTCATTTCTGTGCAGATGGCGGGAAATCAGAAGACGCCTCTCCACCTCCTGTCCAGTTACCGACAAAAATCGCTCCTCCGGAAGCAGCTCCTCCAGTGTCCCTGCCGTCTAGCCTGCCTGAGAGAGTAGAGGAGCCAGAGAGAGCAGCAGATCGAGCGGCAGCACCTGAAATCAGAGCCACTACAGCTCCACTACACACACCCCTGCCCATCTCCGTAACGCACACAGCTAACACACTCAATGCACTTACAGGTGAACCCCTTGGATCATTGTCCGTATGAGCTATAAGCTGCCTGTTTACATTTTTTTTAAAGGGTCATTTTGTTTTTTCTCGGCTTGTTTCTCTGAAATACCCACAAGTCTTTCATGTCTGTACATTTCAGACCTTCCACCCCCCTCGCTGTTGCCTCCACAGCCAGTAGCCCCCCAGCCTCAGCAGCCCAAGTCTACTGAAGTGCCTGCGGTGGTGCCTGCTGCTCTCCCCTTCAAGAGCATCATTGCTCCCATTGGCCAGACTGCAGCCATGCTGCCTGAAACTGACGAGGACGAGGGCCTGAAGCACTTTGAACAGGTGGGTCGAGGAGGCCTGAAGGCAGAGTTAAAGCCTCAGCATGTTTTTTGCAAAATGAAGGCGAGCTTACAAGCTCTCAATCTTTCTGTGGTTTGATATTGTCTCTCGCTTGTTGTTTTATGATGTCAACGTCTGCGACTCAAAACGATCATAATTGTAGGTTTGGTGCTTTATGAAGAGCTGTGTACAGAAGAGGGATCCATTATCTCCCAGTGGTGGTCATTTCAGGTCCAGAAATTCAAAGTCCACATCAGGATTTTGTTCTTTGTTTTGCAGCTTAGCTGAATTACCTCCACACTATATATCGATGTATCCCGTATGTCCTGATATAGATATAAATATTGATATATCGATCAGCCCGTAACCTTCTCTGTTTATATTCCGATATAGATATGAATATTGATATATCGATCAGCACGTAACCCCCTCTGTTTATATTCCGATATAGATATAAATATCGATATATCACTCAGCCCATATCTGTATCAGGATATAAACGGAGCGGGATACGGGCTGAGCGATATATCTATTTATATCTATATCAGATATAAACTGAGCAGGATACGGGCTGAGCGATATATTGATATTTATATCTATATCAGATATAAACGGAGCGGGATACGGGCTGAGCGATAAATCGATATTTATATCTATATCGGGATATAAACAGAGCGTGATACGGGAGAGATATATTGAGCTTGGATCAGTCTGAAATCAGGTTTGATTTCAGTCAGAAGACCAAACAAACCTCTTTGATTATTTTTCTCAGTGTAATCATCTTCAGTTCCTCGTTTAGTTTCTGACCGCACTGCATGACCGCACCACACGGGGTGTAACAGCAAACCCACTTTCTGAGAAACTTGTGGTCCGTCACCACGTTTTTCCAAACTATTTTTGGTTGCAGTCGCATGGCTTGATTTTGAAAGACACTTCTTTATAGTCAAGATTGTTTATGTGCCACCATAGATCGGTTGAAGGTCTGTTATTGACGTTTACGTAAATACGTCCCCTTTCTGATTAATGTGGTGTCGT
Source organism: Acestrorhynchus altus (assembly GCA_034509495.1). Lineage (NCBI taxonomy): Eukaryota > Metazoa > Chordata > Actinopteri > Characiformes > Acestrorhynchidae > Acestrorhynchus > Acestrorhynchus altus. The sequence continues at coordinate 1,899,684 of CM067502.1, read as the reverse complement.
AAAGAGTAAATAATAAACAGAGCTGAGGGTACCGGAGTCTGAGGGTACCGGAGTCTGAGGGTACCGGAGTCTGAGGGTACCGGAGTCTGAGGGTACTGAGGGTACCGGAGTCTGAGGGTACCGGAGTCTGAGCTGGAGAACCCTTCTCAGCTGCAGCTCATAAAGCTGTCGCGGCAGCTTCATTTACAGTTGATTTGGTCCAGAGGACCATCGTTTGACTTGTTTTAAACAGCGTGAATGAAGCTGAGTGGCTTCAGTTCATGGAGCTGAAGTTAAAAAATGCTTGATCATGTTGTGTCTCCTCCTTCTGCAACAGGAAGCTGAGAAGATGGTTGCGTACCTGCACGACAGTGGTGTGGATGATGAGCGTCTGGCCTCCAAGACCACGGAGCGGCCGAAACCCGCCGGCCTTCCGGGGTCCCATGAGGCTGCACTTAAATGGTTCTACAAGGACCCTCAGGGAGAGATTCAGGGTGAGAACTTTTACTGGTGTAGTGATGGTGGCGTAGTTGAGGACCGGTAAAACATCTCGGGGGAGCGGCCACAGCAGGTTGTTCCTCACTTTGACATTAATGTCCTGTACCTCTCGTGTCGCAGGTCCTTTCAGTAACCACGAAATGTCCGAGTGGTTTCAGGCTGGTTACTTCACCATGACCCTGCTGGTGAAGAGGGGCTGTGACGAGGGCTTCCATCCACTGGGAGAAATCTTTAAAATGTGGGGGAGAGTGCCATTTGCTCCTGGTCCCGCTCCACCTCCCATACTGGTAATTCAAATGAAAAGGGTTTTGATCCGAGTGTTGTTTTGCTGCTGATTTCAAAGTAGAAACATAGTAATTATTATAAAATAAACGTTCAGTCGTTATTATTTTGGATAATATGTCAGGAACGCCTCGACACACCCGCACAAAACACATACGGTTAGAACCCGCAGAACCGAAGCATTTGCGAGTAATTCATTGTGGAATATCATACTTTTATAAAATGTATAACTCATTTTAGAAGCTCCTGATATTAAATTCCAGTGTAATAAAGCAGTTTTTATGACCTGAGATGTTGCTCATTTTGGTTCTGAACAAATGTGACGAGCAGTTTTAGAGATCGGCACTGATCCAAGATCCAAAATCAGCCAAAAAATTTAAACCGCCTGAATTTTTTCATACATTTTGTCACAGTAATACTCTATATTATAAAATAATCAGCTTATAGACACCAATCTGCAACTTTTTTGTTCAGAAATCTAATTTTTGTTTTCAGTTTTATATATAAGTTAAATAAACAGGCGTTTGTCAATTTTTGATAACAACTTGATGTCTCAAGATATTAAACTTCTGATAGTCTGGACACATCAAGTGATTACATATTTAAGAAGCCAAAGACCTTCCATACAGACATTATCATACGTCCATGACCATCTCATAATTACTGTGTTATTAGACAATAAAGAGGCAAAATCGCACAAAGACACACGGCGTGTGCAGTGAGGGCTCTACGGTTTACACTGAAGTCCGTTATAACAGTTTATGTAATGAGACATTCTGGACTGGACTTGTCTCTTCCTTATTATTTGCTTAAACAGGAGCAAACTCATCAGGATTTAGTTTGAAACAGTGTTTTTAGTTGTTTTTATTTATTATTGTTTAATATATTCTAATGTATGTTTTCTTAATAAATAAAACATTTAAGTTCATTGCTCTTTTAAAATTGCTGTAATTTCGCTGCATAATTGGTTAAAAATTACATCATTATTTTTAAGACCTTTATTAAAGTCTTGTTTTCGCGTCGTAGTATCATCGTGTTGCTGCTGAGACGTAGTCCTTTGATCTGGACAGGACTCAGAGTGTATTGTGTTGACATGTTTAAAGGGGGACGCAGATCAGGAGAGGCTGAAGAGGCAGCATGTTTTAAGTGTGTATCAGCTTCAGCAGTTGCAGTACCAGTACATGCTCAGGTGAGTCTCAGTTCACACTAACAGACACTATTATGTCCACACAGGACATAGAGAACTCTGTGGTTCTATAATTCCAGACTGTAATTCATCTGTTTCTCTGCAGATCAGGGTGGAAGGAGGAGAGTAAAGTCTATTTAATTTTCAGACGTTAAATGACTGAAGATGCTGCGCTTGTTCTTCTCAAATAATCTCCGTCTCATCAGCGCTGATATGAAGACGATGTGAACTAATCTCTTCCTTTCTGTGACCTCAGGCATCAGCAGTACGCTCAGGCTCTGGCTCAGAAAGCCGTTCTCAGTTCAGCGGCTCCACCAACACAGCAGCAACAGCAGCTCAACCTACTTCTGCACCAGGCTCTCAAGCTCAGGTCAGTCCGACGCTCTGACTGCGTGAACAGCACTGAGTACCATCAAGCCTCGAGAATATGGGCTTACGTGGGTCGTTCGTCCTCCACGTGCACTGGGTGGACGGACGTATTGGAACCTGGCCTTTAGATGTTTCTTCTGAATTAAGATGTTTTTGCTTTCAGATCATTAACGTGGTCTCCTCTACAAGTAAAGGGAACTGTGTCCTCAGTCGGTCCTGTGCTCTGTTCATTTTAGGCCAGTATTTCAGCCTTTCTGACAACTCGACTGCTCTTGTCCTTTAACACAGATCGCCAGAACAGCCGCAGAGCCTGTTGCCACCGGTGACACGTTCCATGTCTGTTCCAGATTCAGGTTCGGTTTGGGATATGCCGAACCCCGCTACGCAAGCATCTTGTACTCCCAGTATTCAGCCGGCAGCTCCTAACAGTATGTCAACGTGATGGCATGTGTGCCACACACACACACACACACACCTAAAATAGTCATTCATTAGAGAAGGAACTGTGATCTTATTGTGTGAACTGTGAAGTTATTGACAGTCTGTGGCTTCAAAGGGATGGTTCTGCTTGAAAATGGCATTATTTCCGCAGCACCACACCGTTCCATGTTCTCGTAGTTCGGTGACACTGACTCAGTTCACCGCCAAATGCTTACGAACCCTGCTGACCCCGGTTTTCCCAGCATGGTTACATACAGCCCCCAGAATCTACCAGCACAACATAAAAATGCAGGAATCTGCTGTTTGGCTCCACATTAGCCTGCTTCATCGAGGAGGATCCGGTCAGATTCAAACAGGATCATTTACGCAGATGCCAGTGTTGTTTGTTGTTCTACAATCTATAAACTTATTGACGTGGTTTCAGATGAGGCAGAGGAGCACTACGGTCAGTCATTAGAAATGATTTCCAAGATGTGAGGAGTTTTTATAGCCCTTATAAGCTACAACACAAAATAATTACAGGCATGAAATGAATTTTTGACCAAAACATTGTACAAATTCTCGTGAGATTGTCTCCTTTAAATACTTTGTAATTTAGCTGAAATTTAGCCTATGGAGTAAATAAACTGCTAATAAATAACAATAAATTGCTTAAGATATATCGCAATGTATGAAATTGGGACTGTGATTTGTCCATACCTGCCTGGTACCTTCATCTAAAATGCATTTTTTAATTTAAAAACAACGTTAAGATGTAGGCATTGGTTTGTTTGTTTGTTTGTTTGTTTGCTGGCCTACATTTTACATTTTACAAATACTGTATTTCTAACAGTGCAAATGCTTTTAAAGGTGTTTCTGCCTAGAAGTGTCTAGAATGCCACATGTCAAACAGAACGAAGCGTGTTTTTGCTGATATAAGAAGCTTCATTGACTGATACAGGAGATTCTTTTACTTTTGATTCAGTACTTATTCAGTACTTTCAGTCTGAATTGTAGTTTGAGTCGGCAGGATGTGAACTGTTGCCCAGTTTCCCAGAGATTGTCTCTAGTAGGGTTTGTCATACTGGGGTTTCACACCCTACTTTATGTTCTCATAACAGTAAGCCATCGTGGGTAGAGCTGATCTCTCGTCATCTCTTCCTCCTGGTTTCAGTGTGTCTTATCAGTTTTGCTAACAATGCACAGCATGTTCCTGCTGATTTATTGGAAATATTTATGCAATTCAGTCAGTGAAGATGATCTCTTCGAAGCCTTCAGAGAATAAGATTTCTGTATCAAAGCCACAGGGTGGTGGTTGTTTTTTTTTTTGGTTAAAAATGTTATTCATGGCAGCTGTTGCTGTTGCCCTTCCCTGCTGCACTGGCCCATATTTTACTGCTGTACCCACCGGAGACGTGATAACATCTGACTTTTATCTGAGCAGCAAAGGAAACCATACTTTCACACTTTTAGCAAATGCTGCCTACACAGCTTCACATAAATGTTCTGATTGATTGTTTTTACAGACCTAACAAATTTCACTGATTTGGCTTCCATCAGTTTGTTTTGTAGACGCAAGGTTTGGCTGCTTTGAGGAACTGTAATAATTGGCCACTGTTCGCAGACAGAGACTACCAGAGACAAGAGAACAAAGAGCCCAATAACGTGTCTGTCTTATCAGCTTAATTTGTCTAGTCACTCCTGACGCAATCGTTTGTCCATGGAATTGAGTCTAAAATAATCTGGAGAACTAGAAAAAATAAGAATTAAAATGAAATCCTAATAGTATTAAAGATCAGCAGTGTAGTTACTGAATCTGTATCAGAAACACAGTCCGGTAGCCGGTATTAAAGATCAGCAGTGTAGTTACTGAAACTGTATCAGAAACACAGTCCGGTAGCCGGTATTAAAGATCAGCAGCAGTGTAGTTACTGAAACTTTTTGTTTCAGATGAAACGTTTTGTTTTGACGATGGCCTGTGTGTTCCTTTCAGCGTGGGATGGGGCCAGTGTGTGGGACCTGCCAATAGAGACGATGACTCAAGCTTCTATTGAGCAGATGCAGCTGGAGAAAGCAAAGGTAGGTCCAGTCCTTCCCACTTTTATCTTTGTCTAAAGAATAAGATGGAAAAGTGATGTTCAAGATAAGGGATTTACATCCTTTTTATTAGGACATACATTATGTTCTATGTTCTCTTAAGCTTGAGATTGAACGGAGGGAGGCAGAACTTCGGGCCAAAAGGGAAGAGGAGGAACGGAAACGTCTAGAGGAGGTGCTGCGGGCACGGCAGGAGGAAGAGCGCAAACGTCTGGAGGAAGAGGAGCTGGCACGACGGAAACAGGTCAGACCTCAGAGACGCAGTGACTTTACCCTGTTTTCAGTTTATTACAGTGTTCCAACCGATGCCCTATTTGGACAGGGTTCGATTAAAATGGGGAGGTGGGGTAGATACATTGTTCCAGTTTGACTGTAATTTATATGTGGTTGGGGGTCATCCAGGACAGAACCCCCAGAATTCATACATACTCATTCACACACAAAAGCAATTTAGAGTAACCAGTTCACCTGATCTCTGTGTTTTCGGAATGTCGAAGGGAACCTGCACAAGGAGCACATAGAAACTCCACCCATATAGGGCATTGAACCCAAGACCTCAGCACTGGGAGGAGCAGCAACTCCCACCTCAGTCATTCGGGTCGAGAATCCTTATCCCGTACGTCCTGTACTAAAATGATATACTTCTGTTCGGGCCGGTCTGCCCTGTACAAGCTGAAACACCACGTCACCGTGAATAATAATGATCAGCATCATCATTGCAATGTGTACATTCCCAATATTCCCAATATTCCCAAATACTGACTTTTAGACAGTCGAAAAAATAAGAGAAAGCAAAAATGTTTGATTGTAATCGATTCAGTATTTTATACTGATCATGATATTGATTTGAGATCATATCGCCCACCACTATTTTTAAATATTGCAACATATCGTACAAAAAATGTAATTAAATATCAGTTCTGTTTTCGATGTTGTGCAGCCGAGACCGAACTAAATCGCTGTATTTGTGGTGTTTATAATTACATTCAGCAATTCTGTTGAACAGTTTCCACTTAACTTCCACTTTAAATGACATGCATTTCACATCCAATGAATTTGAATTCGTTATCGCTGTCATGCAGATCATTTTATTACATATATCGGTCGTGCATTCTGCGGTTTCGGCAGTGCCTGCCTTTCCAATGAAGCACCCTAGAAATCAGCCAATCGGAACTGTGAAATCTGGGCGAGCAGCGTTTCTACCCTGTTTATCTGATTTCTGTCTGGAGTGTCTTGTGTCCCTCAAAGCCACATGGTTTCTGTCTTGACAGCTTTTTATCTTTTATCTTTATCTCACTTTTATTTTCTCGCGCTCCTCCAGTCTGGCGGTAAAGCACTTCGGTAACGTTGAGTCCAAGTGGGTGTACCAAAAACAGCAGACTGAAGGTGCTCGTGAAGAGGTTTTATACAGCGCAGAGAAACGAACCTTAGGCTTCGTTCACACAGCAGGTGACGTGGCCCAGATCTGATTTCCTCGCCAGTGCGGTCATTTTTTAAGGTTGTTCAGATTGTTGATCAGACCTTCGTCGAAAACACTTCACCTTCCAGAACTGACGTACACGTGTTGAAGCTCTGCTCCCAGACATTTCGGTTTCACCTTCGTCAGCATCACAGAAACTATCAAGGAGTTCCAGTTTCCTACAGCTAGGCTGACCTCAAAGAATGCATTCGCTGTAAAATTCACTTTACTTGGCCACACCCCCTTCTTTTGTTACTTTAAACGTTTTGTTAGAAATCGTCTCTAATGTGGAGCAGTTGTGGTACGTGCTTTTTAATTTGGGTTGAACAGACATCACACCAAATATTTGAGGTCTGTTACCTTAATGTCCCACCGCCGAACACCTGCCTCGCATCCGCTTAAAAAAAAAAAAACGTTTATTTTTTGCCAGGTTTCCGATCTGACGATGGGGTCATGTTCCTCAAACTGGATCTATATCAGGTTTCACTACCACTTATGAAAGTGGCCCAAATCAGAACTGAAAATGTCAGGTTCGTTATGTTTGGCTGTTCGTGCTGCCACACTGATGACGCATCTGAGTCACATATGATTTGGGCCACTTTTACCTGCTGTGTGAACTGAGCCTTCATCCCTCTTCAGATGGTATTTGGTTAACATGGGCAGGTGTTATAAAGTCATTTTGTACCAGATCTTCAGTGAGTTCTTTCTGAATGTGTCAGGAATTTTTATCATAAAACAATCCACAAAAAATAAGCTCTGGTTATGCTGGTCCCGTATGAGATCTTCTGGAAGCCGTATTTTAGCTGTATCTCTCAGAATCGAGATGGTCAAGAAGGTATCGAGATCCTTCAGGTTGGTGGCAGGTCTGTTCTTCCAGAATTACAGGTTTTCAAACCATGGAGAAAGTAAAAATGGAGCAATGAGGTGATGCGTGGTTTCATTGGACAGTGACGATCTGCAGCTGTGTTCCAGGTTCACGTTATGACTGACTTGAGCTGGCAGTGAGGTGTCAAAATGTGATACTGAGAGCTGATTTGGGCTTAAGAGAATCCTAAATCGAAAACACTACTGCTGCCCACCGTGACCGCCGTCCTTCAGCAGACAGTGTCCAGTCTATGGACCCCACGGTTACACCAACATTAGGATTAAGTGTAAATCCTAGTTGAGGTTAAGCCTCCTAATTCTGTTGCTATATTATCAGTCACGCACACACACACACACACACCCTCCCATCACATATAATACCCCAGAAAGCAGAATAATCTGGTTGTGCTGCAGCAGTTGGAGCTTTTAATGCACCAAACCAGTACAGACGGTGTATCAGATCTGTCCGTTTGATTGCAGGGTAGGACGCAGCGCACGTCGCAGCAGCCAGACTTTTGTATTTAAACTGCAATATTTAGGCCAAATAATAAACATCAATAATAATAATTATGATTTCAGCTTTTCAGTGTTGTATGGACCACTTTGTGTGGATATCGGGGTTTTTAAAGCTGAAAAACGAAGGTCCTTATCGAGGAGATCCATGCACATCGCTGGACCCCCGGCGTGCTGTGTTCTTTAAGCATACACTTGTTTGTATGTGTGTGATGCAGGAGGAGGCACTAAGGAGGCAGCGAGAGCAAGAGGAGTCACAGCGGCGACAGAAAGAGGAGGAGGAGCGACTGGCTCAGGAAGAAGCGCTGCGCAGATTAGAAGAGAAGAGGAGGGAGGAAGAAGAAAGGAGGCAAAGGGAAGAGTTCCTCCGTAATCAGGTGATCTCTCACATCTCTGTCTCTCGTTCCATCACTTTGTGTTCTTCTCAAATGCACGATCTTTTATTTCTATACCCTTTGGCCGTGTGCTGGTGGTCATTTTAGGTCCACCGACTGCATGGGTTACTCTGCTGGACTGAGCTTTAACTTCTCCGGCTTCAGCGGCTCTTAAGGTGCTTTTTTTACAAGCTGTTGTTGTGATTTGTATGTGGGTCTTTTAGGAAGAGGAGCGACGGAAGCAGGAGGAGCTTGAGGCTCAGAGGAGGCAAGAAGAGGAGAGGCGTCTTGAGGAGGAAGCGGCGGCGGCTGCTGCAGCAGCGGCTGCCGCGGCTTTGGTACGACAGCAGCAGGAGGAGCAGAAGAGAAGAGAGCAGGAACTGCAGAGGCAGCAGGAACTGCAGAGGCAGCAGGAGGCTCAGAAGCAGCAAGAGCTACAGAAGCAGCAAGAGCTACAGAAGCAGCAGGAGGCTCAAAGGCAGCAAGAGCTGCAGAGGCAGCGGCAACAGCAGCAGGAAGCCCTGCGCCGGCTCCAACAGCAGCAGCAGCAGCAGCAGCTGGCTCAGATGAAGGTGAAGAGCACTGTGATGTTTCACGCCAGCCGTTTGTAGACCAGCAGTCTGTTAAAATCACAGACTGGGGAGCTGTTGAAGGGTCTCTCTCAAAATATGGCCTGAATAAAGCTAAAACAAACACTCAACATGGTCGTGATCCAAAGCTGGGAGAGGGAATCCCAGTCCTGGAGTGCTGGGTTCTGGCATGGCTTTGTGCTTCTCCTGCACAAGCGCACTGGTAGCTCTGTTGGAGCAGGAGAATCAGCAAAATGCAGGAGTCCAGCACTCCAGACCTTTGATCCAGCGCATTCATTATCTATCAAACATGCTGGAGGATGTACGTTCAGTGAGAACACACACACACACACACACACACACACACACACACACACACACACACACACACACACACACACACATGTATATGCATAGTATGTGTGTATGTTCTCACTAAATGCTAAATAATTATTGACATTGAAACGTATTAATTATTGAAATAGTTTTTGTTTAGAATTTTGGAATTTTGGGATTTTCCATTAAAGATGCTGCTTAACAGCAATAAACATCTCTGATAAAGCTGACCTACATAAATCCCTAACATTTGTGAAGATCAGACGATTGGTGTGATGGGATTCATTATTTGGTGGATTTTTTTCTCCTCCAGCTCCCATCATCCTCAAAGTGGGGTCAACAGTCAGCTGCTGCCTCCACGCTTTCACAGACGCAGAACACTCTGTCTCTCAGCGAGATCCAGAAACTGGAGGAGGAGAGGGAACGACAATCTCGGGAGGAAGTAAGACTGTCTACAGCGTTTCTCAATAATTTAATGTTGAACAACTGCAGCAGGAGCTGCGTTCAGTACATGTTTATATATGTAAGCGTTTTTACTTCCTTCGGTTGTGGTTTGCTTTGTAACTGGAACTGCTGTCTGACTGTTTCATTCCACTGTTGTGAACAACAAGGGAAGCCAGCCTTTTCCTGTTTACACTGAAAAAATTGTATTGCTGGTGGTCAGTAGAACCAACAGGTGTTGTTTTTCAATATGTCCATAAACATAAAGCCAGCTTGTCGTAGGTGCAACGTCGGGACTCGTTGAGAAGCAAGCAGCAAAGGTATACATGAAATGCAGGAGCCTCCGGATCCGTTACTACACCAGTGCCAGAGCAGCTTCGTTATCTAGGTTCTAATCATGGTTGTATCAGTAATATTTGAATATGGTGTCACACTGGACTGTCGCCGAGTCACTCAGAATGGCAGCAGATCATCTTCAGTGTCTTGATGGTCACGGCCATGGGTTTGGTGTCACACGTCCAGAAAGCCTGGTGTCAGATCACCTTCGGTCTTCAGTACAGACACTGTAAAAGCACAACGTTATGTTAGAGGTTCTGCAACCAGTGGTTCTACCTTCTACCTAACAGGACGACGCTCGTCCACACACTGCTGCCGTCCCAAGATCTCGTCTTGAAGACACAGATACTACGCCGTGGTCAGTCTCATCTCCAGATCTGTCCCTGATTGAAAATGTGTGGGATGCTATTGGACACTGTATCAACTCTCCACCCCTACCACACCATCTGCAGAACTGAGTGAGAACATTTAAGCTGCATGAGATGGATCATCACAGGACACTATTAGGAACCTCTACACCTCCATGCAGAGACGTCTGGCATGTTGCGTTAAACCCGACGCCGTCCTGAAAGACACCACTTCTCTATGAGTAGATCAATAAATATTGATCATTTCAGTTTATAAAGACATTTCTTTTTGTTCTCCTGTAGCAACGACGCCAGCAACAGGAACTCCAGAGGCAGCAGCAGCAACAGCAGCAGCAGCAGCAGCAGCAACACCAGACCAAGCTCTCAGGCTGGGGCAGCCTGGCCAAGCAGCCGGCTGCTACGAAGTCCCTCCTGGAGATCCAGCAGGAGGAGGCCCAACAGATGAAGCAGAGGAAAGAGCAGCAACAGGCTACGGCGCCTCAGCAAAACCGCACCCAGAACAGAACCGTGAGTCCTGCACTCTATTCACCCGTTCCTTCGTTCTTCAGGAGTCACGATCTGATGTTTCCGTTCAGTTAAAACATTTGGACAAAAATCAACTGTTTAATGTGTCTTTGCTCAGGCTTATCTTCTATGTTGTTTGGCGTTTTGGAGTCTTGTGCAGTGCATATATTTAAAGAGCAACACCAGCCCTTTTAGGCCTGCTGGTCATTGTGATCTTTAATACTGGCTAGTGGACTGTGTTTCTGATACAGTTTCAGTAACTACACTGCTGCTGATCTTTAATACCGGCTACCGGACTGTGTTTCTGATACAGTTTCAGTAACTACACTGCTGCCGATCTTTAATACCGGCTACCGGACTGTGTTTCTGATACAGTTTCAATAACTACACTGCTGCTGATCTTTAATACCGGCTACCGGACTGTGTTTCTGATACAGTTTCAGTAAATTTTTTTGTGATTTTTCACAATTTCTTTGCAGGTTCTGACCTCGGTGTGGGGTTCTGTGAGCAACACTGGTTCTCACTGGACTCCAGACAGCAGTATCTGGGGCGACGCTCAGAACTCTAATGTGGGCTTCTGGGACGATGCAGTTAAGGAGACTGTTCAACCTCCACCCTCACGGAAGAGCAATGCACAGAAGAACAAGGGAAATGCTAACCTAAGGTAACAACCCTGCAGCTGTGTGTTGGAATGCCTGGTGCACTTAATTTATAGGTAGAACCAACAAACCTATTAGAATGTGTAACGTTAATCAAGAGAGATGCGGTTTCCCAGGGATCTCATTTTCAGCGTTAGCCAATGCCTTGACATTTGCGATGTTCGTAAGCCAAAGAAAAAATAAGCGTCACCTCTTTTTGGAAGGTACCTCTGTGGTTTCCTGTTGAGAATGACTTTGCCTGTATGAAAAGTTGCCCCCTTTTCCTGTTTGTATTCTTTTGGTTGGCATAAACCCGGCCTTTTCTTATCCAGAACTTAGTTCTTATTTTTACTTGTTTCTTTAAGACCAAACGAGTAGTACATCAACATGGTGCAAGTCCTACAGTTAAAAACCTTAGTCCTTTTAAACTCTGAATGTTGTTGGTTGGGTTGATTGATCACAACACTACGGTGTTGTACTGCAGATACAGTGGCATGCAAAAGTTTGGGCACACTTCAATAGTTTAAGAAATAGCAGTTTATCATTTTGGATTTACAAAGCAGTACCTTGCAAAAGTACAGGAGATTTGAGAGCTCGGATGCCTTTGACTTATTTAGCCTGTTAGGTTTATGGCTTGTTCGTGGTCATCGTTAAGAAAGCCCAGGTGATGCACATTTCAAAGCTACAAATACAGAGACTCCTAACCTTGTCCCAAAAACAAAGTAGCTATGGGTTCTTCTAAGCAGCTGCCTAGCACAAGAAGTTAACATGAACAGTGGAGTAAAGGTAAAGTCCAGAAGACCTAGAACATTTCAGAGACAGCTGCTCATAGCATGGTTAGAAAGGCGAATCAAAACCCTGCTTGACTGAAATGTCTGCAGACTGAAAGGACAGATATGGACACCATCAGGATACTCTTTGAGCAGCAACATTGAACTGTTGTCCAGGCTAACTGCTCTGTTTCTGCTCTCCTGTCTTAGTAATAGCAACAGTGCGAAATCCAGTAAAAAAGTGGAAGAGGAGGAGAAGCTGTTGAAGCTCTTCCAGGGAGCCAATAAGACTCAGGACAGCTTCATGCAGTGGTGTGAGCAGACGCTGCACACGCTCAACACTGCCAACAATCTTGACGGTGAGAGATTTGCACATGCTTTCATAAACACACTCGTAAAGCTTCAAAACAGACTTTTTGCGTGTGGACAGCTGTACGCAGGGACATTCCCAGGCATGAACAAGGTCCTGCAAGGTGCCACATAGAGCTGGCAGCAACAAACTCTGTTTATATGATTGCTGTAAAAGACACCGAAAGTTGCAAGTGTGTTAAAATAGTTTAAGTTTACAGAACAGGCTGATGAAAACACAGTCCAGTCGGAATGTTTTCGGTGTTATTCAAAATGAGCATTATGGCAAATACATTTGAAGACATATCTCTGCCGTTTGTATTTTTTCCCACAATTTTATCCCTGTTCTCTACAACGGTCAAAACTCAAGCTGTACCAAGAGCCCTTTGAGCCTCAAGTAGAGCTCGGCTTGACCCACCGTCCCTCAAAACACAAGGAAAACATGCATCCAGACTCTTTTCTGTTCTGGCACCAGAATGGTGGGACGAACTTCCCCTGGGAGTCCGAACAGCTGAGTCCCTCACTGTCTTCAATCGCAGACTGAGGACTCATCTGTTTCAGGAGTATTTAACTCCATCATCTACTTGCTAAGGATATTTTCTGAGTGAACAGCAAAGCACTTGTGTAAGTCGGTGGAGAAGGGCGTCTGATAAATTCTGTCCGTAAATGTACAATGTAAATGATTCAGAATGAACAGACCAGTAGAAATGCTCTAAAAGTGCTTGGAATAAATGTATTGTTCATTAACGTCCATTTAAAGTGAGGAACATTTTGTCTTGAAGTCACTTTTCTGGAGATGCATGTTTGATATGCTTCTCACAAATGTATTAGTCGTGTAGCTGATTAGATGCTGGGTGGTGCAGATTTAAACGATTGTGTGCGTGAGTCTCCTGACGTTAGAGGTTTTTATCCAGTTCTTAGCCCGTTGTTCCTCCCCCGCTTCAAAAAATAACTCCACCCACTCACTGCACAGCCTGCAGCTCCTTCTCCAGCTCCTTACACACACCGACACATTAAACTCCACCCACTCACTGCACGGCCTGCAGCTCCTTCTCCAGCTCCTTACACACACCGACACATTAAACTCCACTCACTCACTGCACAGCCTGCAGCTCCTTCTCCAACTCCTTACACATACCGACACATTAAACTCCACCCACTCACTGCACGGCCTGCAGCTCCTTCTCCACCAACACATTAAACTCCACTCACTCACTGCACAGCCTGCAGCTCCTTCTCCATCTCCTTAATGCCTACCTGTTATTGTAACTAATGTAGAAAGAACCTAAAATATTGTCTGTGTCTTTTCCTTTAAAGTCCCAACATTTGCATCGTTCCTGAAGGAGGTGGACTCTCCATACGAGGTGCATGATTATGTGCGAGCGTATCTGGGAGACACGCCCCAGGCCAAGGACTTCGCCAAGCAGTTCCTGGAGCGTCGTGCCAAACAGAACGTCAACCAGCAAAAACCTCTGCAGAGTCAGCAGCAGAAAAATCAACAGGTCTGCTTGTGTGTCTGTCTGCGTACTGTTCCTAAAACACATTTTTCCAAGCCTAGCCTCAGGTCGCCTTTACAGCCCTGGTTTATGGTCCAGGAACTGGATTCACAAAAGCTTTAGTAATAGAAAATGTGAAGAATCTTAAGAGAAAGCTAGATTAGAGGCAGTTCTTCAAAAACCTTAAACTAAACAAAATAATGTGTGTAAGATGTGAAGCTCACCTTCGGTACTACGCCGTGGTCGGTCTCATCTCCAGACCTGTCCCTGATTGAAAATGTGTGGATGCTCTTGGACGCTCTATCAGCACTCCACCCCTACCACACCATCTGCAGAACTGAGTGAGAACATTCAAGCTGCATGGGATGGATCATCACAGGACACCATTAGGACCCTCTACACCTCCATGCAGAGACGTCTGGCGTGTTGCGTTAAACCCGACGCCGTCCTGAGAGACACCACTTCTGTATGTGTAGATCAATAAATATTGATCAGATCAGACTACAGTTATCAGTTATTGATCCTGATCACCTTCATCTTCTAGCATTGCAGTCCCACACGTCCTTCTGGGTAAAACCATTTTTGATGTGTATCTTTTGTATCTTTTGTTTGAGTTTTTGAAGAACAGGATATTCTTTTTTTTCTTAAGACACTTTTATGAATCTGATCCCAGAACAGTTTAAAATCAGTAATGAACTTTAGGACCATATTAAAGAGGCCTGTGGATCTTGGTTGTTATATGGATTTAAGCACACTGATATTGAAGCACCTGGTGATTGGAGCCAACGTTTGCAGTTGTCCCAGCTTGGAATTGACCATCAATGTGTGGTGATTTTTCTGCTTTAGCAGGACTCCGTGTGGGGGGTGAACCAGACTGTATCTCAGGCAGTGTTTCAGTCCAACCACTCCTCCACGCAGCAGCGCTTTGAGACGGTCACCTCGGGCAAAAAGAAGAAGAAACAGAAGATGGTGCGAGCAGATCCCAGTTTGTTAGGTGAGCTGATGCAGTGTTCGCGGAGTTCAGTTTTTACTTGGTTATTTTTGATGCCATAAATCATTTTTATTTTCTCTCTTTGTCGTCGAACAGGTTTTTCCGTCAACGCGTCGTCTGAGCGATTAAATATGGGTGAGATTGAGACGGTGGAGGACTTTTGAGACCTGCTGACAAACTCACTTCCCCTACTGACTATTTCCGTTCAGAACAACGTTTTACCCCGTTTCTGTTTTGTTTCTGTTTCTGACCCTCCTCCTTTATCGTCAGTCCTCATCTGTTGATTCCAGCTGTGAAGTTGAGGTGCTGGAGCCTCACGAGAAAATCCCCAGCTTTGTGCCCCAGATCTTATCGGGTTGCCACTTCACAGACAGAACCAAAAATAAGAAGAGGGAAGCCATCCTCTGCTGAGCCAGAGAGCAAAGGGAGTCCACATACTTCAACTAAACATCGGATTGTGTTTGAATGTCCTCATCAGCGACAATTCAGCTGCATAATTGACTCTAATCGTTTTTTGTGTGCATTAAAGGAGTTTATAGAAGCCACTTAGACAAAAGAAACTATTTACCCCCATGTAATATTTTATTTATTGAATGATTTGATTTTCCTTCCCCCCCCTCGGACCCCCACTTTCCTTTTATTTCCATTCTCTTCCTTTTCTTCGCTGCCACGTGTTGGAAGAAGACGACGACAACAACGTAGGACCTAAGGACATGTAATCACCGCTGTCCTGTTTTAAGGACGTGTTTGAAAGTTCCAAGTAGTTATCCATTTCTTGTAAAATATTAGGCTGTTTAAAGAATAAACTTTCAATTCTGCATCTGTATAATAATATATGGAAACAATGAACCAATGGAGTCATACTTTTTTATTGCAGTATGGAAGAAATTAAAATAAAAGGCAGTCTCGATGTGGGCTGTTCTGCATCACCTGCTCTCTTTATGGACACCTTTGTCTGTTTTATTGGAACCGAGACACACGGGCAGGTTTCTGTTCCTCTGTGTGAGACATGAAGATGATGCTTTTTTGTTTTACTTTTGGTTTTCTCTTTCTTGCCTCGTGGTTTGCTGATTCATTGACGGAGTAACCTTCTGTAATTGTTATACAATGGCCTACAACAGTTTGGTCACCACTGATTAAAGATACACATTCCTGTTATATCATTTTGTATATATTATATATATAATTTTGGGCCCCTGCATGGTTAGGACCTAGTAGTGCCTCCTTTGGCAAGTATCACAGCTTGTAAACACTTTTTGTAACCACAATTTGATTCTTGATGGAGTCTGTCCACAGATTTTCAGTGATGTTCAGATCAGGGGTCTGTGAGGACCATCGTACAACCTTCACCTGCACATTTTGAGGTCTATTATGGATTTTGAGGTGCATCGTCCGTTTGTAGAACCTTTTCTGAACACACTCCGGTGCTCTAATCCAACAGGACGACGCTCGTCCACACACTGCTGCCGTCTCAAGATCTCGTCTTGAAGACACAGATACTACGCCGTGGTCGGTCTCATCTCCAGACCTGTCCCTGATTGAAAATGTGTGGATGCTATTGGACGCTCTATCAGCACTCCACCCCTACCACACCATCTGCAGAACTGAGTGAGAACATTCAAGCTGCATGGGATGGATCATCACAGGACACCGTTAGGAACCTCTACACCTCCATGCAGAGACGTCTGGCGTGTTGCATTAAACCCGACGCCGTCCTGAGAGACACCACTTCTGTATGAGTAGATCAATAAATACTGATCAGATCACAACCACATGGCATTAAAATAAAATAAGCAGTGTCAGGAATGTTGCTGGTTCTCACATAGGATACAAGACCGTTCCACACAGTTCCCCTTTCAGTAATACTTTAAAACCGGCCTGTGTTGATTATATTTTAGGTGGTTTGTTAGACCGAATGCAACCATGGACACCAGTACCACAAACGATTCTCAGACTGGGCCTGAGTTGGACAGAAGTGCCCGTTACTGCTTTTTCCGGTTCAGGGTGAGAAACTGAGTCAGTAAAAAGGTGGAGATCATTCAGCAGGTCTGCGTAAGTCACTTTCCCACTGCAGATGAATATGATGGACCTGAAGCCTGGTAGAGTGGACATGAACTGGGTGGGCTGTGAGCAGAGGTGTTGACAATGTCCACACTGTCCACAGACAGACCCCTCCTTTCTCCACCCTCTCTCCCTACACCTCTACCTCTTCCCCTACATTGAGCTTCTTGGTCTGGTAGACATGAAGAGAAGCATTCGACCTAACCTGGACAACATGGCCTTTCGCAGCAGCTCCAGCACACCATCCAGATTTCTTCTCCTGGCCACCCTTGCATTCTGCGTGGCTTTGGTACGGACAGGTAAGGACTGCCTTTCTTCTGGCTTTTACACCAAGTGTGTGTCCATCGTTCATGTAGTCTATATGCTTGAATTATGCAGAAATATCTAATGTTAGAAGATCTGAACTGCAGATCAAGGCAGCCTGGTCATAAAATTCCCATCATTTCTTAAATAATTTTGTGTTTATGAGGGTTTTTTTTGCACCAGTTTGAAGGCTCTTCACACATTTATACAGTATTTCTATACAAACATGAAGCCACAAGTGGTTCTTGGCTGGCGTTGCTCAAAGAACCAAGATACAGACCAAACTTGGAGAAGAAATATCCCTCGGAATTCCCAAAGACTGTGCAAATTATTACTTTAATGCTGTTTAAAAAAGTCTTTTTCTCAAGAATGTGACCAAACCACGTGCATTACAGTTTAAACACTGATATATTTCTTTAAAATCCCCACCAAAAATATTTTTATTAAGATTCCAAACAGGAATAGAGCAATTGATTGACCTGGTCCTCGACTCCACAACAATTTAAATTGATATTTTCATTTAAAGGAAATTAAATGGTCTGGAACTGTGTTTACTCCCTGTATTCAGGGTTCCCCCCGTCCTGTCTAACCCAGTCTAACTCCAAAACACACTAGTTTGCACTACAATGTACTAAATAAAATTAAAAAATAAGAAGTGAAAAGCCTGAAATTACATGAGGCAAATTTGCCTACATTAATGTACCAGGATTGATTAGAACCATGTAAACTTTATTTATCTTTATTGCAGAAAACAGTCGGGTTTCTAATAATAATTAACAAACAATATCTTGTGCAGATCTAGTAAACGGGTCGTTTTGACTCCGTGTGGTTCAACTTTGAGAGGCCACTGTTTCTTACTATGAATGGTTCTTACTGAGACTGAAAGTTTGCCTTTCTCCATAAAACGCCTCACTGATACTCCTTCATTAGGATTTTGAGTAAACAGCTTGAGCAAACGTCAGTTTTGCTCACTACGTGTACACCACAGCCTCTGTGCTGGTGTAGAAGGTTCCCTTCCACATGCTTTCAAACATGAGCACCAGAAGAGGTCCGGTCCAGTCGGACTGCCGTCAACGTTTTCACTGTCTACACTTCATAACTATGTTTATCTTCACCTGAAACCCAGTTAGACCCTCACCCTTATCCGCAGATCTGTATTTAAAATGTCTGGAGACGGTGAGACGACGGTCGTGGCCTGAGTAGGTTTCCACAAACTCCAGCGTCACATTCAATGACTCACTAGTTTTTCTCACACCAGGGTGCTGAGTTTGTGGATACGGGCCTGAAACACACAAAGAATGCTTGTGAGACGCTCTGGAGAAATGGGCCATCACCCGTGCTGATGCACCCAGACAAGGATACAGAGGTTAAGCACACAGGCAGACAGTGGAACATGAGTTTCAAGCCAAGAAAAATGACCAAAAAAAGGAGAAAAGTAAGCTGGAATATTGTCTGGAAATATTGAAATATATATTGTTTTCAAAATGAATATAAATTAGGAGACTTCTGCTACAAGGAGAAAATCCAGAACATCTACAACACCTTCATCCTTAAGCTATTAAGATGTTTTTGGAGATGAAATAACTGGAATTAAAACTTGACTATCCATTTTTGGCTGTTTGACCTTATTCCCCTCGTTGAATAGTCTGTAATGTCCATTATGTCCACTGGGTTGCAATGCAGAGGAAGGGTATTGGCAGGACGTGACTCTTCAGACATTTACTTTTCGCTGAATGTTGAACGGTGGGTGGTCACTGTTTTTGTTGAATTGCAGGATCTTGACAATAAATTGTATCTATATGTTACTCTGAAATGCATGTGTGGCTCCACCCCATGTGGGTGACTGGGGTTCAATTCCCAGTCTGGGCAACTACGATGTGCGAAACCAATAAGAGTGCTTGGGAAACACTCCTGGAACTTGCTCTCAAATCCATGTAAACTTCATGTCATCATTGTTTCATTGTGCAGGAACAGGAACCTAAACCAACTCGACTGCTCCTGCCTCCGAAACGTTGTTTGGATCGAGCACTCGATCATGATCAAAGAAACTGAGATGATCACACGTCCCTACACTAAGGCAATACCATCCTGTTCTCCCAGTCTGTCCTGTCTGAGCCCTACGACCTGCTCACTGGGTGTGGTTCCCACACTTCTCCTAAAGGATGTGCTGCTTAAAAATGGTCCTAGTATTTTATCCATCATTTACAGGTCCTAATGAAATGGCTCGATCCCAGCTCGTTTTCAAGACCCCTGCTGATGAGACCCCCAACCTGGATCCAACAATTCTCAGAAATTCTAGATCAATTTTTAAACGATCCTTTATTTCAAAACGTTTCGAGAAAGTAAATGATCACCTAAACAAAATGATTTCAAGCAAGGTCCAAAGAAGTCTTGGTACCTCTGTCTGAAGTCGGAGGCATTTTTGACACGGAAGCTTGAAGTGCATGAAACTCCTGCACTGGAGGAGGAGGTTGGCAGGGGGGGGTTATGTTTACAACCATAAATTTCAAACTCCAAGCCATGTTCTACAAACCTCAGAAGAGCCTATGAGAGTCTAGAAGCCAAACATAGCAGATGGTTTAGGAGCCAAACGCTTCACTCCTGCTCTCTGGCCAGTGTCTGAACAGAATCTCTATCCTCATAAAAACATAGAAATAACTGTGTTTTAAATACCGACGCCTGGCTGTGGGGTGATGTGAGGACATGGACACGTCCATCACCCTGCCATGGAGGTAATCATACTAATGGAGGAAGTGGCCTTCGCACTTATCTGCTGTCTTTTCCCGGCTGAGGGTTTAAAAAACGACACCTTAAGGGAGACACATACCACATGTTCCTGATTGCTCGTCTGTCTGTGACGTTTGTGTGGTTTTACAGACTGAAAACGGTCATCGTTCATTTGCGGGGATCATTTTCTGATTTGGTTACAGATATGTCTGATCGACTGATTTGCCCTCTTGTGCCAAAACCCAGTATCTAATCAGATACGCCTTCATAATAGAGAAGCACAAATGTCTCTCTCGCTGTCTCTCTCTCTCTCTCTGTCTCTCTCTCTGTCTCTCTCGCTGTCTCTCGCTCTCTCTCTCTGTCTCTCTCTCTCTCTCTCTCTCTCTCGCTGTCTCTCTCTCTCTCTCGCTGTCTCTCTCTCTCTGCCTCTCTGTCTCTCTCTCTCTGTCTCTCTCTCTGTCTCTCTCTCTCTCTGTCTCTCTCTGTCTCTCTCTGTCTCTCTCTCTCTCTCTCTCTCTCTCTCTGTCTCTCTCTCTCTCTCTCTCTCTCGCTGTCTCTCTCTGTCTCTCTCTCTCTCTCTCTCTCTGCCTCTCTCTGTTTCTCTCTCTCTCTGTCTCTCTCTCTCTCTCTCTCGCTGTCTCTCTCTGTCTCTCTCTCTCTCTCTCTGTCTCTCTCTCTCTCTTTCTCTCTCTCTCTGGATGATGAAAAGCTTCAGAATCCGCTTGCATTTTCCATAACTGCTCTGTGAGTCAGTCTCCACTCTGCTGGCCGTGTTGAGACTGCTGCTCTCCGCCCTCTCTGACCGTACAAGCTGCTCTTTGTGGCCTTTAGTGAAGGGCTCTTTGACTGAGCGCTGGCGGCCAAAGCGACAAATACTCAGAGCTGCACATGTGCAGAGCCTCCATTTCGCCCCAAGGCCGTTTATTTTTGAGACGGCGGCGAGAGTTTTACAGTGAGCAACATGTCGGTCAATGCTTGTAAATAATGCAACTTAAAATGGGACAATGTCCGAGCGCCAGCATGGCTTTCTGCCCAGTTTCTAAGTCCTGCCTCCACCAGAGAGGTCAGGAGAGTCAAACTGTCCGGATCAACAGCAGCTTTTTCTGGTAGATGGTTTCAGGTGGTATGAGCTGGTCTTTGTTGGACAAGATGGTTGAAAAGGTGGTCACCCATGCCCTACACCCTTTACCGGTAAAGCCGTTAGTTAACCTGCTCTTGACCAGTATAGTGTATGATGAATTTGATGTTGGTCATGCTTGGTCATGAAGATCAACCAGCTTCCATTTGCTGGTGATGCTGGTCAATCAGCATGGTCAAGCTTGGTTATACTGGTAAAAAAAAAAGCTGGCCAGGCAGTTTTTTTGACCGGTTGAGAAGTAACTGGTCAACTGTACTTGAATCGTGTTGATGGTGTACTGGTATACTGGTTTGTAATAGGGAATATTGTGTCTCTGTCCCTTACACTCTGGACTGGAACACTGGTAAAGCCCCTTTCACACTGGGAACTCATGTTTCTGTTTCTTTTTGAAATTATTATTATTAATAATATAATTAATAATAATAATCTCTGAATCTCTGAGACTGAGACATCTTCACTGCCTCGTCCTCAACTGTCCTCATTATGAACAGGGCATTGAGGACATCGTTTAATACTATATGAGGTCTGTCCTTCTCCCAGAGTGTCCTTAAAGACTGACACGGAAAACAGGGTCAAACATCCATGGTTTCCACATAGGTGTGAAATGTCGCGTTGCTAGTCCAGGCCATGACCTGCGGAATGCAAGTGAGAGAAATGAGAGGAGGGACAAGGGGACGGAGCGGGAGAGGACTGCAGGACAAAACGAGTAGTGAGAAAGGAGAGCTAATCCTCCACAAAGATGTCCATTCATCCATTCAATCAACCAAGTCTGCCTGCAAACCCCCCCCCCCACTCAACTGCATCATCAAAGTAGGGTCTGACTAACGTTCACCACCACCTAGAACCTTCCGTTCTGTTTCAGAATGACCAGGCAAACAAGACTTTACCGTAAACACGGTTTGTGAGCCTGACCGTGGAAAAGGCGCGATAATGTTGGTTTTTCCAGCCTGAGCTGCTTTAAATTCAGGGGTCTTTGCTTTGGGGCTGTTTGTTGATGTTGTCGGCTTTATTAAACTGAGCTGGTGTTTGTGTAGCAATTTTGAGTCCATCCTACATATAGGCCAGAAATCATGGAGATGCCATATTTACTGTGTGGACAAAAGTATTTGGACACCGGCTCTTTCATTGTTTCAAGGGTATAAAAAAGAGACCATCCTGCTGTGAGGTTCTCAGTGCATTCAGTGACCAAAGCATTACTTTGGTCAAGATTTTGGATGATCACCACTCCTCATCCCAAAAGTACTGGACAGAGCTCCACCATTCCAGAGAACACAGCTCCACTGCTCCACAGCTCAATGCTGGGGGGCTTTGTACCCCTCTAGTCCACGCCTGGCATTGGACATCTAGTCCTTTTCTATTGGCAGTACTTTGCTACAGGGACTAGACAAGCTGTGTGTGCTTTTGCACATCTGTGTCAGCAGTGGGTGCAACCTAGAGTAGCTGAATGTGTTTATTAGAAGGGGTGTCCACACATATTTTGACATATAGAGGACAGTAACTATCAGTGCTATATTATGATTAATTGAAATTGAAATATTAATGCATTTGGAATTAAAGAATCACAGCATATAAACACTACATGCAACATTAAATATTCAAATCCATTCGTGATGATAATTTACTGACATTTGATACGAAATGGTCATATTTTACTCATTATGTGTGAAATGCAGAATATTTCAAATAATATAAAATATATTATTAAAATATTTGATAAATATCACAGTATCAACATTAAAACAAAAGAAAATTCACACGTAATTAATATAAAATAAATAAATAAATAAATAATAATAATAATAATAATTTTTCAATTTACCTTTCTGAATTAAATTGAGGAAAAAAACTTTATGATATTCTAATTAGTCATATAAATTTGTTCTTTACTATAAACTAAGGTATGTTTCTTGCCTTATTTGCCTTGTTCATGGGTTTCCAATTTATTATAAAATATAACTGATATAACTTTGTAATTAGTAATTAAAATTAATTATTTAAAAACTGAAATGGGTTTTATTCTGTCTCTCCGAGAACAGCAGCGTGGCACAAATAAAACTTTACACACAACTAATAATCGAATTACAACGAGAGTAAAATATTTCCTCTTCTATTATTTTTAACATTTTTGTAATTAAAAACACCGGAATGTCTTTTCATCAGTAAGCAATTATTAATAATTCTAGACAAACTGAAATTGATCGCCAGCAAAGAATTTTCAGCTAAACTGCTGATGATCAAATAAAGATTGATAACAAAAATAATAAAGGAAACAATAAATTACACAAACAGTAAAAAAATAAGATGAATAATGAAGTAAATGTTAAGTAAAATATAAAATGTAACCAAAAATAGAATGGAAAGTAAAATTAGTCCATATTTTAATATAGAAATCATTTTTTAAAATAAAAGTCATCAACTTTATTTTTAAAGCACATTTAAAGACAACAAGAGCCGACCAAAGTACAATTGACAACATATAGTAAAACAAATAAAACAGATTTAAAAACTAAAAATAAAGAAGGGATGAAATGGGTAAAAGAAAGACAACTGAAAATGAACGAGTAAGACATGAGAAAGGGTCAAGAAACAAATCCCAAATCTTTCTGCTTCCACAGAAACTGTTGCTGAAGTTTCTCCCACGCTACACAGCGAAAACCACGACATACTCTCCGGAGGGGGTGCACCGAGTGATGTCACAACTAAAGACCCCTTTCAGGATGTGACACGAAACACTTTCACAGACTACGAGGACAACACAGACACTCCAACTGTGGATGAAGAAGGTAGAGTAACACTTCACTTCAGGTTCTGGATATGGCCTAAAAATCTAATATGCATTAGAAGAAGATCACTATAGACGACAGAGAGCGTCACAGAGCGGTGGGCAGCCCTCTTCACAGCACTCGGGAAGTGTGTAACGCTGCGTAACCCAAGACATGTAAAGTCTTGTAATATTAGTCTAGCGCCTCAGCCCACATGCTTCTCTCACTTTCAGAGCTGGTTCTGGATCTCTTAACTCCAGAAACGCATGTGTAAAGCGTTGTTCCTGAGGGGCAGCTCAAACCGTGAATTCCAGTTCTTGACACTAGAGGGAGACCATGAGCAAGAAAATATCAATTCTTGTGTTGCACTGATGTAACTCCTGTGTGAATACATACACAGATGCATTTAAATGATTGCTTTATGTCCTCCCTTTGCAGTTGTCCTGGGACCAGGAGCCATCACAGCCATCGTCATCGCAGTGTTCCTCGGTGCCTCTGTTCTCCTTGCCCTCATTGTCATCGCACTCAGAAAATTCACCGCCTCCTAGAGAGCTGTTTCTGTCACTCTCTCCCTCTTTCTTTCTCTTCATTATCATTGTTGTGTCCCCTGCTTTTCTTTCTGCTGTCTTTCTGGTAGAATTACATGTCCAAATATTTGTGGACACCTTCATAGGATGAGACAACTGCACATGAGACTCACGCCTGCATGCCCCACAAATAATATAGAGATAATTTAAATAACAAAGCCCTACATGACTAACAGAACTCGCTATGAATGCAGAGAAATCCTCACAGCAATGTTCCAAAATGTCCCCTTGTTTTTTGCAGAAACATTGGATGAGCAGGTGTCCACAAACTTTTGGCCATATAATATAAAATTCTGTTGGGTGTAATATGCTTTTAGCCACCATCATTATGGAAACATTTACTTTGTAGAAACAAATCATCCCCTATAATAATAACGAGACGATAAACTTCTGGTGCCCCTGGTGGCTTGGAAGCATTTATTCAATCATTGTCAAAAAATAGCTGCACCCAGAAGGACGTGTGGGATTGCAGTGATGAAGGTGATCAGGATCAATAGCTGATCATAACTGTAGTCTGATCTGAACAATATTTTTTGATCTACTCATACAGAAGACGTGTCTCTCAGGACAGCGTCCGTTTTAAGCAACACACCAGACGTCTCTGCATGGAGGTGTAGAGGTTCCTAATGGTGTCCTGTGATGATCCATTCCATGCAGCTTGAATGTTCTCACTCAGTTCTGCAGATGGTGTGGTAGGGGTGGAGTGTTGATAGAGCGTCCAATAGCATCCCCCACATTTTCAATCAGGGACAGGCCAAGATATATGCAGGACTCGTCACTGATGATGACCCGCTGCCGTCCTGAGTGACCCTATGACCGTTTGGTTCAACACAGTGCAGTCTTTGGCGACGCTGACGTGGTGCTAAGGGCAGTCATCGTAATGGTCTGCATACATGTAGTCCTGCCACAGCACCAGAATGGAGAGCCTCAATGTTCACTGATTGTCCACCGTTGTGGGTGTTGGGTCACTTAATGCATTTCGGACAATCCATCGGTTCTCTCTCTCCATGGTTTGTTTAGGTCTCCATGGTTTGTTCTTCTGCCAACAGTGTGCTACAGTAATGTCCACCTGACCGGTATAGTGCGCAGTACACTGATAAGACCATCCTGCTTCCCGGAGACCTGCAGTGCCACCGTTCTTGAACTCTTCCTGGAATTGCATGGAAAGCACACGCAGCAGGACGACCTCACATCAGGAACAGCAATAAGGCCTGTTCTTCGTTGTCCCACCACGTCTCCGTGCTGTTGGTGGTTCATTCTGGGTGCAGTATTTTTTTTGACAATGAGCGTAAAAGTCTCATAGAAAGAACCAGCTCTGGCTCTGATGTCGGCGAGGAAACACTCGGGTTGGGTGTGAAGGTGTGATACCTACAGCAGGTGTTTCCAGTGCAAACTTAGGTTTGTGGTGTTTGTAGCTTTGAGAGACAGTATTTTAATGATATTCACGGCGTATAACTAAAACATTGTGTTTTGTTCTGAATGATTATTGTTATTATGTTGGTGTTATCTGAGGTCTCACACTTTAGTCACGATTACTTTGTATCACTAGCTGTTCCATAGAATTTCCAAAGAAGAGAGTTTGGATTTTAGATGTTCCTCCTTCCTACCTGCTATGACCTCCTGTGTCTCTTTTTTTAATCTGCAAACGTCATTGTGAAATTAGACGAGATCACGCTGGACTGTGAAAGTTAGTGTATTTCTGCTTGGCGTCTGTTCCAGCGTCCAGGTTTGTAAATAAGTGTTCTAAATCTAAATCCTACCTAAACTCTGACTCGGTCACCCAACTCCTGATGTCTGAGGATGAAATTTCGAACATGACCTACAGACTGAAATGGTTTGTGTGTGTTTTTGGAGGGTTATGCTGGTATTTCCACAGAAAATGTTCCAAAGTATAAACATGAATAAAGATAATTGTCATCTCTTAGATGTCATTTTATTACTCATCGTCATCATCATCATCATCATCATCATCACCCCAGTTTAAAGACTCTGATCAGACTGATCAGAGAGAGGGGGCGGGGCTGATGATCAACCTGCATACAGACTCTGACTGATCAGAGAGAGGGGGCGGAGCTAAACTTTTCAAATTTCCAAATAAGAAGGGATAATACTGATACATACAGAAATAATAGAAAAATAATAAAAGACTTTCAGGTTGTTTTCTACTTGTATCAAATATTATAAATGAAGAACTAATTATAAATATCATCAATAAAATCATCAAATAACTCACTAAAATGTGGTCAAATTCATTCAAATATCTAAATTGTGTTCATGTTAGTAGCATTTGGCGCCACCTGCTGGACAAACAACAAAACTACATCTGAAAAGAAAATTCAGTAAAGTAACGAGCTGTTTATACATCTGATTCTATACAAGCTTCACAAAAATTAAAATAATAAATAAAATAAATAAATAAATAAAAAAGGTTAAAACAGGAACAAAGTATAGATGACAGATCCCCTAGTGAGCAAGCCACAGTGGCAAGGAAAAACTCCCTCAGCTGGAGGAAGAAACCTTGGGAGGAACCAGGCTCACGAGGGGAGGACCCATCCTCCTCTGGTCAAACTACTTATACATAGTTCGGGGACACTGGACCCCTACATCTCTGTTCTATTACTCGGGTATTGAAGTAATGTTAAGTCTCTGTTGGACATAATATTAACAGTAGATTTCTACAGTTGGTGATGGTGGGTGAGCAGCTAGTCCATGGTAGGGTGGGAAACTAGTCCAGGTCCAGTTGGTGGAAGGTGGAGAGCCAATGTATACATGTATCAGGGGAGCTTGGAGTCCTTCTCAGATGGGGCAGAAGAGCTTGAGGTTAGGACCTAATCAGTTCAGGCAGTTCAGGGTCATCGTTAACTGGGAAAAGATACAGAGATGAATTAGTTTGAAATTTAAAAAGAGAACAGAGAATGTAAACATTACCAGAGTGTGGCGAGTGACTCCGGCAGATCTGATTATAACAGTGTAACTAAGGAGAGAACCAGAAGGTAACATAAACATGGAGCATCCTGAAACATTGGCGTCTAAATGCTCCACCGTCACAAACCAGAGTGATCGTGAAAAAGAGTCAGACGGCAGCACCAACATCCCAGTTTACCGTAAATCCCAGTTTATCATAAATCCCAGTGTCTATGAACCCCTGGATCTGCAGCCTGTAACTAAGCTAAGACATTAATGACCAAATGCTACACTGAACAAGTAAGTTTTCAGCTTAGACTTGAAGACTGAGACAGTGTCTTGAGTCCCGAACATTATTTGGAAGGTGTTTATATATGAGTTTTATATAAACCAGCTGTCAGTAATGCTTATTAATAATTAATTTACAGTTCCAATCCGAATGGTTTACCCTTCATCAGTCATGTCTCGTGATGTAAGCT
This sequence comes from Acestrorhynchus altus, assembly GCA_034509495.1. NCBI lineage: Eukaryota > Metazoa > Chordata > Actinopteri > Characiformes > Acestrorhynchidae > Acestrorhynchus > Acestrorhynchus altus. The sequence continues at coordinate 1,871,885 of CM067502.1, read as the reverse complement.
GCGCGTGCGGCTCGTTGGTCTAGGGGTATGATTCTCGCTTAGGGTGCGAGAGGTCCCGGGTTCAAATCCCGGACGAGCCCGATTTTTACTGCATATCTATAATCGAAAGGAAGCGTTAAATACAGTCACGTGACAGAATCATTACTTCATTTAAATAATTTAATATAAGAGGAAAATAAAACACTTCCTTTTAAGTATTTTATAGTGGTGTTGAGACAGACAGACAGACACAATAAATAACACAGGATAAATAATCATGAAGGTGATGGTTAGAAATGAAAATAAAACGACTGTTGATGGAGAATAATATAGCCTTGTATAATAATAATAATAATAATAATAATAAAAAAGCCTTGTTTGCGTTCAGTGGTGAAAACATTTGACCCCGACGTGATTTGAACACGCAACCTTCTGATCTGGAGTCAGACGCGCTACCGTTGCGCCACGAGGTCTCGAGCGCTCGTCCATTCGGGTTTCCTTAAATCATATACAATACTTCATATTCTTTATTTTCGGGAGAAAACTGCTGAAACCAGTTCAATATGTTTGTGGTTCCATAAAAATAATCTTATAAAATATAATCTTAAAACGATAAAACAATTCTATAATGTTTAACGAATATATATGTTCATGTGACTGTTGTTTATATAGGGAAACGGGGAGTGCACGCGCATGGCCGGTTAGCTCAGTTGGTTAGAGCGTGGTGCTAATAACGCCAAGGTCGCGGGTTCGATCCCCGTACGGGCCAGATTCCGTTTTTCCCCTGAATGGGTTTAGACCTCAAAACACACTCCTCAAAATCAGTTTTACCCAAAAAGACCTGCCACGGACCCTTTATGGAGGTTCAATATTAATTTAATTTAATTTAATTTAATTTATTTTAATCTAATTTAATTTAATTCAACTTAATTTAATTTAATTTAATTTTTTGCAGAAGAACAAAAAAGTTGCAGATTGGTGTCTATAAGTTGAGAATCAAAAAACAATTATGACATTTTATAATATAACTTATTACTGTGACAAAATGTATGAAAAAATGCAGGTGGTCTGAATGCTTTCAATTGCTTCAAATGTTAAAAATAGATTAAAAAAAGAAAAAAGAGAAAAAAAAAAACATGAATATGTGGAAAATCCTACCGTTACGTAAATTCTTACAAAATCTTTCTTTTGGTTACCATAATTAAATTAGAATATGTGAAAAATGGTTCTTTTAACTGTCGATCAGAACTCCCTCTGGTCAAACTACTCATCCATTATTGATCAGGGGACACTGGACCACATGTCGGCTGTAATCCTCGGTGTACTGAAGTAACGATAGTTTGATTATGGTTATAACAGTAGCAGGATTAGGTTCCATGTCAATATGGTGTTGAGCAGCCAGTGCGAAGGGCAATATTTGAGGTACAAGTCTGAACAGAAAGCATGCGCTCTTGCGAGGCAGCTGCAGGTTTCAGATGCAGTCAATGCAGGTGCTTCCAATGAGCCGAGACGCCATGATGGCAACAGAACTTACACCTTCTTGGCTCGAACCTTCTCATCTGCTTTCATATTTTTCTAGACCAGCTATTTTAAATTGGACTTCATTCAGATTCTGTGAAATTTATTAAGTTAGTTTAAAACATGTAATATATAAAGCTTTATTATTATTATTATTATAATTATTATTATTATATTATTATTATATCATTCAGACTTTTGCTGAGTACAAAGGCGAGGTCGCAAATCATCTCGAGAAAGCCCAGGATGTCAAACCTACCCACCAAGTTTCATTTCTGTCGTCTGCTATTGTGCTGTAGGTTCGACAGAGGCAGCGTGGAAAGAAGGAGGCGTTAAAACAAACAGTCACAAACCTTTATTCTTAACGACGTACAATAAATTTCAAGGCCAAATCCCAAATAAATAAAGTAGGACACATCTGCTATAACCTCACATGGCAGTAATTCCACCGAGGAGATAAAGAGCCCAAGACGGAGCAATACAAAAAAAACAAAATGAGTAAATACATATAAAGGAGGTATTACATATGACATGATTGCAATAGAATGTAACAATGGAAAAGAGCAATGCATATTTACAGTTGGAGTGATAAAGGAGTGTACATCATGCCAACCAACTTGCTGTCGCCGCAAAAGAAACAGGCCGGCAGTGGATTCGTTTCTCGTCTTCATGTGACGCGCAATCACTCAGAACGAGTCCCGTTTTCGGAGTCTGCTCGTGATCTGGAGCGAATCTGCGAGCGGTCCTGCGCTGAAGATCACCACGAGGAAAGCAGATGGTGCTAAGGAGAGATTCCTTCGGTTAAAAAAAGCAAAATGTGTTGAGCATCTCAGGTAGGCTCTCCCAACACACCTCCTCATCACATTCATGGGTTCATACGCACTCGGAGATGTAAGCGTTAACCACTACGCTGATGGGGAAGCCACACTGGAGTACATTTGCCTGGACGTTGGTTCAAAGACTCAACAACACAAGTGTGCACGGGCACAACGATATTTCCGAAGGCCGGTAACATTGAGCAATTTTCAGGTCCCAGGTATTGACTGGTATTGGCACAGTATCCCACAGATAAAGCTCCAGAAGTGAGGGTCTTCTGTGTTATTACACATTAAGTGGTTAATGCTTGTATGTCGGTGTTTAAAGAGATCGTGTTGCTTTAAGGACGTTGTGAGTTGCTGCTTCTTATCTAATCGTCAGAACATTGCGACGTGATAAATATATCAGTAAGTAAAGCACTGTTTGAAAAGTCCTGAAGCATTAGGTCATATCCACCAATCTTATCAGATGATTTAGGTCTATAAATTCAGTACACAATGTTGTATGGGTCAGGCCTTTAAATGGAATGGCTGGAAGTGTTTAGGTCAGTCATTTTTCTAGTGGATCCAGATCCATGACGACGTGGATTAGTACAGAGGAGAACAACCAACAAATGAACACACGTCTCCAACGAACTTGCTACGAGAAACGCAACCAACAAATTCAAGACTCTTGCTTGCTTTGGAGCCACTTTCAGACCATCTAGGTCAACGGGGGATTGGACGCAATGCAAATATCAACATCTGAAGGTGAGATACTGCAAGCAGAGTCCTTATCAGGTCAGAAGCACAAAGAACATCTGGAAACCCAACTGATGTTCTTAGGATATCAGACAACAGAGCTGCAATAGCTGGAAGAACACACCGACCAACCTCAACATTGGAGCACTAGGGTTCTAGAATTACAGACACTGTGTCCACTCACTGTCCACTCTATCAGACACTCCTACCGAGTGTCTCCTCCTTGTAGATGTAAAGTCAGAGACAGAAGCTCATCTGTTTCTGCACAGTTTGTGTTGGTCGTCCTCTAGTCCTTCATCAGTTCTCACAGGACGCTGCCCACAGGACGATGTCGGCTGGACATTTCTGGTTGGTGGACTGTTCTCAGTGCTGAGAATGACCCAACACCCACATAATAGCTGCTCTGTGGTGGTCCTGTGGGGTCCTGATCATTGAAGATCAGGGTGAAAGGAGGAGAATAAAGACTGCAGAGAAACATAGTTGGGTACCGTGTCTAATGACACTTTTTGGAAGTTCAATATTGACGTCTCTTGGTTTAATAGGCATGATAATGGAATTTAACCAGTGGAATTAAAGCTTAATGGAAATGCTCATGAGGTCTAGACTACTTATAGTAAATGTTTACAGTTTTTAAGTGCAACAAATGAAGAGAGTTTTTAAAAAACGAAAAACTAAACTAAAAAAATCCTACCGTTACAGCAATTCTGGTTACAGACATCTTCATTTTGGTTACTGGAATGTAAGTATATAGAGCAGGGATCACCAAACTCCTGGAGATCTACCTTCCTGCAGGTCTGAACTCCAACCCTAATGTAACACCCCCCATTCAGCCAATCAGGAACTTCTAAAGGCAGTAATTAGTTGGATCAGGTGGGCAGGATTGAGGAGGAACGTACATCTCCAGGAGCAGGGTTGGCGAGCTGCGACATAGAACATAGCTTTGCAGAACAATTCGTAAGAGATGCACGATACTGAAAACCACATCAGTGTCGGTGGATCACAACCGTTTCTTGCTACAAAGTGTACGACTGCATCTCACAAAAATCTGAATATCATGAAGAAGTTCATTCGTATAATTTCATTCATTCATAAAGTTGATTTTTTAATGTAGAGTGAATTATTTCATTATTTCATTGTGTTTTATGTTTGGTTTGTATGATTTACGGCTCAAGAAAACCAGAAATCCAGTTTCTCAGCTTGACAGAATGATTAATTTTAAGTTTTAATAAATGACTAATCAGACACCGTCAAAACTACACCTACAAATGCCACTTTAAAGAGCAACACCAGACGTCATCGAGAGCAGATCATCTTATGGAGAGACGCTACTCAAATCTGATGTTAGCAGAGATTATTTTTGTTGATGATGTTCTAATTTTGTGATATGCAATAGTATACGGTTTAGGATCCCTTAAGCTACCACGGCAACCCTGTACGTTTTCGTTGATGAACGTATTACATATGACTGTAATCATGTTTCCAAACAAACTGAAATGAAATTGAAAATGTGAAAAATGAGGCGTCCAAACTGTAAATTACAGAGTTAATATTCATTAAAAGATTCTACTCAAACACTTTACAGACAATATTGGTGTTTAAATACTGTTTTTCTAAACATCTTAAACTCTCATCATAATTCCTTTAGAATTCATTTCATTTCAATGGTTAAATGTAATTGTTGGCATCGGGCCGTGGTTCATATTTGACTAGTTAATTATTGTACTCTGTAAAATCTACGTTTACGCGCTTGTACCAAGAGATCTACATTTCTAACTACAGAAATCGAATTCTTTATTTTTCAGTAAACAGAGTCGATGCAGCCCCCATTTCTACACTTTACAAATGTTTACGTATCAGTGACGGCAGATATATACACGAAAAACAACTGGATATCAGAACTGGTGTAATTTCCCATATCAGTGCATCCCCACAAGTTATCAGCACAAGTAACGTCACCTATACATCACGCCAACCACACTGGAGTTGACCACCATGATTTGGGGTGGACATATCGCAAAAGCATCCTATGAAATAAGACACTGCACACGATCCTCTCAAACTCGGAGAGAGAGAGAGGTCTAGACATTCATGCTCTTGGGGGCTGAAAATGTGCGTTTCGTCGAGTAACACATACTTATTGCACATTCGTGTCTACGTTTATCGTTGTTTGTGACTATAGTTGGTGACTACCTAGAATTATGACAATATCAATATCAAGATTCACTATAATACAATATCAAAAGAGAACATTTCATTTACAGCGGCCTCCGCGGACATCTGGGAGCCCGAACTGGAACCTCGGCCTTTCGAAAAAGGTCTCTACAAGGCATTGAACTACATGAACCCCGACACGTTTCGCTCCCTTGTAAACATCCATGCAATATACCGGTAGACGTCCTATGAAGGTCGGCTAAGGGAATAAAGGCTTAACATTTGCACAGATCTAAGTAAAATATATATATATACTCATATACATTTCTATCCTGTATAGTATTGCATTACGGGTTCTTGTGAAATACGTTTCTAGTTACAGTCGGATATACAGGTACAGGCGAGGGAGAGGAGAAGGCCGACAGCAGGGTGAAGTGGAGGAAGGTCAGGCAGCAGTAGAGGTAAGAACAAGCTTCGTTTCAAGTTAGACTGTTCAGTTTAGAATATTAAGATACAAAACACACTCGCACACATTCGCACGCTCTCACAACCAGGAGTGATTATAAAGCTTGCTGGTTTCTACGCGAACAACACATGTTATTAGATTGGCTCCTCGGTAAGGACACAGAACGGTAGTATGATCCGCAATAAGACGAGAAATGTCTCGGACAAAACGACGACACTTTGACACAGTGTCAAGATCGACTGCCATATTTACAGTGTGTCCAATTTTCATGATGAACGGACCAATAGAAATGCTCCAAATGACTCGGTTGACTCTCAATGCAACTCTCAACTCTCTCGATGTTAAAAGATTTCATTGCATCTCCTGTAAGGCGGGTATTAAGGAGATACAAGATTTTTGCACTACAGGAACAATATGTAAAGTGTACATTGATGGAGGTCCAGAACAAGTGTGTGTGGGCGGAGCTTAGTGAAGAGCAAGCAGTTTAGAAAGCAGCCAGTCATTGACTTCTCTGCTTCCTAGGTTGCGGTTTGTTGTTTCTAAAGGATGTCGGGACACCGCTGCATAACAGAGGGAAAATCGTCTTGACAATAACTGAAGCGGGACTGAATTTTTGCAACCACTAGGGGGCGTGCTCACTAGGTTCGAAACAGCAAAATGTAATTTTTAAGTATAAAGTTGTAGATAAAAGAATTTATACTTTAGCAGTTTAAGCGAAATTTTTGACAAAATGTGATAAATATCAGAGTCGTATTGGACTTTACAGTCACGCTGTGCCATTTCTAACCATAACAGTGTGACGACTGAGTACAAACAAAAAAAATACCGGCGATTTTAGTGACCTTTCTGTGAAGACTGTCTAACCTGGACAGAACCGCTATTAAATTGCACATTTGAGGGAGAACCATTCCCGGAAGCATAGTGACATGGGAACGTTTTTGTCAATTCCTCTAAAAGTTTGTAGAACCCTATGATTTCGACAAAGATGCATATTTGATTATGCATGAAAATATAAATTAAAAAAAGAAAAATGAGAAATAAATTGGGAACAAATAAATAAGGATTCCATAGGCCTGGGTGAGATCATCAACATACCAGGATATGAACAGAGCATCGTTTATATCGAGTTACACCTTTTTTTTACTTAACATTCTGTTCTAATCTTTTGGAAACCTTTTCTCAGCCCGGCCCCCTGCTTTCAGCTCCTCCTCTACTCTGCTCCCCTGCACGCTGACTAGTGCTCTCACATATCGACGTATCGTATAACCGCCATTCCGCTACAATATCGCGATATGATTTCTGTCCGTTTTGTCCAGCTGTGGGGCTTCGTAGGGCCCTGATCTCAAACGGACAGTCTACGTGCTACTGTGGCCAACAATCAATGGCAGCAACCAGACACGAAAGGCAGCATTAAGAATCACCAACAATGAATGGAAGGTTAGAAGACCACGACTTTGCATAACCACCAAAACCCAGCTGTTGGTATCATTTCTGGGTTTGATGGCGTGATATTAGATAAAGTATGTCTTTAAATGATCGGTACTCTATAACGCTAGTGGGGAAAGTGGGTCCTTCTAGGTTCACTACTGTACAGCTTCACTACAGAACATAAAAAAATCCTCAACAAACTGGCACGAGGGCCAAGAACCGAGCACACGTTTTTACAAGTATAGTACAGTATATTATCATCTACATCACCATGACCGCTGTCAATACCTCATCCCAGAGCAAAGGTAAACAATTCTTTGTAACAAACTTTGGGATGAAGGTGAAACTGGGAAAAAAAAGAGGAAAAATACACAAAGAACCAAGAACGAGCGAGAAAGAGGCCTGCACATTCAAATCTCTCAAGGCTTGATTTCACAAGACACGATATTCATTCGAACGGGGGACAGTATAAACAAACCGAACCAAACAAAAGGAGAAAAAGAGCAAAACCAGACAATAACGTTTCCCTGCACAGACTCGAGCCGGCCAGCTGAGTCAACCCTACCCTTTTCCTGACAAATAATACGTCTACACGCCACCTCCGACATCCGGGATCCAAAGTTGGAAAGCATAGCGTGAGGACCGTCAGGAAACACAAGCTTTTGGTGGCGGAAGGGTCGTTACGTCTCCGTAATCTGTAATACAAATCTGTGTGCTGTGTCTCCAACAAGTCTCTCAGGGGTCGCCCTCCGCGTCCCCCCAGGGGAGGTGCGTGAGCTGCTACAATTATTATTACTCATCAGCAGCATCACGTGTTGATCAGCTGACCATTCCTTGGTGTTGCGTTTTTCTTTAGAGATTTTTTGGTCAGATGAGAATCAACTTCACTGTGACAAGAATTCAAGTGTTCCTGATTTGATCGCAGCAGGAGAAGGAAGAGTGCGAATGGTCCTAACATCCTGTAGGCGCTGTGGTGCGGTGTGTCCCGAGTCCTCCCCCTCTGCCACCGTTCATCCTTTTCTTCCCTCACTTGCCCCCGTACATCCTCTCGATGTCCTCCTGGTAATGCGTTTTCAACTCTTTGCGTTTAAGCTTGAAGGCGTCCGTCACCAGGCCCGTCTCTGGAGTCCACGGCTCGGCGCTGAGGCGAATCTTTTTGGGGATCTCGAAGCGCTCCAATTTAGCTAGAGAGAGAGACAGAGAGACAGAGAGAGAGAGAGAGAGAGAGAGAGAGAGAGAGAAAGAGAGAGAGAGAGAGAGAAAGAGAGAGAGAGAGAAAGAAAGAAAGAAAATGAGCACACTGGTAAACATCTGTCTGTTGCTGAAAAAAACAAACAAATCAATCTTCTTTAGATCTGAAGTGACTCTGTCTGAACTGGACATTCAGTCCAGACGTTAAAGGGACAGATCAGATGGACATGGATAAATATGGCAAACTGACAATTTTTGACAATCACGAAAAGCAGTTTGGACACTGGGCTGCAATCACCTCCAGCAAAGATCTTCAGATTTAGCATTAGAAAACACATGCCATTGCAAACACCTTGTATGTCCAAAACATCAACTTACAGGAGAAGAAAACACTTCCAGTTTAGTGGATGTCAAAAAAAACAACAATCCAAGTAATTTGGAGCATTTCTATTGGTCCATGCAGGGCTAGGACAACTTGTATCAGAAACACAGTCCGGTAGCCGGTATTAAAGATCAGTAGCAGTGTAGGACTGTGTTTCTGATACAGTTTCAGTAACTACACTGCTGCTGATCTTTAATACCGGCTACCGGACTGTGTTTCTGATACAGTTTCAGTAACTACACTGCTGATCTTTAATACCGGCTACTGGACTCTGATACAGAGAAAGGAGGCGTTGATAAAGGCCACTAGTTTTGCTCTTTAACTGTGTTGTACTGTAATGATCAATAGTTAATGACAGAATTATACTGTGATATGATCTTAATCTAACTGATCAGGCCGAACGACAACAAAGTAGAATGCATGAATCCATGAAGCTGAATGATCTCACCAGTAACAGCTGCGTCTGTGATTATGCGTAGCACCTCCTTCTCCATATCACGGTGGTTACAGATCTCCTCCCAGGACCCTCGCACCCCCTTCTGTTCAGCAAGTGTCTGTAGCTGTTTCTGATTGGGTACCACAAAGCTGATCACATACGATTCATCACTAAATGGTGAGAAGAAAGAGAGAGAGTCAGTCATCTGCTCCTTCCAACAAAACAGGACTTCATAGATACATTATATTAGTATTAAAGGACTCTACTGTCCAGGGAAAGCTTTCTACTAGATTCTGGAGCATTGCTGTGAGGATTTGATTGTGTTCCGCAACAAGAGTGTTGGTGAGGATCCTTTCTGACGGAATGGGCAGCAATATATCATACGTGCATGCTCCCACTGGTTGCCATGGTGATGTACAAAGCGGAAAAGTCTCCAATTGCCTGCCAGTACCTCACTAATCCCTGCATCTGCATGCTCGGTATTAACTACCTGCATTTCTCAAATGTGCTGAGAGCGCACACCATCACGATCACCCGAATACTTCACTCCGTGGTGTGTGTGTGTGTGTGTGGTCACCTGTTGGCGTATGCACATATGTTGTCGATGAGAGGGCAGTTTTTCAGTGCAGCTTCCACTTTCCCCAGAGACACATACTCCCCAGCCTGAAGCTTCACCAGGTCCTTCTTACGGTCTGCACACACACACACACACACACACATACACATACACATACACACACACACACACACACACACACACACACACACACACACACACACACATACACACACATACACACACATACACACACACACACACACATACACACATACACACACACATACACACACACATACACACACACATACACACACACATACACATACACATACACACACATACACACAGGTTACAGTCTGTAGTCTGTCTCCAGAGGCTGGTATTTTTGAGGATGGGTAAGACAACTTTAAGTATTTTCCACTCTAGGGCTGGGCGATATACTGTAAATATCGATATATACATTGATTTTTTAAAAGATAATAATTTTGTATTAACATCTGTTACAGAGCTTACTGTGTACCATTTAATTCCAAAAAACAGCGTTTCACTGGAAATGGCTGAAAGTCTACAGTCTACGTCAGATTAGATTGTAGAAATATCATAATTAAAGATTAATATGTTCATTAATTTCTGTTAATTGTTTCTGCTGTAACAGACAAATAATGACACTTTATATAAGGTTGCTGGTTTGATTCCCTGAACTGTCAGTGGAAGGCAAAGCATTTAACTCTCCAGCTGGTCCACGGCGCCCACCGCTCCGGACATGTGTGCTCACTGCCCCCTAGTGTGTGTTTTATTGCATGGATGGGTTAAATGCAGCCCTCGCGTCCCCTAGTTACTCATTTTACAAAAGCAAAGTTTTAAAATTGTGTTTTTCTAAATGATTACTTGGTTTAGGGTCATTGTTAAAAATGGCTTATGGTTTATTTTTTATATACGCCATACATTATATTGCTCTTTATATTGTATCAGGATTTTATGATGAACGGACCAATAGAAACGCTCTAAAATGTCTAATTACTCCTCGTTTACCTTCTATTCATTGGACAGCGACGATAAATTGGAGCATGTCTTGAGAAGGTCTGAAAAGAATGCGCGTTTCCTCACCAATGATCTTGAGGCAGCCATCAGGCTTAAACTCTCCAATATCCCCCGTGCAGAACCAGCGCTGACCACCTCTGTCCACGAAGAAGTCCTCTTTATTCTTCGCTTCGTTTTTATAGTAACCCATAGTAACATTGGGCCCACCAATCAGAATCTCCCCTCGGGGGTTGGGCTTGTCTGTGCTGTAGTATCCACCTTAAACAGATACCCAGAAAACAGCTTCAATGTTTGCAGCCTCAATTAAAGGTGGTGTTAAATTTGCCCCCCTGAGTGGACCCCCGTATGCTACATGAATAATACTGACCTTCCTCCCAGTCCTTCAGCATGATCTCCGAGCAGACCAGAGGAGCTCCGACTCGGCCTGTACTGTAGTCGTACACTGAACACACCACAAACACATCCAGGTGACAATGTAATAACTGCCATTACATTCAAATGAAAGTACACGATGCTCATACACAAAATGGACTAAAGTATTGGGACACCTGCTCATTCATTGTTTCTTCTGAAATCCGGTATTAGAAAGAAAAACTGTCTCTACTGTCCAGGGAAGACTTGCTGTGAGGATTTGATTGTATTCAGCAGGGCCAGGATGTTACATAACCACAACCTCTTCCACTAGTCCCCAAATCTTCTCTCTCAAAAGTGCTGGATGGAGCTACACAGGTCCACTGCTCCACAGCTCAATGCTGGGGGGCTTTATACCCCTCTAGTCCACGTGTGTGCATTTGCACATCTTTTGAGGATCGTCTGAGGATCATCTGCCTCCATCTTGCCCTCTCCCCTGCCTCCACTACTGTTACACCAACCATCTCTGTGTCCACCTTCACTACATCCATAAACCTTCTCTGAGATCTTCCTCTTCTCCTTCTGCCCGTCAGCTCCATCTACAACATTCTTTGTCCGATATATCCACTATTCCTCCTCAACACATGTCCAAACCATCTCAACCTGGCCCCTCTGACTGCTCCACCTTCACTGTCCCTCTGAGCTGCTCATTTCTAATCTTGTCCATCCTGGTACCTCCCAACAAAAATCTCAGCATCTTCATCTCCGCCACCTCCAGCTCAGCCTCCTGTCTTTCAGACAGAGCCACCGTCCCAAACCACCATCATAGCATCATCTCTGCTCTCTTGTAAACCTTCCCTTTCACTCTTGTGGAACGATTATAGGTTGGAGAATGATTGTGTAAAAATGAATCACAATAAAGCCACACCAACGTTATGTGTCCCTGATGTGAGAACAGTAATGGACCCTGTAGTTAAGGCAGTACGGTCTGCTGTATGTGGTGTTTATGGTCTCCCACGATTCTCTGGGTTTCTTACAGTCGCTGATGGTGCCAGCTCCGCAGGTTTCTGTCAGACCATAGCCCTGACCCACAGGGCAGCAGAAACAGATGTTCATGAAACGCTGAGTCGCTGCAGACAGTGGAGCTCCTCCGGACAGCAGCACCCGCATGTTCCCACCCAGCAACGATCGCACTCTCCGGAACACCAAACTAGACACACACACACACACACACACACACACACACACACACACACACACACACACACACACACAGGACTTACCATATGCATCTAAAACGAACTGTATAAACATCCTGCATGTTTCTGTATAATGAGAGAGAGAGAGAGAGAGAGAGAGAAGAGAGAGATAGAGAAGAGAGAGAGAGAGAGAGAGAGAGAAGAGAGAGAGAGAGAGAGAAGAGAGAGATAGAGAAGAGAGAGAGAGAGAGAGAGAGAAGAGAGAGAGAGAGAGACATACTTGTCACACAGTGGGGTGCCATATCCTCTAGAGATTTGCTCCATCTTGTAGTTGTAGGCCAGAACAAAGAGAGTCTTCTGTACACGGCTCATCTCATCCACTTTCGTCATCACGTTCTTATAGATACGGTCCATGATCTCCTGCAGATGGGAAGAGAGAGAAACAGACAAGCATACATGTGAAAACAAGGAAAAGAAAGACAGTTCTATACATTTTCAGTCGTGTGTGTGTGTGTGTGTGTGTGTGTGTGTGTGTGTGTGTGTGTGTGTGTGTGTGCGCTTGTTTACATTGTGTGCTTCCTTACCGGAACAGCTGCCATCAGTGTTGGCCTCAGGACACTGGTGTCTCCTTTGCTGCCTTTTTTAATTTTGGTCGACTGCAGGAGAGTAAAATAACATGTAAACACAAGCAGAGAGAACAGCGGGTGTCTAAACTGAGGTTCCAGTGAATGCACTGTGTCCTGTTCTAGACAGTCTTTTAAATGTGTAGCAAAAAACAAGAGTGTTTTTGAAAATGGAAGAATGAAATAAAATAAAAACAGCCTAAATATTCTTCGTTATTTGTATTATTTAGGTAGGTATCAGTATCATCCCTTTCGAGGACTTTTATTCTGAAATTTGAGTGCTGTCTGAGCAAAGAAAGAAAGCAAATAGCCCCTCCCTTCTCGTTTTTATTTCAGAACCCAATATCTGGGACAGTGATGTCATCAGCTCCGCCCCCTCTCTCTGATCAGTCAGAGTCTGTATGCAGGTTGAGCATCAGCCCCGCCCCCTCTCTCTGATTAGTCAAGAGTCTGTATGCAGGTTCAGCGTCAGCTCCGCCCCCCCTCTCTGATTAGTCAAGAGTCTGTATGCAGGTTCAGCGTCAGCTCCGCCCCCTCTCTCTGATCAGTCAGAGTCTGTATGCAGGTTGATCATCAGCCCCGCCCCCTCTCTCTGATCAGTCAGAGTCTGTATGCAGGTTGATGTGTGTTTACCTGGTCGGCGAGCGTCTGTGGTGAGGAGTATCCGATGCGGCAGCCATGAGACACACACACCAGTTCAGCGCTGAGCTCCAGCACGTGGGCCAGTGGAAGGTAGCCAATATAAGTGTCCTTCTCACTGTCCAAGAAGAAACACAGGCATCGTTATCACTGGAAAATCTCAATAAATAAATTGCTCTACTAGCTAAAACCTCGGGACCAGTTTCCCAAAAACCATAGAACCATTTCCAGGCTTCTGGGCACTGCTATCATTCTATGGGATCCTCACAGAACATCCAGACCAAATTAGGAATTGACATGGAAATTGTGGTTCTACATATCTGGTACTTATTTTACTAAATAAACGTACAGTAGTCACATGAAAAGGCCAGCTGTTAACAGATATATTATGTATTGTATATGTTTATGGTTTATTTACGTATATGAATGTATGTACGTTGATTATGGGATGGTTTTTATAAGTATAAGTAGTTTTATCTTGTAAGTGAGGCTGAACACTGGCCTGGAGACGGGAACCACCGGTGTTCGAGCGAAGCATGACTGCACCAGGTGGACGGGACATTCCGCTTCGGAAATCATGCAGCATTTAACATTCCTCAATCCGCACGAGCACGTCCACCCGGACTATATCACAGAACCAATTCTTGACATTCCTGAAATTGGGCCTGAGGACACAGTGCATTATCCAGCTGAATGTCCCATCATTGTGGGGGTACATTAAGTCCATGAAGGGCTGCAAACGGTCACCAAGTATCGAAACGTATCAGCACCAGTCAATGATGTGTTTAGGTGGACAAGTGGAACCAACCCATGCCATGAAAACACCCCACACCAGTTTGGAACCACCATCTGTCTGCACGGTGCCTTTGTGATAACCTGGGTCCATGGCTTCCTGGGATCAGCACTTGACACAAACCCGACCATTATCTCAAAGCAACTGGTACAGGGACTAGTCCTCTAGGGTCCAGTTAGCAACCTCATGAGCCCAGGTGAGGTGTGTTGAGCGGTGTGGTGGTGTTAACAGAGGCACTTTAAAGTTTAAATCCCACTGAACTGTGGGATATGCTCCTGTCTTGGATGGGGACGTGATTTCTGAAAGTCGCTTGTCTGTTTTTAGCCAGACGGCGCCAGTCACAGCCATTCAGCACCCATGATGGGCCACTGTGATGTCCACTGTAGGTGGTAATGCCTTCTATGATGCATTCCTCGTTCGTGAGAGAAGTGTGGACCAAGGAATGTTAAAGGTCCGTGGAATGTCCTACCTATCTGAAACCCACCCTCATGCCTTGCTCGAACTTCCCGTCTCCTTGCCATGAACATGCTGGCCAGCCTCACAATTTATGCATGGGCTGTCCACAACCATCAGGGGTCAACTTTCTTTCAAAGCTGCAGTAAAACGGGGACAAAACACGAGTGCTGCACTGTAGAAAGAGGGTCTGGGAGAGACATTCAGACACAGAGATGAAGACATCCTCACCTCAAGCCCGGGATGCGTTCTGCCATGCCAGTTACCCCAGCAATGATGTTGCTATGGGAGATCATGACTCCTTTAGGGATGCCTGTGGAGCCACTGGTGTACATGATCACAGCGATGTCAGAGGGGAGTGGGTGCTGCCGTTGCACAGCCACTGCAGAGAGAGGGACAGAGTGAAGGACATATGACAGACGTCCATACATCCATACCAAGTAGAAGTGTCCAGAAAATTAGGACCCAGGCATTTAAAGGCCTTACTGTTCTCTGGCTTGGCCCCCAGCTCCTGAACAGAGGCCATGTTGTGGACCATAATGCCCCTGGGTAAGCCAGGCCAGCTGGTGGGCTTACGGTCCACTATGATGACGTGCTGCAGTCTAGGCACGTCTAGCACAATCTCCTGTGGAGACGAACACGTATAGTATTAACTCTTTTATTCTTTACCCAAAGCTGCAATCAACAGACTAATACATCAGGTTTAATAACTTCAAAATAGAAACTGATCACGTTGACAAAATAAAAGGCGAATATCATAAAAATAAAAGAATAAAAATGTTTTTAAAGATCATGAAATGACATTTTCACCAAATCGCCCAGCCCTAATTTAAACCATCACACTGCAAACAGAGGAACTGAAGAGGATCAGGTGGTGTTCTGAGGTTCACACTGATGTTGAATGTTGCTTTAATTGTGTTATGCATGGAGGGGAGTCGTTTTTTTAGGTTGAGCTCGTGTCCCAGTAGCATCGATTCTATTCCAGGACGAAGAAACCGTGCTTCTCGTTGCTTTCGGGTATCCAAAAAAAAACGGGACCTGTTCCTTGATCTCCGCTCACTTTGCCACTTTATTAAAATAAGCACTAACCTGTAGATCCTGTGCACAGCACCGAGACAAGGACAGGATGTGTGTGGGTCGGGAAGATCTCGTACTCTTCCCTGCAGCTTATTTAATTTAGGTTTGCCAACTGCAGTGTTGTTATATTTTAATATATATATTATTATAATGTTATAGAATCATTATATTAGTGGCGATGATGTTTTAATTCAAGCAGAAACAGATATTTTGACAGACCTAGTAAGAGCCTCCACTCTGCTGGAAACACCAGCCCTATGTTGCAGTGAGGATCTGATTGCAATCAACTGCAACAGCATAAGTGAGGTCAGTAACTGACGTTGGATGATTAGTTTTGGGTCAAAGATGTCAGCGTATCTCGTGCCCAAGGGATGGATTGGAGCTTCATACCCCCGTAAGCAATGTTAGGCACCCTCGACGTCCCCAGACAGCACTTTAAATCAACCTTCCACGAAAGCACGGTTAGTATTCAGTCAAGGGACGAGTGCAGACTGACCTTGAGACGGCTCTGCAGCAAGTCTTTACTGGTGATTATGTGTGTGACCTCTGTCTCATTGAGGCCATGAGCAATTGCTGGTCCTCCCAGAGTGGAGTATAGAGTCACCACTGCAAGAGAGAGAGAGACACAGAATAAGAGAACGAGAGAGGTACAGGAAGGAGGGAGAGAAAGAACTCAATACACTGCAGGAAAACGACGTTGGATACATCTGAAAAAATGATTTACGGACGAAAATGCAGAGCAAGATGTTTCTTCTGGTGCTTAATTTTTCCATCTCAGTTTGGACGGGCTGAACGATATATCGATATTTATATCTATATCGGGATATAAACAGAGGGGGATACAGGCTGAGCGATATATCGATATTTATATCTATATCGGGATATAAACAGGAGGATACGGGCTGAGCGATATATCGATATTTATATCTGTATCGGGATATAAACAGAGGGGGATACGGGCTGAGCGATATATCGATATTTATATCTATATCGGGATATAAACAGAGCGGGATACGGGCTGAACGATATATCGACCTGGATTAACCTGCCAGGATTTCAACGTTTAAGCTGAGCTTGCAGCAGAACGCGGCTCTGAAAGACAACCTGGAACGTTATTGATTGACTGTCTCCCATCTTTTCATGAAGTCAGCAGAACCTCCTGGAGAAGTGTGTGGATTTACCGAACGGCCGATGAGTAGATATCTGCAGGTGGAACTGAGAGCTCACCTGGAAAGTTGTACATGAAGCAGGCCTGTGCTGCTATGATCCACTCGGCACGAGTCTCGCAGAAAATAGCGATGTTACACTTCGGCTTCTGTCCCAGAGCGGCCAGACCGCTGCCGAACCACTGGGCCACCTGGAAGACTTCCTCGTATGACAGCCAGTTGTAGTCGCCCAGTATGACCTACAGACGGAGAAGGTGAAGACTGGTTTTATCACACAGTACTGGAAATTAGATCATGCATCAATAAACTACTGTCTGAACACCAAACCAGCATCACCAACCCGCTCCAGCACAATCACATCTGACGCCAGGTTCAACCAGTTTAGGTGGAGAAATTAAGACGCGGTTGCCAGATAAATGAAACCAGTTTAGGTGGAGAAATTAAGACGTGGTTGCCAGATAAATGAACCAAGTTAGGTGGAGAAATTAAGACGTGGTTGCCAGATAAATGAACCAGGTTAGGTGGAGAAATTAAGACGTGGTTGCCATATAAATGAAACCAGTTTAGGTGAATAAATTAAGACGTGGTTGCCATATAAATGAAACCAGTTTAGGTGGAGAAATTAAGACGTGGTTGCCAGATAAATGAAAACAGGTTAGGTGGATAAATTAAGACTGGGACTCACTTATCTGTCCAGCACACACACAAATGCAGACCAATAAGAGTCCAAACCAAGAGTAAGTGTGGAAGAGCAGACCACTAAAGTATGAGAGAACTTATTGGTCAGTGAGATTACGTTTCCATAGAAACTCTGCTTCACAGCAATGCTGGAATTCCCAGACGTTCTCCGAAGGGGAAATAAAAAAACAATTCCCAGTAGATGGAGTTGAAATGCATGAGCACTGAGTGTGCATGTTTACTGTTCCTCACCTTCTTGAAGACCTTGCCGTTGGGTTGGACCTCATCCTCTTCACTGAACACCTCCCTGGTGCCGAGGCAATCCCTTGTAGGGAACAACTTAACTGCAAACTGGAAGACTTTATCCAGTGTGTCCACTCCCTCATGGAGCTCGGAGACCAGTCTCTGCTGGCTGTTAACTGCCCGGTATGGCCCCGATGGATGACCACTCACCTGGCAGGGCAAGGACAAGACGTAAGGTGAGAACGTGCAGGACGTTACAGGAGTGCGAGGGTCTGGTCTTTGAACAGCTTGGTGGTTTTAACGTCACCAAACATGAAATATTAAGACAGTGGAGACTAATACCCCCAAGACAGGCTAAAAATATGCTCACAGAAAACCATGACAACCAGATCACGCAGTGTATTGAAATCTGGGACAGCTCTGCTCCGAAACACAGACTACTGGATCTTCTGTCTCGTATAAGACTTGCTGTCCAGTTTATCAGCTTGTTGGACCATAAAGGTCATACTTTCACCCTGATCTTCAATGCTCAGGACCCCACAGGACCACCACAGAGCAGACATTATGTGGACGCATTATGCTGGAGTGTTTAAACCCCACAGTGTCACTGCTGGACCGAGAACAGTCCACCAACCAGAAACGTCCAGCCGACAGCATCCTGTGGGCAGTGTCCTGTGAGCACTGATGAAGGACTAGAGGACGACCAACACAAACTGTGCAGAAACAGATGAGCTTCTGTCTCTGACTTTACTTCTACGAGGTGGAGACACTCGGTAGGAGTGTCTGATAGAGTGGACAGCGAGTGGACACAGGGTTTAAACATTCCAGCAGCACCGCTGTGTCTGATCCACTCGTACCAGCAACACACACTAACACACCACCACCATGTCAGTGTGACTGCAGTGCTGAGAATGACCCACCACCCACATCATATCTGCTCTGTGGTGGTCCTGTGGGGTCCTGATCATTGAAGATCAGGGTGAAAGGAGGAGAATAAAGTATCAGAGAAACAGATGAACTACAGTCGGTAATTACAGAACCACACAGTGCTCCCGTGTGGTCAGAGGAGCTGATAGAGTGGACAGAGACAGAGGGATATAAAGCCCCCCAGCACTGAGATTTGGAGCGTGTGATTTGTACAATGTGATTGGTCGGTGAGCTTCCTGGCCCACTAAACGTTACGCTGTTAAAATAAACGCTGACGAACTGCATTGAGTTTTGATTCTCTTCAACAAATGCATCAAATATTAGTTTGAAATATTGATCATTTAAGCAAAGATCTATCAATACGATCGATTTCCATCATCACGCATCGTACTGACGAGCCCCTCAGGCCGTACTCACCGAGCGTGCTTTGATACGTTTGGCGCGGGCCTGGTTGGCCCCGGCTCCGGACAGCAGGTACCAGGGGATGAAGGTGATGACGGAATAGACCCACACCACGGAGCGAAACACCTGCAGGAGGATAGGAGGCACGTCCTCCTTCAGCTTCATCCTGACAGCAGAGGACAGAGAGAAGAAGACACCGCTCCCTCTCTCCGAGCCCAGTGGAGATGTTTTCCTTCTCGGAGTGGTCGGATCTCCTCGGACTCCTCTCTCCGATGGTGTTGTAGCGTCTCCTCCTCCTCCACCTCCACCTCCTCCTCCCTGTCTTGGTCTCTATATTTCCCTCCCGTGACCTTTATCTTTATCACAATCTTTGTTCTTTCTCGTAGGCCTTCGAGTGAAGACACACTTCCTTCTCTCTGTACCAGCCACCAAGGCCACTTCTGGTTTCTTTTCCTTTCCCCACTCGGTCACTTCCTACTTCGACGGCGTGGAAAATCTCCCAGCCAAGGGTCAAGGATCAGTTTTCCTGGAGAAACAGAAAAAAAGTTCCATTAACGCTGACTTATTAGCAATCGTTCAACCATTATTTTCACTCACCTTTCGATCATTTACCGAACGATTCATTTACGTAATGTTATGAACGTTAATATTTATTAATTCATGTTTACGTGCTTTATTTTTCCATTTAATCAAAAAAAAAAAAATAAGAGAATAAATAAAATTTACACAGAAATAATCAAATTAACCAATAAAAAAAAACAGAACAATTAGACTAAATGATATAATGAACACGTGATGAACATAAACAATATTAGAATCAAAGAAACTGATCGACTTAAATAATATAAAAGCAAAATCAGAGAGAGTATAAATTAGGAGATAATTTACATAAAATATAAAAATAAATCTAAAAATAGAAATGCGAATAAAATAAAAAATAAAGCCAAAGATTTCAAGGCAACCAAAAAAATAAAAAAATAAAAAAAATAAGAAAACACGATTAAAAAAAAAAAAGCAAAGCCAAATGTAATATAAATAAAATCAAATTATTATGGTTCTAATAAACTGAAGACATTTTAAAAAAAAATTCTATAATAATTAAAAAATAACAATAAATATGAAAATTAAACAACTAAACGATAAAAATCAGGTAAAAGGTCAGAAATAACGTCCACTGAGTCGCAACACAGCTGAGCTGAACCGTCCACTGAGTGTGCGCACGCACACACAGACACACACGATTTCACACACAAGGGGGGCAGTGAGCACACATGCCCGGAAAGGT
Source organism: Acestrorhynchus altus (assembly GCA_034509495.1). Lineage (NCBI taxonomy): Eukaryota > Metazoa > Chordata > Actinopteri > Characiformes > Acestrorhynchidae > Acestrorhynchus > Acestrorhynchus altus. The sequence goes on along the minus strand of CM067502.1, from coordinate 1,851,339 downwards.
GGGCATCCCTATTCACGGCGCCCGGAGAGCAGCTGAGTTCAGTGCCCTACTCAAAGGCTCAACGTCCTGCCAGTTCAGGGAATCAAACGGGCAACTTTCCACTCACGACACTGGTTCCCCCACGACGCTGGTTCCCCCACGACGCTGGTTCCCTCACCACCAGGCCACATCTGCCACATCTGCCCCGTCATGCCCCGACTCACGAATGTGTGGTTTCTTATGAATTGCAAACTGTAGGGAGGGTTTAAACTAGAGGCTGGAACATTGCTGTGAGAATCTAATTACATTCAGCAGCAGAAACGCCACAGAATGTGGATCAGAGTGTGTGTGTGTGTGTGTGTGTGTGTGTGTGTGTGTGTGTGTGTGTGTGTGTGTGTATACACAGTGCTGCTTTTGTTTTGGTCAGTGAGGAAGACGCTCAATCCTAAAACAGGCTCCTCAGTCAATATGAGGGTGTGCGGCCGGAGAAAGCTGCACCCATTGTTGACACAGATGTGCAAATGCACACACAGCACATCTAGTCCCTGTAGAGACATACTGCCAATAGGAATAGGACTCTGATAAAAGCTGATAAAAATGACCCTATTGGTACCATGTCAATGCCAGCTGGGCAAGTGGGGTGTAAAGCCCCCCAGCATTGAGCTGTGGAGCAGTGGAACTGTGTTCTCTGGAATGATGGAGCTCCATCAAGTATGGAACAGGGGATCTTGCCGCTGAATAAGCAGGGTGTGAACTAGGCACGGTAAAGTGTGTCTGAAGCTGCGGACCATCTTCGGTCTTTAAACAGGTCAGCACATATCCAGGTCCAGGTCTGTCGGTCAGTACAAACACTGCTATATCTTCTAGGAGAAGAGGTGGACCACTCCCATCTGCCAGTGCTGTCACAAACGCCACGGTCCACAATTCCTGCATCTACTGTAACTACAGACCACCGTCGCCTTTATTTGCAGTGAACAAGAACAAGAAATGAACGAGAAACCTGAGTCACGTAACTCCTCTGCAGTGTTCCCTTCATTGGCGTCCTGTAGCTGAACATCAGATTAAGAACCTTGATGATGATCTACAAAGCCAAAAATTGACCAACACCTCCAATCGAGCTTCAAGTACAGCTCCGCTCGACCCACCGTCTCTCAGAACGCAAGGAAAACGTGCATCCAGACCCTTTTCGGTTCCTTTGGTGCCTTTTAAGTAGAATTGATCTGCATATGCAAATATCGAGAAATTGTCTTTAGACCCCAGAAGGTCAAAACGATTTATCTTCCCGTTTTTGCATTTTGGTTGCGTTTTCCATATCAGACTGGGTGGACTGGTTTGGTGTGGGTGACAATTGGTTCCTATCTCTGCATTTTGTTGCTTGCTTTCCTGCTGCTGTTCTTACGTCTCTGCCTAAAAGCAGCTTCAGAAAGAGCACTGCGAAGAACTTCCCACTGAAGACGGCAGCCGTAGGCGTGGAATGTCGCAAGCTGACGAGAAGTGAAAGCTCAGCGTAGGCTGGCACCTGGTCTGCCCTGCCCCTGTAGTACTCGGTGCTGTAGCGACGGTCAGCACAGTGTCGGTTTGTCAGTGGGTGCGAGGACGCCCAAAACAGCTAGGATTACAGCTCTATTTACTCTAAACACTGCAGAACAGGACGACTACTGTAAACGCTGTTCAGAGTTCCTATCCATGCAACAGCCTGTGGAGGAAGTAACAAGGAGACAGTGAAGACCAGCAAGTCCAAATGTGTCCAGGGACGCTTTCTACTCCATGAATTAAGCTTGTTTATCTCCAATAAAGCATGACCAATTCAAAGGGATGCTCTGGAGAAGCTGAACATGAGCTCAGGTCACCCTGCTTGTCATCTACAAGGTGGAGACACTCGGTAGGAGTGTCTGATAGAGTGGACAGTGAGTGGACACAGGGTTTAAACACTCCAGCAGCACTGCTGTGTCTGATCCACTATACTTTTCGGTACTTGGTTCGTAAACAGGACCCGTTCCAGGTTCCAGTACCAGTTTTGCCTTCTGGGACAGACAGAAAGAAGAGTAGAGCAGATCGACAGCTCAAAGGTTTCTAGTTTAGAAAGAATAACGAACACCACTTTGCCATTTTCATGCCATCTTTGGCGAACTGCAGCCGCCAGTGATCCAAGCGATGAAATCAGGCGCTGAAGCTGTTCGGAAACTGAACAAGACCAGTGAGAGCAGAGATCTGAAACGCCCAGTCCTCAAAAAAAGCACAGCTTCTAATTTTATCCACCTCGGGGGGGACGAAAGCACAAATTCAGAAATCGTGGGTCCTGAGGAAAGTGGTGCATGAGACATAAGCAAGGCTGATGTGACCTTCAGCCCAACACATCGCATATCGGATAACATCTGCCCCCAGGGATCACCTGCACTGCACCATCGGTGAGAAAAACACTACAGTCCTGCGGGCGTTGTTGAAGCTGCGGTCAGATGTCTTTTAATTACTGATACGACGGCCAGGACGACACCGCCATCGTTCTCATAATCAGCTGCTCTCCCTCTCAGAAGAAACATCTGTGTGGATGAAGTCAAATCAAGAGAAGAGGAGGACAACCAATCAAATACAGCAGCACTGAAGGCAGCTTTCAGTGGACTGGACAAGCAACAAATATTTCACGTCCTGTAGGTGCTTGATGGACATCCTTCTAGGAAGGCACTGCACTGGACCAATGGTCTCTACTGTCCAGGCAAAGCTTTCTACTAGGTTCTGGAGCACTGCTGTGAGGGTCTGATGGCATTCAGCAACAGGAGTAGCATTAGTGAGGTCAGAATGTTGGGTGATCACCATCCCACCTCATCCCCAACTCATCCCAGAAGTGCTAGAAGGAGCTCCATCACTCCAGATAACACAGCTCCACTGCTCCACAGCTCAATGTTGGGGGGCTTTAAACCCCTCTAGTCCACACCTGCTGTTAGACATGGAGACAATAGGGTCATGTTTGTTTATCTGCTCCAGAGAGACCTATTCTATTGGCAGTACTTCTCTACAGGGTAGACAAGCTGTATGTTCTTTGTTCTGGAAAGGATGTGAAAGAGAGGTCTATTGTCTCTCAGAAGCACTATATCTGAGGCAGCGTGGGGTGCAACCACGTCCTCAAACACAGCCCACAGATACGCTGAGTCCAGATGATTTTAGACCAGAAACCAGATGTGGGTCAGTCACCGAAACTGAAGGCGAGAAATGTAGAGTAAACTGGCTCATTCTGAAGGTCAGCATCATTTGAAACATCATAGTACGTCAAATAGGGGGAAATATGAGGCAGGTTTAGGTTCAGCTGGGTTCCCATCTGGAGGGACGCTGTCCTGCACGGCCAGATGATAAATAAATGATGAGAAACAGGTATGTTGGAGCTGAGAAAACACTGAATGGTTGACGTCTTGCAGGCTGTCGAAACTGCTTTAGGTGGCAACAGTACTGGGTTCTGGGAAGAAGGGATGAGGGCAGAGCGGCATGCAAAGGCATTGGCACCCCTGTGGCACTTCCCTTTGCACAGTACCTACACTAGACGCAGGGCATCGATTGGCCAGAGAGACTCATCACTCTACTGTGTATATGGTCCCTGTCCAATGAAAACAATGGATCTCCAAAATGACAACTTTAAAGGAGAAGGCAAAAATGCTCTTGACTTTAAATGGACATCGAAGTAAAATAATGGTGGTGGCAGCATCATGCCATGGAGATGTTTTTCTGCAGGAACTGGGAGACTGGTCAGGGCAGAGGGAAAGATGACAACAGGACAATGACCCTAAACACACAGCCAAGAGAACAAAGGAGTGACTTCAGGACAACTCTGTGAATGTCCGTGAGTGTCCCAGCCAGAGCTGACCTGACTGAACATCTCTGGAGATCTAAAACTGTCTGTGCACTGAAGCTCCCCGTCCAATCTGAGGGAGCTCGAGAGGTTCCACAAAGAAGAACAGGAGAACCTTCCAGAAACAGCTGTAATTGTGTAATTTAGAGGGAAAACGAATTCAGTCTATTTGGGAGTCTATTTATCTCTGTTCTTCGATCTATCTTTTTGCTCGTTCATCCATCTTTTAACCCATCCATCCATTCATCTGTTTTTGACAATGTGTCCATCTATCGATTCACTTATCTCCATCCATCCATCCATGTGTTCATCTATCTATCTATCTATCTATCTATCTATCTATCTATCTATCTATCCCTGTACATCCATCCGTGTGTCCATCTATTTATCTCTGTCCATCATTCTATCTTTTGTCCGTGTGTCCATCTATCCATCCATCTCATTCATTTATCTCTGTCCATCCATCCATCTATCTATCTATCCATCCATCCATGTCCGTCCGTCTATCCAGTTCTCCGGGGTGTTGTGCCGAGTTGTGCTGCTGTTCTGTGTGTGTACCCCGTCGGGTCCCATAACTGCCACTGTGCCGCCGAATCGTGCTGCCCACCGACGCGCGACGCGCGACACGCATGCGCAGACCCACATCCCGCCCGTTTGGCCGATCTCGACGTTTCGCTCGATGTTTGTCGGGCTGTTTACTGCTTCGCTGCGAGAAAAGGGGATCAAACCCGGGAAGAGCACGTGCTCGGCCTGGTCACCGCTGATCAGGAGGTAAACAGAGCAGCGGACAGACTGCACGGACATGTCCACACAGCTCTGAGGACTCACCCTGGTCTTCTCGGAGATCCGGAGATGTTCCGAACCCCTGTCACAGACCCATCGCCCTCACCGTGTACGCCTGTCCTCCGCCGGCCCTGTCCTCCGCCCGGAAAGCGCTGTCCACACGGAGACCGTGTCCCTGCGATCCCATTGGCTGCGGGGAGGTGGCGCGTGCAGGGTGCTGCAGTGACGTCGACGAGGTTACCTGCGGTCATGCGCAAGTCCTAAAAGTGGACAGTCATTTCTGCACATTTTTCAACCCTTCCCGCGAACAAATATTCTGGGAATTATTTCACGATTTTTCGCGGGTTTATAAAATATTAATGTAGGGGTTTATGGCAGTGATGACGTCACGAGGTTGGTCGCTCAAACCCACCCATAGCTCTCCCCCAACCCCTAGATTAGGCTGGATTAACTGGATTTAGTGGGTTACCCAGAAGTACTGGGGGGTTGGTGGGGAGGGAACCAGCCTGGTGACTGGAAGGTTGTCGGTTCGAATTCCTGCCGGGTGCCGAATGGGTCTGCCCACCCCTCCGGGGATGTGTGTTCACTGCCTTCTAGTGTGTGTGTGTGTGTGTGTGTGTGTGTGTGTGTGTGTGTGTGTCATGGGTTTAATGTGCAGGACATGTTGGATCAACAGCAAGTACACATATTGCAATGTGTTTACAAAGCATGAACTCCTTACATTCCCAACAGAGGATCCAAGAAACCCAATGGTGTACGCTTTCGGGACACAGAGGAGAGAAACAGATCAACCTGAACTTGTGGCCAATCAGAGAGCTTGTTAATACTAATTGGTTCTCCAATAAGGAGTTGGGCAGTGGGTAATTTGATTAGGTATGAGCTGGATTCTGATGGTGTTGTTGGGATGAACCTCTCTCTGCTCTGCTGGATCAGCACATCGTCGGGCCCTTTCCTTGTGACACATGGCTACTTCTCTCGTACTACACTGGGCCCCCACTTTATAAGAAGAGACAGTGGGCAGCACTGGTCAGCTCCTTCAGTGACCAGCTGCTCCACCCTAAGTGTGTGAAGGAGCGTTATGGCAGGTCCTTCCTTCCTGCTGCTGTTAGACTCTACAACCAGCACTGCTCTCAGCAGACCCCAAACTCCACACACTGTTAGAGTTAATACAACATAATGTGCAAAATTTCTTCATCTCCCACATACAATTACCTGTAATTTATCAGTATATATATATATATATATTTAATTATAATTAATAATATTTTTGATACTGTAAATACTATACTTTGTGTTTCCGTACTGAGCGCACTGCTCTCCCTGCTGCTGTAACCCTGAGAATTTCCCCTCTAATAAAGGACGAAGATCTGATCTTCTATGTTTAATGCTCTGCACCCTCGCGCCCGACGAGGAGCAGGGTAAAAAGTGTGTGTGCTGGGTGAGTGGGGGTCTTTCATGACCCTCTTCATACATCCGGAGAGGACACTGGTGGTGGGGAGGCTGACTGTAACAGAGACCAGGACTTAAATGAAAGTAAAGCAAGTAAGTAAATAAAAATATTAATGATGATGATGATGATAAATGAATGATAATACAAACTAAAAGTTATAAAGAAATTATGGAAAAATAAATAAATAAGGAATAAATAAATAAATAAAAGTAACAATTGATAAAGAAATGGAATGAATGAATAAATAAATATAAAAATTAAAAGTAGAAATGATAAAGAAATGATGGAAAAATAAATAAATAAAATGATAAAGAAACTGGAAAAATAACAAAAAGTTAATAAAAAAGTAAAATATAAAGAAATGATGGAAAAATAAATCAATAGAAAAATTAAAGAAATGGATAAATAAATAATGAATAAAAGTTACATTAAAGATATTTTGGAAAAATAAATCATGAATAAATGGTATTATGAATAAAAGGAAATTATGGAAAAATAATAAATAAGTTAATAAAAAAATAACAAATGATAAAGAATTGGTGGAAAAATAAAAGTATAAATGAAGGAAATGATGGATAAAGGACTGAATAATGGAAGTAAAAGTAAAACGATAAGGATGGACAGTGAGCGGCTGTGACCGCTGGCGGAGACGGAGTCAGTGTAATAACACCCCGGTGCTGCAGGGGGCAGGCAGCTCCGCGCCGCTGGTGTAGTGGTATCATGCAAGATTCCCATTCTTGCGACCCGGGTTCGATTCCCGGGCGGCGCACATGCTTTTATTTACCTTTATTTTCTTTTATTACAGTTGTTTTTATGGCGCAATTAGACGTGGTTTTCTAGAACATGTGCCAATAAAATATTACTGTACGTTCATATATATTATATGTATATAAATACAAATACAATAAAGACAATAAAACCAATACAATTAATAAATCAATAAGAAATCATAAAAAGTAAGATTAAGTGTGGGAATATTATTAAATAAATAAGTACATAATAATGTTATGAAATAAACTTAATATAACCAAATAAGAAAACATAGTTAAAATGAACTATGAAAATGCAAGTGGGAGAAAATATATATTATTAAAGAAATATTCCTCAGTATTATTATTAAATATTATTAAATACAATTACTATAACCAAATAAAATGGATAATCAACAGGAATTCATAGTTAAAATAAAGTAAAAAATAAATAATAATGGACATTCATAACTGTTTACTATTTAAAAGAGAATCAACCACAAGTCAGTTATAGCCAATTTAATTTATATAACCTGCCAAAAATACCAGAGGTGGCAAATGTAGACAAACCTCACACTTAAGTAAAAGTACAAAAATTCAGGTTAGAAAATAATATTTTAGTAAGGTTTATGGATGTAGTGAAGGTGGACATGGAGATGGTTTGTGTAACAGTAGAGGAGGCAGGGGATAGGGCAAGATGGAGGCAGATGATCCGCTGTGGCGACCCCTAAAGGGAGCAGCCAAGAGAAGAAGAAGGATCTACATGTTGTAGTTCTTTTGGGCTGAACTGGCCATGCTGGCAGTTGTTTAAAATGTTCTCCACGTGTAAATGATTTGATGGACAGTGGAACAGCTGATTCCTAATTGTTCTGAGCTCTTTTTAAATCCCTTTCCCAGACTCTTTGGACCTCGCCACGGTGATCCCATTCACTTTAACAATCAAGAGCAAACCAAACTAATGTCTGAGGTTTAGATGAGACAGCCTCCTCCAAAATGTAGGCATCATAAGCTGATGAGCTCAACCAGTGCTTTACAATGAAAATCAGTGCTTCTCACCAGATGTTTCCTTCTTCATGTAGTGTCAGAGGTGGGCCTCTGGGTGGCGGACTACACCAGTTCATTCAATGACAAGAAGCTCAGCTGAAGATCTGGCAGCTTTGTGGAGCACCTATAGGAACTGTGCTTACAGTAACTTGGGCCTTTATTTCTTGTCCCTTACCTTGTTTCATCTGTCTCATCTGTCCAAACATCCCTTACATATTATTAACACTTCAGCTGTCCTGTGTACTGCGACTGAATTATATGACCTACAACACACTCTGTTCATGCACTGCATTCATATGAATGACTATTTTCACTGTGCTCATCAATGATCTTCTCCGATGAGCAGGTTTAATATCAGCTTTGATGATGACCTTACAAAATATGACATGTACCCAGAAGGAACCAACCCACTGCAATGGTGTCATACCACACTGTCATGGAGTCACTCAGAAGGACAGCGGGTCATCTTCAGTCTAAGTGGAGACGACCATTGAAACTGTGTGTGGAGGCACTGTGGTCAGCACCAAGATCAACGGCTTGTTGTCATGCGTCACACGTCCAGAAGGCCTGGTGTCATGGTCTGAGGTACACCTTCGTACAATACCAGATTACAATTTAACAGACCGTGAGGTCCTGCAACCACACAGATCAGACTACAGTTATCATCAGTTATTGATCCTGATCACCTTCATCTTCCTTCCCAACAGCACTGCAATCCCACACGTCCTTCTGGGGGAAAGTGTGCTTCTGGACAGTGAGTGTATGCACACACCTTCCTGGAGGCAACAGCTGAAAAGCTGATGAGCCAAATGGTCAGAACATATGCAGCAGAAGACCCTTAACCATTTGAAGCCATGAAGACCAGAACCCAGTGCCTGGGGTTAGTCGGGGTTATGCTTTTTGTTGTGTGTAACATATAGATTTGCCACAAGAGGTTCTTTGTGTCAAGGTTCTTTATTTATACAAGAGCCATAAAATCAGGATCACCTCCTTGTTTCTCCTCTCTCTGTCCATCCTATCAGCTCCTCTGATCACACAGGAGCTCTTTGTGGTTCTATAATTCCAGACTGTAGTTGATCTGTTTCTCTGCAGACTTTATTCTCCTCCTTTCACCCTGATCTTCAATCATCAGAACCTCACAATCCTGATGTCCTATCATCCACACCCCTGTCATCAATGACCCAGTAATTGAACTGCTTGAACCACCACTCCACACAAAGTGTGAAATTAGAGCAAAATCCCAAAATCCCAATTTAGAAATCCGTGTATTTTTCACATCCTAAAAACAGGACAAATCTGGGAAAAAGGACGTATGTTCACCCTCATTTACCTACCAAACAGCTATGGTTCTAGATTGTCAGCTATACTGTTTATACGAACCTACATCCAGCTGTACTTCCCCAGTACGACCATATTAAAAGTTTGTGAACCCTTTAATTTTCTTTCTTTCTTTATTATTTGTTTATTTGTTTGTTTGTTAATTTGCAAAAATCGATTTCAGTTTTCAGTAACTGTTGATTAGTCCTGCACTAATTTTAGCTCATTCCCGAAACCACTCAGGTCTTTGTTTGGACCATTCCAAAAGAAGAACCTTATTCTTCTTTAACCATTCTTTGGTAGAACCAAAGATGCAATACCCATATTCTCTTGAGATTCAACATATGGACAGACCACGAACCATGATACTCCCACCACCATGTTTTACAGATTGGATGCTTTTATGCTGTAATACTCTGTTTGTTTCTCTCCAAACATAACGTGTCATTTAAAGCAAAGTCTATTTTGGTCTCAACCATCTACAAAACAACTGCTTGCAACCCTTCGTATGCACACCAATGTTGTTCAGTGTTCTCCTGATGATGTACTCATGAACATTAACAAAGGGCCTATAGCTGCTTAGAAGTTCCTTTGGGTTCCTTTGGGTTCCTTTGGGTTCCTTTGGGTTCCTTTGTGAGGTGATGGACTATTACACACCTTGCTCTTCATGTGATCTTGGTTGATGTGGCACAACAGACAATTCCATAAACGTGAGCCTCCCATCCAAGAGGAACAGAGGTGCAGATGTTCAATTAAGTGTAAATATCAGAAGAACTGTCTTACAGCAGCCTGAGGAAGAGCTTTGAAGGTGGACAGAGCTGACGGCAATGCTGAGGTCATGTCTTTGCAGGTCTAGCAGTGGAAGGCAGATGTAACAGGACAGCAAGTCTTTCATCTTCTGTGGACTGTGTATGTGTGTCCAATGCGATAATTACTAATGGACCGGTCTGTCTGCCTTCTGTTCTATACTTCTCACCTACTGGTGTGTGTGTGTGTGTGTGTGTGTGTGTGTGTGTGTGTGTGTGTGTATGATATGGAGAAAAAGAATAATTTTACAATATGAGAATTACTGAGCTGTATACTAGGCTTCATATCTCAAGATCAGAGTAACCTACACACATGATACACATATCAGAATAACCTACAATGCCTGCATACAGACTCTGACTGATCAGAGAGGGGTGGAGCTAATGATGTCACTGCCCCAAATTTCAGAATATAAGTCCTGAGAAGGAATAATACTGATACAGACATAAATATCAAAAATATAAAGGACATTCAGATTGAACGACTTTTTAATATTTTCAAGAACATATTATAACTATTAAAATCTAATATTTCAAAAATAATTAATCAAAATTATTAAATGTTCAACTCAAAAACACTTTGGATGATCAATTTCAAATTTCTGTTACATAATGTGTTCAATAAATGAATGAATGAAAAATTCAAACACGTGAAAAAATTGTAGTCCCTAGTAAATGTTTTGATCAAAACATGGTAAAATGCATAAGAATGTCTAAATTCCATTTATAAATACATCTCAAATGAAGGCAAATTTGAGTAGAAACTCCTGAACAAAAATATCTAATATTATTGTTTGGCAAATGAAACTAATAAAACTAGAAGAAACATCCCACAAAATTAGTCCTAAAGTTTTAATGATTAATGTTGATTCTAGGACCCATCAGTAAAAAATAAATAAATAAATAAATATATATATATATATATATATATATATTTTTTTTTTTTAAAGAATTCTTAAGGAAATGCAATCAGACACTGAAGGATTATCTCATTCTACTATGGTTAAGGTTGGAGTTAGGTTCAGGTGGTCAGATAACTACACTGCTCCCTTGGAATGTGTTACTACAGGAACAGGCTCAAGTCAGTGTCCACAGAACTCAAACTAGGAAAATAACAGAATTGTAAATGGATGTATAAAACTGCGTCTAAGCTGTACTAGTTACATTAGAACCTTCACTGAATTCCCCAAGAACCCCTTTCATACCCTTGCTATTAAAGCACTTCACTTTCACAGGTGTCTCCCGTGGTAACCAGGCCAAGCTGAATCCTGCTCACAGGTAGTATCAGTTGCGGCAGTACAGGGAAAACACTGACGTGTGCAGTGCACAATCACCAGGATTACAGGACACTGATCTGGAAGAGCAAGTCACGGACTCCACCAGACCCCGAGGAGCTTTCCTGCTTTTCAATTAAGCACAGGCCAAGTGGTTGGAGATTTAGGAGAGGGAATTCCTTTGCGTGGCGGGCGAGACGAAGGTGAAGAATGCGCTCATTGAAGCCCAGGCTCCAGTGCTGGGTGCCTTTGAGCTCTGCTTGGGCTTAAAAATGAGGAAGAGTGGAGAGAGGGATTAGAGAACAAAAAGATCCTTCTCTGTCATCAAAGCGGATCTTCTTCATGGCTCATCCCTGCTCAAGTCCACGCCTACTGGCAGGTTTAAGCACTGCTGAGAAGGGAGTGGTGCCTGGGAAGGGGGTGGGGGGTAAAGAAGGAGAGCAGGGGAGAATTTACTTAATTCAAGGGTCTGGTTCATTTTCACACGTATCGAAAAAGTGCACTGTTACAATGGTAGGAGAACACTGATTACCTAAAGCACGTCTTATTTGATGTTCCTTTAACCTCTTGAATGCTCTTCTTATTACTTCTCTATGCAGGGATAACGCAGAGACTCTTAGGAGTGATTTAGTTTAGTATATACTGTGGCGTCCGGCAGGGTTCAATTTTAAGGCCTATAAAATTTCTGCTACTTTTGAAAGTAATGTCGTTGTGAGAGTAAAGAACTGAAGCATGGCTCTATATAAAGGGTCTAATGGATTAAGGAACCTTTAAGTGTAAAGAACCTCCAAATAATGTAAAGATTTTATGACCATTGAAGGTTTCAAAAGTATTCAAACGAATGTAAGGCCTTCAGGGGTCCTTAGACCAAGTGTCCTGGTTCTATGTGAGGGTTCTGTGCCACTTAGAACTTAATCTGTGTTGATATTGTATTAAAGGAAAGTGTAAATTGATCATTTTTTGGTGATGGAAAAAAAAGCAAAAAGAAAAAGTGGGAAAGAGAGAGAGATAGTGAAACAGAGAGAGAGAGAAAGGAGAGGTGGAGGGACAGAGCTGGCTGAGGGGTGGGGTGCAGATTTCAAAGGTAATCTTTAACTCTAAGCCTCGCAGACAGACTCAATGTCCACCCGTCGCTCTCTCTCTCTCTCCCTCTCTCTCTCTCTCTCTCTCTCTCTCTCTCTCTCTCTCTCTCCACAGTGTCTGGGCCGGTGTGTTGCCTTTTGCTCCCAGTGGTGCCCCCATTCTTCCTGGTCCTTTGTCCCCCCAGGGGCATTTCGGGGCATTATTCATGGCCCGGCTAAGCAGAGGGAGAGAAGAGGCTTTTGAATGGCCTCTAAAGAGGGCGACGTCCACTCTGGACCTCTGACTGTCCGCCTGAAAACAACGCTCAGCTGAAACAAATACCTGCTTTGTGTGGACAGCTCCTCACGCCGGGTCAGGGCCACACTCGTCTGGCTGATAAAAAGGCAGTCCAGTGCTGGGCAGCCTCTGTAGTTAGTTGACAACAATGGCAAAGTTCATCGAGGGTTTGTGTTTCTGGATTAGGATCATGGCGTCAACAGCTTTTTGTGATTATTTGAGGAATTCCCTTTCTGTTGGGTTCTCCTTAGTTGTCTTCTTCTTGTTCTCGTAACGTTTCATGGGATTAAATGTCTGCTGAGGGCTTTACTGAGGTCCCCTTTATTTGTTGTTTGGTTCTGACTCTAATTCAGGGTCCTACAATACCAACACTCTTTGCAAAAAGGTTCTTATGTACTCTTTGACAATAGTGGAACCCCTTTTTGTGCTGCATAGACCTCTTTTCAAGAGGTTGTCTAAAGTTGTCATGGTTCTATAAAGAACTCTTGCGTTTCTAAGGATCCCTTGAGAAACCCCTGTAAGAAAAACCCATCTTTGGCTGTTTGACCTTATTCCCCTCATTGAATAGAGGGTGTCCACTATGTCCACTAGGTGTCAGTGTTGTAAAAGTATAGCATTACCTGAAAATCAAAAAAATGTGACTTGAATTGAATATCACAACATCAGAATCATGACAATGGAATGTATCTCTGCTGCCCCAAAAGTAGGTTTGACCGGTTGAGTTGCCCAGTTGGTGTAACTGGACGCCACGACTGGGCGATGATTTGAGCTCAGAGCATAAACGCTGTACACGATCAGATTCCTTGTATGTGTTTGTCCTTCCGATCAGACTATGTTTACAGTTATTTACTCTTCATACAATAAGATATCGGCTAATGACACTCGTTCTTTCTGCCATTGTCACCACAGCTGAGCGTCACTGAAGAACCCTGTGGACTGTAGATCTAACCTGCAGGACTGAATTAACTTTCCAGTCCCGCGCTTTTAGTTTTACTCTGACGTATAGTATTTAAGGCTGTGTGTAAGCATATGTTGGACATGTTTGTTTACATTTAACACAATATCAGAATCAGAATCAGAATCAGAATGACTTCATTCATCCCAGAGAGAAATTACAAATTTTACAGCTGCACCCATCGATATAAAATATGAGAAAATAGATAAAAATAATAAAAATAAATAAAAACGACAAACAGTAATAAAAAGAATGAGCAGAATAAACTTAATTTCTACACTTGAAAATAGTTTTACAGCGACTGTTCTGTAATGATTGTTGGTTCATGACCAGAGTTACCCCAACTGGACAAATCAACCAGCTGGTCGACTTGCACATCTGCTTCCTGTTTCTAGGGCATCTGAAATGAAATAAAAAGAAATATATAAATAATAAGTTTGAACTGTCTTTAACTCTGGGGGACGAGAGGCTGCGGTGGACTGAGTTAATCTTAAGACCTTGTCATACAGTCATTTTCGTCTCAATATCTAAATGTTTATTTATATTTTGTTTGTGGTTATACGGTTTACTGGGTAATATTTTAAATATTCTTAAGCTCTTAACTTTACACATCATGTCACTTTTAATTCATCACAGGACTCAACCTACTGTTTCTTTTCTTTCTAACTATCTATCTATCTATCTATCTATCTATCTATCTATCTATCTATCTATCTATCTATCTATCTATCTATCTATCTATCCATCCATCCATCCATCCATCCATCCATCCTCCCACCCACCCACCCACCTATCTATCTATCTATCTATCTATCTATCTATCTATCTATCTATCTATCTATCTATCTATCTATCTATCTATCTATCTGTTAAAGGGTCAAACAGTGTAAGATATGAGTCATACAGAAATGTGTATCTATTCCCTCCCCCCTTCTCTTACTCCATTGTATAATCCCTCTATCTGTATCATCCCCATATGCTTTGGACAGGCATTAATATTTCATAGGTAATTCTATCGCAGACGTTTGAGCTCCAGCTGTTTCTAGGACTCAAACTGACTCTTTTTGAGTCACGTCTTTAAGCTCAGCCTCACACACATCCTCTGCTTTCCCAAATTTGAACTTCTCCCCAAATATAGTCAACGATGAAGTTAGGTTCGCTCTGGAATTACAAAGGCTAACGTATTAATAATGTAATTCCATTAGAAGTATTAGTAAACTGCATGCATATTACAGGTCTCTGATTTGTTCCCATCACTGAGAACCATTTGTTCCGTGTTTATGTTGAGAACATCAATACGATCAATACATTCCTATCGGTAATGCACTTACGAGGCCTGTTATTAACGGAGTGCTGTGACCTTGCTGTAATCTACTGATTACTGATCTGCTGCAAGAACATGTTTTATCCAGATTGAAGATCCTCTTAATGGACTGTAGTCCTACTGTGAGTGGAATGACCTGTGTACAGGCCAGGCTAGAAAGATGGAGATGTTTCTGCACGCCTACATCGTTTCTGGAGCCTTCTGTCCATACTCATACTTTGCATTCATTTATGCAATTTGTGCAAATCATCTGAAAGTTATGGTTACGGACGGAAGGGAGGAGAACTCCTGAAATCATGGGGCAGTCAATAGTTAGGGGTGGGCTTAGGTCATGATGTTGAATGACTAGTTCTAGATCATCAACTCAACTCTTCAGGCCAGAACACAGCGACTGGATGGGCAAGAAAGAACATGAGCAAACAAGAACATTGGGTTGGTGTGTCACGGCCTGTTCGAGAAATTCAGCTGTAAATTAGAATACGTTTCCACGCACGGCAGCAGAAACGGCAACCTCTTTCAGATTTGGTGGTTCTGCTCTGGTGCAAATTAAGAGATCAAAGTCAATCAAAGTCTATTTTGTTTTCTAGAAACTTGAAAAGTGTTTAACATCATAAAAAACATTGGAAAATGCTGATTTGGACAGCAGTAATACAGGCTGGTGGTCTCGTCATTGTGTGATGAATTATCAGTCAGTAATTCAGCTCAGAAAACAGCTAAAATCCACTAATTAGAAAAGTCTGTGTCGTTTCTTTGCTCACAGTGTTCAAATTTCAGAATACATTTAAACTGTGATACATAAATATTTCAAATAATAAAGGACTTTTAGGGTTTTTTTATTTTATCTGGTCACTGTTAACCTTGTCAACCAAATCACTGCAAATAACTGATCAAAATTCTTGCATTTTCAGCCCAAAAATAGTCTGGATCATCAAATTCCAAAAGGATCTCTGAGATATAAAGTGATATTTAGTCATTATAAGCCAAAAACAAATAATTGGAGGCACAAATAGATTTTTGATTTTAAAAAATGTATCTCAGTTCTCTAGTCTGCGATCTCCTGAAAATAATATCTGCTTTGTGTCTCTTAAAGTACGTTTCTAATTTTTTGGCATATAAAAGCTAAGAGTTCTAAAGGACAGAGACAGAATTACCCAAGGACCCCATGTGAATGTGATCCCAGCTGAGCAGGGCCTCATCATTCCCTATTCCTGATCATGAAGATTCTGGTTTGTTCTCTGTTGTTTGCCTGATGTTCCACAGACACATTTCACAACATTCTAAGCGGTCGTTCTCGAGTCCGGTCCTGGAGTACGACCACCCTGCATGTACCCAGTATGGCTCAGCAGGGGTCTATTGATCAGTTCGTTAGCAGGATCAGAAATGCTGGAATTTGGGAAAACTCTGGAACCAATGTACAACAAGCAGACATAAGAATGGTGGTGTCTCAGAAGGTTTGGTCAGTGTTCTCCGGCCTTAACTAATCCCAAACGTATTGGTTGGAGCATCATCAAACCAGGGAACATGGTTCCATTGCTCCTCCACCAGCAGACTCTTGGAATCTGGCACCTTAGGTTCGAAAGCTGGAGCTCCCCAGTGGTGTGGACTGAAGAAACGAAAGTAAATGTGGACACTGTAATGGAAAAGTAATTCATTATATGACTCAAGTAATTAATTCACTATATAAACATGTTGTTACACATATATTAAAAGTACACCAATGACTATGTAATGACTTTGGCCTTGTAGGGGTCAGTACATGGACAGAGCTATTTGGACATGATGGGCATCTTTGCTCTGACCTGTGTGTGAGGGGTTGTGGAGGGGAATGGGGGCAGGCTGGAGGTGAGAGTCCTGTGTGAAGTTAGCCTAGGGCTGAATTGTACCCTGCTGGGTGAGCTGGTTGTGAGTATGTGTGAGTTTCTTTCCCTCGAACGTAAGGCTTAGTGAAGATGCTTAATTAACAATGCCTGGATGGACCAAAGGAATTCCACAGATTGCTTTGGGGGAACCACTTTTTGCTTCCTAGAAAAGCTTTATTTGATGGTTATAAAGCAGTTTCATATCCCACATAACGTAGAGCTTCCACATCAATTAAAGTCCTACTCAAACCATATGTTCAAGAACCATTTAAGAACCTTCATTTCTGTTTTCACCATCAGAAGCTTCAGGAACAATTGTGTTTTCTTTCATTTAGAAGGGACACGGTATATGTCTGAGCCTTACTCTAACCTTAACCTTAACCATAAACCCTAAACCTAACCCTTACTCTAACCCTAACCTTTACCATAAACCCTAAACCTAACCCTTACTCTAACCCTAACCTTAACTATAAACCTAAACATAGTCTCATCAGCTCCATTTTAATGTAAGCTTTGCTGCTGTGTTTTGGTTTGTTCTTAGTTGACATTCTGAGCTGGTTTGTGTGCATTTGGTAAAAGAGCCACCAGTGGACAGGTTCTCACTGTAAGTCTTAATGTACTGAAATCGTGTGTAAATATTTTGGACGTAGTATGACATTCTATCAGTTTATCATCTGGGAAGGAGAGGATTTGGTCAGTTCTGACATTCGTCCTCTAGGCAAGTGTGAAGGATGTGTGTCTCCTTTCGATTTACAATACAGTTGTACTTGTTTATACGTCCATACATTGTCCAGTGTCCGGTCTGGCAGTGGCTCCCTGTAAGATTCTGCATCGGTACAGTGGTACATATAGCCAATACACACTGTCCAACACACCACCCAGTCTCCGCTGTTAAATACAATATTAAATACCATTCAGAACGAGGTTGTGACCTTTGCCTGATGCACTGTGAAAGGTGTCACTCTGTCTTCATTACCCTCATCATTACACATTCACATACAGTTTTATGGTCCATTCAAACAATGCCAACAATTTACGGCCCAATATAACAGTTACATATAAAGCCCTCTCACTCCACTCAACCTCTCTGTGAACTACGCTAGAGTTCAGATCCAATTAGGGGGGTCAGCGGTGAGCACATACTGCTGGTGGACGAAGGGTATAGGCTGGTTTAGGGCCTCTGGGTGAGGGTGGGGGGT
>CM067502.1:1818403-1828403 GCA_034509495.1 Acestrorhynchus altus | reverse complement strand
ATTTATAGACACCAATCTGCAACTTTTTTGTACAGAAATCTCATTTTTGTTTTCAGTTTTAAGTCTCTACATTCAAAAATAAGTAAAAAATCTTTTTTTGATAACAACTTGGTCACTTTCATCAAGATATTAAAGTTCTGATAGTGGACACATCAGTAAATACATATTTAAGAAGCCAAACGCCTTCCATACAGATGACATCATATGTCATGTGACCATCTCATGTAATTACTGTGTTATTACAAAAAAAAATAGGCAATGACAAAAACACACAAACACACACAACTAAGAGTTAAAAGGATTCAGTGGTTCTCTAATTTGCATATTGAATTATGTCAAATCAAGGAACCATTTTTTTCAAGTATTTTTAAAGAACCATCTGATAATTGTTTCACTACCGTGATAACAATGCAAACAAGCACCACGTGTCTCTATAACTCATAAATCTATATCTCAGAATTTTAAACAGTGGTCTCTGGAAGCTGCCTGCTCTGCATATGATGTTTTCCCTGCTCTTCACACGTCTAATTGATCCAGCTCTGCGTTTCCCAAAAGCATCTTATATTCATTTTTTAAGCGACAGACTGAACATCAAACTGAACTAACAGTTTCATTGACAGTCCTTCTCTGAGTGAAACTGGGACTGTTACAATAGGACAACTGTTTTAGTGCTTTCCTCTGTAACACACCCAGTTCAGCTCATCAGTCAGATCATCAGTTGGATCAGGTGTGATGGAATTATAGAAAACCCTAAAACAAGCAGAGCACTGGAACTTCAGGACCAGGATTGAGAACCACTGGTCTGGGGAATTACTGTGGTCCTCCATTTGCGCCCTCTGGTGGGCACAGTGGACTGTGAAGCTGTGTTCCCCATCTCTCCAGAAACCTCCTGCCATACATCTGAGCTGCTCACACTGCGTTCCTGAAAACCACTACATACCACAAACATTTCTGCCATAAACAAGTTTAAAATGTATATTTAAAATAAAAATGTAATTAATTAAAAATAAATAAATAATACAAAATGAATTAAATGCTGAAGCTTTACGATCACAGTGCATTAATCAATAATCAAATCATCCGTCACCTCTGGCATTTGAATTATACTGTTGTAAAAACATGAGTCTTTCATAGTTTAATCTGGAGATTAAGTTGAGATTGTTTACATTGAGATGTCTGTGTGAAATCTTTGCAAATCTATTAAAAAACAACGTTAAAAACACAAATATAACATGGAACTATTTACATTTTAGATCCAGAGATGTTCAGTCAGGTTTAAGTCTGAGTTCTGGCTGGGACACTTGAGGACATTCACAGAGTTCTCCTGAAGCCACTCCTTTCTTATGTTGGCTTTGTTTAGGGTCGTTGTCCTCTTAGAAGATAAACCTTCATCCCAGTCTGAGGTCCAGAGCGCTCCGGAGCAGGTGATCATCGAGGATCTCTCTGTACGTCACTGCAGTCGTCTTTCCCTCGACCCTGACTGGTCTCCCAGTTCCTGCAGAAAAACATCTCCACAGCAGGATGCTGCCACCACCATGCTTCACTGTAGGAATGGTACTGGTTAGGTGATGAACAGTGCTTGGTCTCCTCCAGACATGATGTTTGACATTCAGATCAACAAGTTCCATCTTTTTGTTTCTTATGGTCTGAGAGACTTTTAGGTGCCTTTTGGCGACTCAGACGAGCTGTTCTGTGTCTTTTACTGAGGAGTGGCTTCTGTCTGGACACACCATACAGGCCTGATTGGTGAAGTGCTGCTGAGATGGTTGTCCTTCTGTAATCTTCTCTTCTCTCCAAAGGTGCTTGTAGGGGGCATTGACCCAAACAGCTTTGTCCCCTGAGGACTGTCGGCCCACCGGGAAAATGCCCGGTATGACAGATTACCAGTCCAGCTGTGTTTATTACTTAGTAACAGCGTCCTCAGGTAACACATTCATTTGATGTCTGATCTCAAAAGAAAACGTTACAGGAAAAAAAATACTTTATTCCAATTCAATTTGAATTCATTTTTTGTTGGTCCATGAATTTTGAAATTATGGAAACTACTAATTAATTTTGTTTCTTTTTATTGTTGATGTTCTGCTTGTCTTTATTATCACAAATATCTAAAATACAACATCTAGTAAAATGTTAATATAATGAAGTTCAATAAAATTATTAGTAGAATTAAATCTACATTGATTACTAGTATCATTAGAATTGCATTGGAAAGGCATACAACACATGACTTTTTAAACGGAGAATGTTGGGAAAGTGCTTGTGTTGTGTATAAACACACACACACACACACACACACACACACACACACACACACACACACATATATATATATATATATATATGTATACACCTCCCCCACCAGTGGCATTGTTATAGGCAATATATCTAAAGTTTTAAAATCAGTCTTAAACCACTTTTACAGTCCACATCGTTCCAGCTCCTCCACCTCTGATGTCCACCACCTGTTGAGGGCAGCTCTGCTGGACTCCACAGTCACCTCAGGGCTCTGTGCGGCCCAGGAGAGGGGCAACACCGAGCTTCTAGCCCCAGGGCCAAGGTTCACCATGGGGGCAATAAACTCCAAGTTCCCCCACCATCACCATGCCCCGAGGCCCACGCACAACAAACGCCCCAGCTTTAAACTGCAAAAGCCTCTTTGTTTCTTAATTTCCTTTGAATGCTGGTGTCAGTAGGATATAAGGGTCTCAAAACAGTTAAGCTGCATTCATAAGTAACATGTGATTAAAACCATCAAATGCACTGTTTGCACTGCCTTTAAGGGGCAGTTAGAAGTGAAGGGACAGCAAATTGGTAAACATCAGCAGTGGATGCAGAGCTGGGTCTGAGGAGGACACAGAGTAGCCTACACAAACTTTCTGACGGCTGTGAAAAGTGGATTAAAATGGCACATTAATAATAACAATTGTATAACATTAATAATATTAATAATAAAAAACAAAAATAAATAAAAAATAATAATAATACATTGTTAATAATGGTAACAGAGGCAGTAAATATAATAATAATAATAATAATAATAATATATAAATATAATAATATTTGTAATATATACAATTGTATTTTTTTTTATATTTCAAAACTATGTATTTTATATAATTGTAACAACAGCAAAATTAAAGTTTATAATAATCATTGTTTTAAATCTAACAATCTCATATATTGTGAGATTTTAGTATTATTTTAATTAAAATAGTATGATTCCAATTTAAAAATCATAAACATGAATGAAACCAGGATAATAATAATAATAATAATAATAATAATAATAATAATAATAATAATAACAATAATAATAATAATAATAATCATAATAATAATAATAATTTGTATGCCTTTCAAAAAACACAATATGCTCATTTTTAATGCAATTCTAATGATACTAGTAATCAATGTAGATTTAATTCTACTAATATTTTTATTGTACTTTATTATATTAACATATTACTAAATGCTGCATTTTAGATATTTGTGATAATAAAGACAAGCAGAACATCAACAATAAAACGACACTAAATTAATGAGCTATGTAATAATAATTAGTTGTCTAAATAAAAAAGTTCCCCCAGACTGTCTGTAAAAGTAGGTCTGGCACATCAGCCGGCATCATTTACTCACCATGAAAAGCAAACAGCAGGCGAGCTGTAGCTGTGAGAATGGAATCGCCAGCAAGAGATGACTGGAAGCTTTCCAAAGCAGCCCATCACGTTAGTGTCACGTTAGTGTAAGACCAGCACTGATTTCCACACTGTGGGAAATAGTTACTGGGAAGCACTGGCCTTAGAAAGGCCCACTCAGCCACTCACAGTGCGGTGGAGAGTTGGTTTTCTGTCCAGGCATCCAGGACAGCAAAGAAAGTGTAAAGTCATTGTCGGGATAGCTGTCCCTCTGCTTGAGGCCTAGGAACGAAGACCCCGGCAGTCTCCAACAGGGCTGGAGCAGCAGTGCTCGGACCCCTAAAGACTGCACAGTCTTACAGTGGGGTTCAGAGGCTTAGATGTTAAAAACCTGAACCCCTGTATGAGAATGAGAATGAGGCCAGCTTCCTGAGGTCAGCAGTCTGTTGCTGGTTCACTAATCTGCTGCGTTCTGATCTGTTTTGCATGTCCACTCCACAGAGCCCCAATGAGCCCCAATTTAATAAAGTCTTTCCAGCATCCCAGGGGTTATTTTGGTTTAGATGCAAGTGAACCCAGTGCGTTTCTGCCTTCTTCTCCGATGTGACATTCACTTCTTTATTTATGATGTTTTTTTTCTCCCACTGACGGAGAAAATTTCTGACTCGGATTTTTCACTCGAGAATTGATTTGACATGGATATCCAGTGTCCCTTTAAGCGCAATCAAACGGCCTCTCCTGCACTATCTCCCCCTCCGTTTAGGACAGGCTCGAGTTACAGCTAAACCCACTCTGCTCCCTCTGTCGATCTGTCCGGCCTCAAAACATCACAACCCCTGTTTATGAGGGCTTTGAAAAACCCTGCAGAAGGTTCACGAGAAACCAAGTTCTCGTCCAGTTTCACGTTTGACCAAATTTGATGGCCATGGGTTCAAAACGCAGCCCAATCACGCCCGCACTCTTAAAGACAACTCTTCTTCAAATGGTGCTTTGAGTGATGTCTTAGAAGAACCACTAGGTTCCATTAAGACCCATGGTTGCAATAAAGATCTCTATTATATCTTTATTATAAATGTGTCCTCATCCATTTGACCCCTGCACACCATTTTCCATTTCCATTGATTTAATCATTCAGCATTCAAGGTGTTCCTCGATGAACTTGTTTTTGATCATCATACGTCCTTACTTTAATTTTTCCTGTCTCACGTTTTCTTTCCGTGAGTGAAAATGCGTCCCTTTTCTATATTTCCTCATGCACGGAGTGTGTGATATTTCTTTGAAACCAATGAATCGTTCATGTCTTTCTACTCCAGTATGCAGTAAATAATGTTCTAATTTTACAAAAACCGTCATTTTATATTGAGTTTATGCAGAAGCACAGCTTTTGTATTTCTACACCAAGTTTACACACATGGCTCAGACACAGCCCACGTGCATTTGTCCTTTCACAGCTGAGCTCAGTGTTGTTTATCAGCTGTTCAAACATTAGAAAATGTTTGACGGCAGCAGTAAGAGATTACTGTGTGTATGGTTTCGTTAGGTTTAGGTTCCCTTGAGAGTGAGTACATTACATTCGGTGACTCCAAAATAAAACTCTATTCCTGTTTATATAAAGTGCATCCAGAAAGTGTTCCCAGTGCTTGAATTCTTGCACATTTTTATGTTAAAGCCTTGTTCCAAAATTAATTCATTTTCTAAATCCTACACACAAAACCTCACGATGGCTAAGTGGCAAAAGGTTGAAATTTTTGCAAATCTATCAAAAATAAAACACAAAAATTTCATGTACATAAGTTTTCACAGCCTTTGCTCAATATTATAGTGAAGCTCTTTTGGAAGAAATTACAGACGCAAGTCTTTTTGAGGAAGATTCTACAAGCTGGGCACCTGTTTTGGGAAGTGTCTCCCATTCTTCTTTGCAGAACCTTTCAAACTCCAGCAGAGATGTTCAGTGGGGTTCAAGTCTGGGCTCTGGATGGGCCACTCAAGGACATTCATTCACAGAGTTATCGTCAAGGATGTCTCTGTCCAGTCATCTTTCCCTCGACCCTGACTGGTCTCCCAGTTCCTGCTGCAGAAAAACGTCCCCACAGCTCGATGCTGCCACCACCATGCTTCACTGTAGGAATGGTACTGGCTAGGTGATGACATGATGCTTGGCATTCAGTCCAAAGTTCAATCTTTATTTCATCAGACCGGATAATTCTGTTCCTCATGGTCTCAGAATCCTTTAGGTGCCTTTTGGTAAACTCCAGATGGACTGTCATGCGCCCTTGTTTCTGGCTGTGTCTCCATACAATCCTGTCTCAGAGGTCTACAGACAGTTCCTTAGACTTCATGGCATATGAGAGGATGAACAGTGGAAACAAGATGCATCTGAGCTCAATTTTGAGCGTCATAATATTAAGTTAGTTTATTTTATATCACACTTGGGTCATTTTGACCCATGAGTGTAAATCTGATGAAGTAATACAAAAAACTATGTTTGTTTCGTAAAGTATTAAAGTAAAAATGAAAACAATACACACACACACACACACACACACACACACACACACACACACACACACACACGATGGAACAGTGTGTTATGTAATGTGTTAGATGTGGTATGTAGTATGGGACAGTGCGTTAGATATGGGATGATGTGTTTTACTGGACAGTGCGAGAGGCAAAATGGGATCGTGTGCTGGGACAGTGTGTGTTGGAACGATGTGTTAGGTAAAATGGGACAATATGGGACTGTGTGTTAGCTGATATGAGTGTGTTAGGTATTATTGGAGGGCTTGTCCGTCAGTATGGGTCAGTGTGTTATATATGGGACAGCATGTCAAGCAATGTGGGATACGTAAGATATTACGGGACAGTGTATTAGATATATTAGGACAGTGTTTTACGTAATGTGAGGACGTGTCATTCAGTATGTGATGGTATGTTAGATATGGGACAGTGTTGTGTATAATTGTAGAATATGTCAGGCATGATATGGGACTGTGTTAGTTAATATGGAACAGTATGTTGAGTAATATGGGACAGTGTATAAGACAATGTGAGACTGTATATATTGGACTGTGTTGTGTATAATTGTAGAATATGTCAGGCATGTTATGGGACTGTGTTAGTTAATATGGAACAGTATGATAATATGGGACAGTGTTGTGTATAATTGTAGAATATGTCAGGCATGTTATTGACGGTGTATAAGACAATGTGGGACTGTATATATTGGACTGTGTTGTGTATAATTGTAGAATATGTCAGGCATGTTATTGACGGTGTATAAGACAATGTGGGACTGTATTAGTGTGTTATTGGTGTGCAGTAAACTGGATGTTATGGAATAGTGTGTTAATCTGTTGAGTACAGAGGATTGTCTTATGGACGGGTCCTGAATAGTAAACTTGTCTCCCATTATAATTCTTTTCCTCTAAAAAGAATGGGACAGCACAGCGGACAGCAGGACCATTTAGGGTCTAAGAGGTTTCATAAATGTCCTGTTTCCCCTTTCTCTCTCTCAGCTCAGTCTCACAGTCACTAAAGGGACCCGAGAGTGTGAGATTGTACCAGTGAACCCCGACAGGTCCCTGATGCCCCGTATATTGAATTAGAGGAGCATCTACAGCTCCTCTCTGAAGTTCTCTCCTGTGAAGTTTGGTTTTAGAATAAGAACAAGTCCTCCGTTAGCACGTGAATGGTCTCCCGTGTGCTGTCCCTCCGTCCCCCTCACCCCCTTTGTCCCCGGCCCTGCGGTAACACAACATTTGAAGTGTCTTTTCACAATCACAAAGAGGGAGAGATGTTAATGGAGCGAATGAGCTCTTAATGGAGACCTCATTTCCATCTTCTGCTGCTGTTCCATTTGCTCTCAGGGTCTCATCCGGCTGATGGAGCAGAAATACCTCTAAAACACACCATAAAATAATAACAGCATTACCACAACACAACAACAGCAATTATTATTGTTGCTGTTGTTTCTAATGCTGTATATTATCCTTGGCATACAACAACAACAACAACAACAACACAATAAAAATACTATATATTTATAGTAATAAACAAACAAACAGACACAAATTAAAAGGCATATTAAGCTTTTTCTACCTTTTACACATTTCTGAGCTGATCTTCACTCTCAAAGTGTCACACATTGGGGTTAAAATGGTGTTGGAGTTATTAGACGGTTGATTTGATTTTTTGGAGATTTGATCCAATACTGTTCAAAAGCTACATTCAACCCCACTGACCCTTTACCAAGTCCTCAAATGTGGGAATCTCACTGCATCATACCCTAAAGCCTCTAATAGCCCTGGTCTGGTGGTCGAGGAACCAGCCTCGGGAAGGAAGGTTGTTGGTTCAAATCCCTCAGCTGACAGGGCATGACTGAAGCACTCTTGAGCAAGGCACCGGACTCACTAGTAAGTGTGTGTTTGGGTTAAATGCAGAGGCAAAAGGGTTAACCTTTCATTGTGTGCCTAGTTTAACAATTTTATGGAGTTAAATGGATACTAAAGAAATAGTAAAACCCCTCACAGCAGTCATTTTTCTACTCTACTCTTTTTCTACTATTTTACCCTCTTCAGTGAGTTATAAAACGAACTCTAATGTGGCACTAAATGTTGAACTGTTTTCAAAGCGTTGATTTAACTTTAAAAACACCTGAAAAAGTGCTGAAATCAACTTTGGAAATTAATTCAGCACTGAACTTCTTGCTGCGTACATTCATACATTTTTGTATTCTGTCTTGTTTGATTGATTGGTCGATTGATTGATTGATAGTTAGATCAATCCCTCCACAGGTCCTGGGCGTTAGAGGTGAAGAGCTGATATAATGAGCTGTGTTTCACTGCTCGGAGTGATAATCCGTTTATAGAGCACCTGGGACCGGCGCACAAGTGTGTGTGTGTGTGTGTGTGTGTGTGTGTGTGTGTGTGTGTGTGTGAGCACGAGCTAAACGGGCCTTTTTCCTTCGCTCAGCCTGAAGGTCCCAGGAGAGCACCAGCCTCTGGGGAATAGAACCAATCACAGCCCGATGATTTGACATATTAAGGATAGATAGATAGATAGATAGATAGATAGATAGATAGATAGATAGATAGATAGATAGATAGATAGATAGATAGATTGTGTATTGACAGTGCCCCCCCCCCCCCCTAAAATAAGTGACTCTTTCTGGTGTCCTTCACTCTTAAAGTGTGTAAACAGTGTCTCCGGCTGTGGAGTGCAGTGGCTTTTGTGACTGAGGAGTGAAGAAGGAGAAGCATTGTGTGGTGTGATAGCACTCTTCCAGTCTAGTGATCGATCGAGAGGCTTTGAATGAACAGAGAGCATTTGACTGACGTGAGGGCCTCAATGAGCTCCTACAAAAGAGAGGAAGAGAGAGAGAGAGAGAGAGAGAGAGAGAGAGAGAGAGAGAGAGAGAGAGATAAGATAGTGGATTAATTACATTAAAAATAAATAAAATAAAATGAAATTAAATAAAATAAAACAAATGGAAATAAATCAGTAAAGAATGGAGTGAAGGTCAGGGCAGCTGTATGAGTGAGACAAGTGAGACAGGTCTGTCCAAGCTGAGGAATTCCAACATACAAAGAAAGTGTAGGGCTGAGAGGTGTATGGGCCTGAATGTCACAGAGTTATAAATAAGGGCTCTTCACAATCGCATCCCTTTTCCTACAGACACTTTTTACGGCTCTCTCGGCGTCATACCCTGCTGAGAACCTCCAGACCTGCTCCTTTCAGCAGCTCTGCGCTTTCTAAACCCGACAAAACCCCAACCACAGCCACTCCTTCAGCCCGGGACCTTTTCTTCTCCTCCTTTTTTCTTTTTTTAATTTTATTTGGAGGAAAACCATCAGCTCTTACACGGAAAAGAGAAAAATCCAGCATAGGTTCGGGGTTTTCCTTTTTTCCCACGAACAAACCAGAACCAGTGCGCTCCGTTGCGCAAGCAGGGTTTGCGCAAAATCCGAACCCTGCGCCTTGAACCCTTGAGGTCACGGTGCAAGAAACTTTCAGCCCGTGCACCAATCAGAGCACTCAGCTGTGTACCCCTGCCGACCAATCAGGGGCCTCGACGCGCCCGAGGAACCAACAACTCAACAACTGATGAGATGTTTTAGGGTCCGAGCGCGGAGTCAAACCCAGCCACATGCGCATGAACAAGGGCGAAGAGCGACCCAACTGCACTGGTCCGTCCAGCACCCAGCTTCCCACCCTGCATGGATCATATCCCATCGTCTTACTGGGAAGGACTTGTGCCTCGAGACTGTGTGCGTCGAAGTTGACTTTGTGGGGAGGTGACACTTTCTGGGGCGCCTTCAGGACAGTCGGAGACGTGCACCAAAACCTCAGCCACAAGTGGAGCT
>CM067502.1:1733403-1813403 GCA_034509495.1 Acestrorhynchus altus | reverse complement strand
GAATTCATAATTAGTGTCTAATAATTTATTTGTATTCAGAATTAAATAAGACCTATTAAAATCTCAGTAATGAAACCTGCAGGTGGTCAGTGTCCTTCAGTGTTCTTTAAGCACTGATGGTAACCACGATACGATCAGGGAATTGTGTATCACGATAACAAAATCGATACAAATATGATACCATATTGTTCATAATAGGGCACATTAAGAGGAATGGCAGATATTTTAAAATCTAAATTAAAGAATATTAACTCGGCAACCTTTTACTGCATCAATAATGACATTGAAGGATAATGATCTGGAACTTTGGAAAGTCTTCGTTATTTCCAGTTCCCACCCAGTCGCCAGGACTCACCCCATCACAGAGCCACCAGCGCTGGGAGGATGAAAGATAACATGCATAACATGCCACTAGTTTCATATCATTGAACGGCTAAACTGGCTTGGAGGAGAACACTAACAGATGACCACACTGACCAGCACCACTCACAGGGTAGGGGAGAGGGAGGGCTATTCTCTCCACCTGGAGCATGACGGCAACTCAGGGTGTCCAAACAGCTCTTGACACTTAGACAGTTGTGCCACTCAGAAGCCCGGGATAGTGATCTGAACACCTTCCATCGACTGAATAGAAAAGAAAACAGAAAACATGCATAAAAGCTCGTTATAACAGACATTTTAAGTTTTGATTCTGTGGTCTCGCTCTAAAAACGCTTCGGCACCTTCCTTTTTCAGTGCTTACAGAATCTTCTTTTGCTCATTTAGAGCGATTGACTAACGTACGCTAGTCATCATCAGCAGAACTGGGAATTAAACAAGAGTGTGTTTGAGTATTGCCTGTTATTTGAACCCACCCTGAATTTAAACATTGAAACTGATCCAGGGCTTGAGTTGCTCCAACCTCGAACTCTTCAAACTCTCCAGTTTGCACTGGCCGTCGGGCCATGCCGAAGCAGCCCATGTTACCCTGAGCCATGACGAAGAAAACCCCTGTAGTAGATTAAACTGAGCCCTTTATTCGCCTCACTTTCATCTCACCCCCCCATCCCGCCCCCTTCCTCCCTGCCTAGGGCACTCTCTCTTCTCTCTCTTTTCACAATTAGTTTAACAACCCACCTTAGATATGTTCCTCTTTTCGGATACAGAGCTGATAGGAGTTCACCAGAGTGCCGGTGGGGGTATTTGCAAACTGGGAACACACTGCTGGTGTTCTGGTTCTCTGGAGGAAAGAGCTGTAGACCAGTGAAACCAAGCAAAGCTGTTTGCAGAGGAGGATGTTTTTTATCTGATGATTGATGTTGTGATTATTGTGATGCTGTTTTATTAATTAGTAACCAATAAACCGACGCTCCTGGAGTATTAACAGTCTCCGGGGGGTTTATGGAGTTCATTTCTGAAGCTATTTTAGCATTAAGACCTAAAACTGTTACGAGTTTATTAAAAAAATAGTCAAATAATGTTGTTCATGGGGGTTAAATTATAATATTTAAAGGTGTTTTCACGTATGTGAAATTTCAACATACATTCAAAATATGCAATGAAGATTCTTGAAAACTGACATTCACATACTCTCCCATACTGAGTGCATGGAATTCTATTCAGAATTTGCACTTTATCCAATGAAATTGGACTAATTGGACTGTTTGTAATGAAATGTGCAGCTGGTCAAAATTTTATAAGCAGTGTTTATAAAATTATTTTGTGCATCATGATATAAAAATTCATCACAATACATTAAATATCGTCATATTGCCCACCCCTAATTGGGAATTTACAGAATGGGTCATTTTTCTGGATTTTCATCTAATAATATTTATACTTAACTTTATTTATACTTAAAATTTATTTTATTTTAGAAATTTAGAATTTATTTTGAAAAACAGATGACCTTCACCGTATTCACTTCCGGTGCTGATACATGTTGAATGCTGACCGCAGTTCTGTGGAGAGTACTTTAGTTGTTCTGCTCTTCCGTAATGTTGTTCTTTATTCTTCATGTCCCTTCTTGTAGAGCTTTTACGCAATTAATTTAGAAACCTCTTCAAACAACGATGTCAAAAAGAGACAAACAAAAAATTTGGACACGGACGTCCAGCTGCCGTTCTGTAGGAAACTCAGCCCTTAATAAGCCTTCTGATCAGATTTTACTCTTCAGGATTTTTCATTCACGCTTTGACTTCTTCTAGAATTCCACTGAATTATCTTGAATTACCAGCACTCTGACTGTAGGATGGCTGAAGGCTGCTCTCCTCCCCTCCGAATAGTAATAGGAGCAACAGTTGTACGAATGTGAATAGAAAATGAAAGTTTCATTGTATGTATTTCCGTGACCTGACCGACAAACAAACAATTGACTCAGCCTTTTGTCCGCATGCAAATGTAAGCACATCATAAAAAGTCGAGTGCTCTTCCACGCTCTTCCACTGTGTCCTGATCTCTATTGACACACTGTAAAGCCACCACACAAACCCCACCTCTTTTGTCTTTGCAGTTTATTTACTGCAGCTTGACTGCAGCACTATTTCACTCGGCTGTCTCTTTCCGTCAGCCTTCTGGTCGCTTCTTCTTCCCTTTTACAGCGCTCAATTAAAATCTGAAAAGGGTGTTTTCCGTATCAAGAGGGAGTGTTTTTGACCAAATATTGATTAAGTAGGTGTTTGCTGAGTCTATAGTTGTCCGTAAGAAGGCCTTGTTGGCCCCCGGGGCCCCTGCTCCTCAAAACCTATTGTTGGGCCTCTTTAAGTGCTGAGATCAAAGCGAGCGCCCACAGATTTATTTGTCTGGGAAAAGCCGGGGCAGTGGGCAGCAGAGGAGGCCGAGGGTAGCGGAGCGTTGCCGGTTAGTACTGTAGCAGAGTGAAAGTTGTGTTGGGAAGGTGTTTTTGGGGCAGTTTCATTGTTCGTATTGTTCATGTGATTTAAGGGAAGTGTATTTGCATTTTTCCACACATGCTATCAGGATGCATATTGAGCCTGTGTTTAAGAGATAATGAACTATAACTGGACCCTTCGCTCATATATCACTTTTCTATTTGTGTTAGTTTAACAGCTCAGAACAATTTATGCAGGACGTTTGCGGTAAAATTACAGCTTAAATAAAAAAATGACTCGAGCTGCGGTTACTTTTCGGCTTAAGCTTTAAGATGAACAACTGATGAATATTTAGTTCAATTTTTTGTTTCTCGATTTCTGTCTCTTGACTCTAAACTAATACCTTTCACTAAATTTTTGATTTGGCCTTTATTTGTAAACAGCTTAGGGAAAGTGATTTTTTTTTTTGCACCTGTGGTGGTTTTCCTGACGCTTAGTGCAGAAGAAGAAATTCCAAACTACTAAAAGGACATTCTGGAAGGCTCTTTGCTTCCCTAACCGGCAGGGTTGTGATGTGTAAATCAATAAAAATCTTTTTCACAAAAGAGGAGCTCGCATGAGTGCATCCGCTCTTCCCTCTTATACTATTAACTTTGGGAAAAGGGACAATCCTCGAGCCTCATTTAGCTAATTAAAAGTAACTAAAGTCATCAAAGAGCACTGGCCCCCGCTCTCTCAGACTTTCATTTATGGCGGGCAAGAAAAGAAAACTCAGAAATACAAACAGTCAAAGGGATCAAGTTTTTTTTCTCTTTTTTTCCTCTGTCTTTTTTTCTCTCTCTCTCTCTTTTTTTGAAAGGGAGTCCCGCAGAGGCCAATTGAATAAGCTTAGTGCTTTCAGACGTGCCATGGTGAACGCAGTCAACATGTAATAATTAGTTTCATTGAGGAGCATTCCAACAATCTGCTGCCATTCTCCCAGGGCCATTGTCCCTCGCCCAGGCCAATAGCCAGGAAGACAGAGAGAATCAACTGCTAACAAAACATGAAAGATTTAGCTGCCTTTGTCCAGGAAAGCGAGGAGGACTTTGTTTGTGTAAATAAAGCGGGGGGTGCTGGCTCGCCACTATTCTGGCAAGAAGCTCGCTCAATAGTGAGAGAGAGAGAGAGAGAGACTCGGAGGGAGTAAGGGAGAGAGAGATGAATAAAAAAAGACAGCAAAAAGACAGAGTAATACAGAGAGGTATTGTTGCAGTTCTGGAAATGGAACGCCTTCGGCAAACATGGAGAAATGGAGGGATTTGGGGTGTATGTGACCTGCAGAAACCTCGTAACTCCACCTCCAGCACTTTACAGGTGGAGGAAAAGTTTCAGACTGTATTCCGTGTCGTATTGGATCATTTCTATTGGTATGAGTTCATGTATCTAATGATGAATGGAACAATACAAATGCTCCATATTTGCATATCTCTCTGTCCATCCTATCAGCTCCTCTGATCACACAGGAGAACTCTGTGGTTCTATAATCGCAGACTGTAGTTCATCTGCTTCTCTGCAGACTTTATTCTCCTCCTTCCACCCAGATCTTCAATGATCAGGACCCCACAGGACCACCACAGAGCAGCTATTATAGCTTATTGGTGCTGTTGATTGATTAAACAGTATGAACCAATAAATGGTACCATTTACTGTCATTAATCCTGATTAATCAACTGACAGCCGTATGTATTTACGGATATAGTCCGTTTGCTAAAATGCTTCGTGCGTTTGTAGATCTCCTTTTTGTGTGGTGTGCACATTCAGAGGGAAAGAACAGAGAGGACAGAAAGAAAGAGAGAGAGAGAGAGAGAGATAGAGAAGGAGGACTGTCTCCGTTATCAATAAACAAGGGGCCTACTCTTCCTTCTGGAATGCTTTTCCCAGTCATGACTCTGAAGCCCTGCAGGCAAAGGGATGCAGCAGTAAGCTGGCCTCCCTTCACCCCACTGTCCTCTCGCTCCTCTCCATCTCTCCAATCTGCGGGTGGAATCTTCCGTACGTCAAGGCAGAGCGAAGCTGACATGCAGAGTCTTTTCCACGCATCGTATAGAGGCTTGCACGACTGTAATGGAACCGAACGTGATTGAACATGACAGTGCTGCCCAGGCGTTTTTGCGTAACCCCGTGTTATGCTGTTACAGCTTTCGTAGAGGATGTTTCAGGGTTGTGTGCTCTGATCACTTAGAAAACCTTCAAGTTTGCCACTTGAAACACCAAGCAGCCACAACTGGGAACCCAGTGTAGTTGTTTAACACCGGAACGGTGTAACGTATATTTTTGCTTTATAGAAGCAATAAAGTAACATTGTGTAGAAGTTAACGAGTGATTGAATGAATTCCTGCCGTTCATATATCATAATTTTATATCCTGCCATGTTGAATTTTGCAATTCTGTTTTTAATTCTTTCAATTTGTTGACATCATTCTGTTTTCTTCCATTTCTTTTTCTTTGTACCACCATTTCTCTCAACTTTCTCTAAGAGTTTGCTACTTTTGTACACCAAATTGTAAGCCCCTAAGGAAAACACACTCTCTCTCTCTCTCTCACACACACACACACACAGACACACACACACACACACACACACACCAAGCTCTCTAGCTTATCTGCAAATGAATGCTCGACGCTATGCTTCATTGCTTCTCCTTTCTCTTGTGGCACCAGCATTGTGATCCTCCGATATTAATTCAAAGGACAATTAATGAATGCAGGGCATCTTTGAAGTGGGGGTTTGGGGTTGTGCCCGGGTCCGGCCCCCGAGAGCTGATGGACTCTACTCTTTCACTCCACTCGGCTCAAAGACAGTTTGAAGTGGCTGAAAGAGAAAGTGAGCAATGGAAGGTCAAGGAGAATAGGCGCTCCTCTCCCAATAGAGCTCTCTCTCCCTCTCTCTCTGGAAGTATTAGTGCGAGCAGTGGATGAAAAGGAGGAGAGAGGAGAGGTCGAAGGGGCGGGGGCCAGCCTATAAACACACACAATACGATGGTTAATTGAGAAAAGCTAGACAACGTTGTCAATCACTTAACTTGGGGAACTTCACTTCTCACTCCTTCAAGTGATTCTGGAACTTGGGAGAAGCTTAGAAAGAGGGAGTGAGAGACAGACGGATGAGGGGACGGGGGGGGGACACCTTTGTGAAACGTAGCTGAAAGTTGAAATAGCAACAGATTCCATCGTTTCAAAAGATGTTTTGTCCAAGAAAGGCAAAGGTGGAGTGGTAGGCAAATCCCAGTCCTCATATCCAGTTTGAAATACATTTTTGGGTTTTTCAGAAAAAATGTTAATGCAGCTGATGTTGCAGAAAGATTTTTAAAAAATGATTATTTATTGATTTAATTCATCATAAAAAGCTTGAAATAGGTATTTGTACCTTAACACCTTTGAGTATCTGCTGTTCAGACATCCATAGACGTAAGTTCGTAGATAAGGTGGAGACGTTCAGCCAATAACAGAGGACTCTCTGTACCTAGACATGAACCTACTGGCACCACGTCTAATGCCAGGTGTGGGCCAGAGGGGTATAAAGCCCCCCGGCACTGAGAGAACTGAGCTGTGGAGCAGTGGAACTGTGTCCTCTAGAATGACTGGATGGTCCCACACCTTTGGGATGAGTTGGGAGGTTGGGGATGAGGTGTGGGGGGGGGGGGTGATCAGCAAACATCCTGACCTCACTAACACTCTTGCCACTGAATGCAATCAAATCCTCACAACAGATCTCCAGTTGTCCCTGGGCATTAGAGACAGTAATTCCGACAAAAGCGGGATAAACTCTTCTTAATGCTCTTGATTTCAGAAGAAACAATGAATGAACAGGTGTCCCAATACTTTTGTCCACGCAGTGTAGATACTTCCTCGACTTTGACCTGGAGGTTCTGCGGAAATTTGTTTTCCGAGTCATTTTGGATCCAGTGCCAAATTCAATTCATGAATGAAAACAATTTTGTTCAATTTAATTTAACAAAATTAATGACATTAACGATCGCAAAATCATTTCTAATATCTACAGTATCTTTCTTTAGATTTTTGATTTCTGTAAAGCTGCTCTGTGACAACATCAGCTGTAAAAAGTCCTGTAGAAATACATTTTAATTGAGAGATGAATTGATTGATATCGGAATCTGTACCGAAGATTAACATTTAAACCTCCATTGCGATTATTTGAATTAATTAAATTAATCGGCACAAGACTGGAAAGCGTGGAACGGTGGATCCTACAATACAGTGCGTTGATGGATCAGATCCAGTCTGTTGGTAGGCTGTGTTAGAGAGTCGGCTGTGGACGGTTCTGTACCCCAGAGCCGGTGAGCTGGTCCTGGGTCAGAGGGGAGTCCCGGGTCACTGCCTGAGCAAACTCCTTCTCTGCTGGAAGTAAGGGTTAAGATAATGTTTGGGCTCTGAATGGCAGGTAAAGGGCTTTTGGGAATATATATAAATATATTTCTAAAGAAAGGTTATGTGAGTGGTTATGACTTATAAAAAATAACACTTTTGATTGAATTAATTACAGCGTTTTTTTAAATGCTTGTTTAAGTTTTCGGTAGACAGTTGACATCAGACGGAGCAGCCCAGTCTGTGTACATAGGAGACGTGGAGAAGGTTGAAAAGGGGTGTGTGTTTCTTTAGGTGGACTTGGCTCGCCTGTGAGAGTTAGTGTGTAAGTGGGCCGAACGCGGAGGCTTTGAGTTTGGTTTACTCAAACCATTTGCTGAACTCGTTAATGTGTGTATGTAGAGCTAATGAGGTGCTCAAACGACGGAGAGCAAATAGAGGGTCTGCAGGCAGATGGGATGTAGTTTGTCCACTAAAAAAAAAAAGTTCTTTTTGAAAAAAAAAAAAGACTTTAATGCACCGTAAACGTTGTGTGATTGTGAGATTAAAACACAGACAAACTCTGGAAGTGTTTGAATAATTTGCAGCAAGGTTTAAATGGTTTGATTGAGCCTGGACATCGTGGATTATGGACTTATGTTCGGGAGGCTGCAATTATTTGGCTGAAAATGGCAAAAAAAAAAAGCTTTTTCGGTTTTTGGTCCAAATAATTGACACTGCACAGTGCTGTTACTTACACAACCAGTGCAAAAACTGCATTTAGGCTGTTTAATTAATGAATGCAATGGAGAAAAAAGTGACAAAATGACGGAAAACCTGCCAAAAATGTGATATTTTGGCTAAATGTTCCTTTTTGTTTGGTTTTGTTTTTTGTTTGTAACATTTCATTGCATCCCCACTTTTTTCACTTGTGCTTTAACACAGTAGATTCCAGCTTTAGCCTCTTTTCTTTCTGTTTCTTACAGTCTCTCTCTCTCTCTCTCTCTCCCTCTCTCTCCCTCTCTCTCCCTCTCTCTCTCTCTCTCTCTCTCTCTCTCTCCCTCAGTGGCAGCTGGAGAGGTCGTCTCTTTAGCAAGCCGAGCGCCTCCCCGGTCCTCCCTCTTAACTAAATGCCAGCCCCAGATGGACTCATAATCAGTCTCTTAACCATTCTTCTCCCTGCATCTGCTGGCCCTCTATATACTCTTTAATACACTCCAGCAGTGGCACACGGGGCCGAGGGCCCAAAGGGCCAGCACTCCTCCACTGTGCAAATAAATGCTTCATTTGTCTCTTCTGCCTTTTGTTTCGTTAGCTTGAACACATGTCACTAGCTCAATTACCCCGCCATTTAACTGCCCCTCAGGAGGAGATGGCTCTCCCCCTACCAAGAGCTATAAACGGCCCAGATGGCTACTTTCTCCCTCTCTCAGCTCTCTCTCCCCTCTCGTCCCGATGTCTCTCCCCCTCACTCTTTCTCTGCCCCCTTCCCTTTTTATTTTTAGCTTTGCTTTACCCAACTTCTCCAACTGTTTTTCTCTTTCCTCTGAATCCCTCTTTTCAGTGCTCTTTCAGCGTTTTCCCCCCAGTTTGGCCTAATCTGCTGTGTCACTCAAACGTCCTCTTATTGGCTCCGTCGCTACCAGTGTGGCTTTCCCTCATTTCCGTAACGTATTTATAGAGAAATGTGACAACGGGTCTGTGTGCATATGTGAGACAAACACTGACCGAACACTGGAAGCCCAGTTTTGAGTCCAAAGTTAACGTGGTCTCCTGTTACGGCCTGTTCCCAGTGTTTTAAACAAACTGTTGCCTGGTCTTGGTTTGACGTGCTTAGGCCCCATGAATTGCCAGCTTGCTGGCTGGTTGTTTGGATCAGTGTGGAATTCTTGGTGCCCCTGTTCTACATTCTTCAGTCTGCAGGTGGAACTCATTCAACAGGGTAGTCTCTCTCTCACTCTCTCTCTCTCTCTCTCTCTCTCTCTCTCTCTCTCTCTCTGTGCTGATAAATAGCAAAGCAGGGCTGGTTTCAGGTCTGTGAAGCTTTTAACAGTGTTTATCCTTTGTGTGCTCTGTGTGTGTGTGTGTGTGTGTGTGTGTGTGTGTGTGTCTATGCACACTCCAGGAGTGACTGCTCTGAATACAAATGCCCTCTCAGAATAGGAGGCATGCACCTTGTGTCAGATTAATGAATAGCCTTGCTCTGCAGCAGCGGGGGAAGCGCATTGTTGTTATTATTGCCCCCACAAACACAGCATCTGCGACTGCGAGCCCAATACAACTGTACCGTCCGACTCTCCGGCAAACAGGAGTGAGTTTTAGTCTCCTCTGGCAGGACAGCTGCTTTGTTTAAAAGCCTCATTTCCTCCTCCGTCCCAAAGTCAGGAGGGAAATGCCACTTGGTCCTTAACTGAGCTGTCAGTGCTGGGTTGCTTTCAGTGCATGCGAAAGAGGACGAGATGGATGGAGAAGGAGAGAGAGGGAGCGAGGGAGTCAGACTTCTCTGGGATCTGTCTGGATCTGGAGCAAGCAGTGATGGAGGAGGTGCCCACTCGGAAGGTCACCCCTTATTCACTGAATCACGGTTGGAAAGTGAACCGGTGTTGATACCGAGACGTTGTTTTGCCCTCCTGCCATCACACCATCCCATTGTTTGAACCTCATGTTTCATTTGTCACTCAAACTGCTTTTTATCAGTAGATTGAATCATTACGTCCTACGCTTAGGGACAGTGACCGGTGACTGTTGATTACTGTGACTCACGTCTGAATCAGAGTCTGAATCAGAATTCATTCATTAGTCTTACAGCTGCACTCATCTATATAGAATATAAAAATGGAATGTAAATGAAAGGAATAAAAGCACGATAAACTCTTTGAATCAACAGAATAAACTCTTTTTATATATGTTAAGAGACTTATGAATATGGTTATGATAATAAATAGATATGTGCAGATAAGTAAAAGATAGATAGATAGATAGATAGATAGATAGATAGATAGATAGATAGATAGATAGATAGATAGATAGATAGATAGATAGACCGCACAAGTGAACCATAGTGGTTTGTAGTGGTCACCCATTAAGGGAGGAGTTATAAGGTGTAATGGCCACAGGACATTTTCTATGGTCTACCAGTTAGGGCTGGTCAATATTTCATAAATATCAACATATTGAGATATACATTGTCATATAAATTTTTAATTACAGGTTATTATTTAAATATAGGATGATAATATTTATATTAAAATATATATAAATATATATATATATATATATATATAATATATATATATCTTATATATCACCTTTTCTCCTAAACGTCTCTTAAATGTCATATCGTCCAGCCCTACTAACTGATTAATCGTTTCCAGGACATCCAAAGCTCAACAACCATGATCTTAGAGCACAGCTCATATTCTTCTTCTAAGCTTTAAAGCTCTGAAGTATCTCCTGGACCTTTTATCTTTATACCGTCCCTCTTAGATCTTCTAATTCCGGATTTCTTACTTTTCCTTCTAAAATTCCGAGTGTTCTATTCATCTTTTCAGAACCACTGTTTCAGTGTTGTCAGTGGTCAGCTGGGTGAGTGCTTGGTTTTGTAAGTCAGCTTCAGTTCTGCAGGAAATGGAGAAGTCTCCAACTCCAACCCAACCCAAGCTCAGGAGACCAGCTCACTCTACAGCGTCAACTTCGCCGAGATGCCATAACAACGGCAGCTTAACTGGTTCTGCTCAAGTCAAATAAAGGATTCGGCTACAACATCAATGACATAAACAAACAATCTTCCAAAGCCATACCGTGTTCCTTCACACGTTCATACGTATCTGTGTGCTGCCTGCCTCGGGCTGCGCTGGAGATCGAAGAAGTTATGTTAGTTTGCTCTTTGGGAGGCTCCTGCGTGTGGTGACAAATGTTCTTCATTTCCATATGTAACTGCGCCATAGTTGTGGACTGAATTCATACTGGAGTCTGGAGTTGTGGTGTGACAAACGCAGAGCGTAATGAAATTATACGATTATCGAATGAAACATGGAGGAGCGCTGTGGGTTCTAATTCGAGTGCAGTTCTAGGCCTCGGGCCACCGTGATGTTGGATCTTAGACATGGCATGATAAAACAGGAACCGTCTGTAAGGAAACAGACTAAAGGAGATTACTGTCCAGCGTTTTTTCTTCTTCACACTCTAAAGCAGCTCCACAGTGTTGGGAAACAGAGTGCAGCCGTGTGTCGTCTTCCGGCGAAGGTAAATGGACATAATGGATGAGGCCTGGCTCGGCTACAACCAACTGGAAGTTCAGTCTGCATTCACACTAATTCCTCCAATGCATTCAGGCCTCAATCACTTCTAAGTTCAGCCTCGGTTCACTACCAGACCTAGCTGTTCACGATTTCCACCGAACCGAACGGAGCGCAGAGTTACAGTTTCAGTGTAGCTTTTTCAAACGGGCTCATTGCTAATCACACTGGACTATTTTAGTCTGTAACGAGAGTCGAGAACCACCGTCTCGCTCTCTTTTTTCTGGCTGTCGTTCGCCCCTCAAACATCTACCTCTACCGACCCCCTCACCAACACCACAACCACCGCCACCACCACCCCACCCCGTGTAAACCCCCTGGCGGCGGTGAAGGAAGGATCGGGGGCGGCCCCCCGCTGTTCCTCCGTGAAGCCCCCATTGGCCCCATGTCCTGCCCCCATTGTGCCCCCTCCCCCACCCCCTCCCGCCGGGCAGGTGACAGGGGCCTGAATGCGGGCCTGCCCGGCTCTGATGGATCCTACAGATGGAGCGTGGAAATCAGACTCCAAAGCCTTCAGCCACAGGCCTCTCCACATAGGCCAACAAAAGCCCTCCAAAATAACTCCCGAAGAAGGGAGAGAGTGAGAGAGAGAGAGAGAGAGAGGGAGAGAAAGAGAGAGGGAAAGGGAGACTTGAGGATGACAAAAGTAACAGTGTCATTTGCCATTAACCTAGAGTCGGTGATGGAGTGTTTTTACCACAGTCGCTGATAATGAAAACTGCGAGAAGAAAGAGAAAGGAGAGAAAGGGAGGAGAAAAACACAAGTACCGCACTTCCAACTCTTTAGTTAACATGCACTCTCACCCCTCCTCCCTCTCTCTCTCTCACTCTTTCACATACATTCTTCACTATTCTACCCTTTCCTCATAACAGTTCTTAACATATTTAAACATTTGGACATCTGATCTTCGTGGTCACTACACTGAGAGAAGAAGCTGATGAAATGAAACACATGCAGCTGAAGAAGCGTCTTTAACATGTATTTGATAGAAATGCGAGGATTATTGTGAGGATAAAGTTCAGACCTCCTCTGTCGTAATAGCTGGTATCTCCTCCTTCGGCTGAAATAATGTGAGTGAGATGTTTCTAGAACCGTCTACCGTCTCTGACATCGACTGGAAGAACGACGTTCCCACTCCTCCATGTGGAATTCTTTCAGCTCTGTGATGTTTCAGCGTCAGTCTTTGTACAGACGCTCTTCCGTTCTCCTCAAACCCCCTCTGATACCATAAAGATCTCATAGTGGTTTCTATGATGGAGAGATCTCCACACCCTGCTGCAGCAAAGCAGCTCCAAACCATCACCATGATTCACAGCTGGTATGAGGTTCTTCTGTTCGAATGCTCGGTTCGGTTTACGCCAAACAAGTTTTCTGTTACTGTGTCCAAATAATTCATTTGGATTCAGGTTCTTGATGGTGTTAAATACCTGCAGGGTGTGCAGCAGGATTCATAGATTGAGAAGAGATGGTACAGTGCAGTGATAATAAGAAGGAATTTGCTGGAGTATGGAACCCTCATACGAGTGTACCAGCAGCCGAAATCCCAGTCTACAGGAATTTCACTGATTCTCTGTTATTTGTGCTCATGAAGGTATGAAAACTGGTTGAGTTATAAGTTATAACACTGGGAAAAAAACAGGAACCACCTGTGGTTCTGGAAAGTTTAAGGGATTGAAGGAATACTCAAGAAAACGAAGCGTACTTCTGTATTCTGTAGGCCGAAGCCCATCAAACCTGTTGAGTTGATCCTCATGTGAAGAAAGTGCCGCCTTTCTCTCTTTCTCTCTCCATTCCTCATTCGTTCCTCCTTTCTTTTGTTGAATCCACCCTTTCTTTCTCTCCTTCTGCACCCCCACCTCTCTAAATCCCTG
The DNA here is from genome assembly GCA_034509495.1 of Acestrorhynchus altus. Lineage (NCBI taxonomy): Eukaryota > Metazoa > Chordata > Actinopteri > Characiformes > Acestrorhynchidae > Acestrorhynchus > Acestrorhynchus altus. Next base: position 1,800,076 of record CM067502.1, on the reverse strand, counting down.
TGAGATGCCTGGTGAAACCCACGCTGGCAGAGAGCAGGAGCATTTCCTGTGCAGCTCCAGGAGCACAGCAGCTCCCCTGCCAGCGTGACTGCTCTCTTTTAATTAAAGCTTAAAATCTGCTCCTTTCTCTCTCTGCTTTCGTCTCTCTGTCTCTCACCCATCCACACCGTCTACGCACCCTTTCCTTCTCTCTTTACGATTGCCTTTCTCTCTCGGCTCTCCTGCACAACTGTCAGCGAAGTCGCTGCTGAAGTACTGCACAGGCTGTGTCTGAAACTGTGCTCTGGCAGACTTCTAGAACTAGTGCACTTTATAGTGAGCACTAGTTCTAGGAGTCTGCCAGTAGCGCCATGTAGTGGAGCAGAAAACGTAGTGCACTCTGAAAATGAAAGCCATTTGAAATGGTTCTTTACGCGAAACTTTAGAAGAACCACATTTATTGTTCCGACGTTCCCCCCAACTTGGAAGTGCCAATTACCTGACCGCTAAAAGGACGTTCCCCCATCACATATGATGTTCCCGTCACTAAGAGGGAGAAGCCAAGCACTGCCTCCTCAGCCTTCTACCAGTTTTGCTCTCCCAGACATCGGCTGGCGATGGCATGCAGCATAACTGGGGATTCGAACCTGTGATCCTTGGACCATAAAGCTAACTGACGTCACTCAGAGCCCAGAAGAACCACTTTAGGTTGCATGAAGAACTATGGACCTGATTCATCAAGAATTCTCTTAAATGTACCCTTGATCCTAAAAAAATCATAATAGAAAGTTGGACTGATAGACTGATAAAGACCCCGTTTGTGACCATAAACTGAAAAAAAAAAAATCCCAGAAAACACTGGCGAATGTTAGGATCTTCATAAAGACTCTATCATTCAAAGCAACCTTGGCTCAGCATTCCTGCACCAGTTCCTGTGAGGAATGTCTATCACTGTGGTGATGGTCTGCGAATTCTGTGCGGAAAGTTCGACTTCACAAGGTCTTTGTGGGTCAGCTGTTCTCTCACCCATCTGGACCGGACCGCCAAGACACAGGGAGAGGGGCAAGCAAGAGAAAGGACGCAGAGAAAGGAGCTGGCTGGTGTCAGACGAAACAGATGCCGTGTTTGCGTGGTAGAGACTGGGGATTTCGAGGCGTATTATTGGACAATAGCAGGCTGTCACGCTAGTTTGAGAGGCCTAATCATTATTTGATAGAGTGCCCACCACCCCCACTCCCACCCCCCCCATCTCCTCCAGAGAGATGCTGAGCTTAAATGTCTCACTGGCAAATGACCCGTAAAACAACACAGCACACCACGTCCCACCACCAACAAACTTATACACTGTTAGGCCTTTTCCACCAATGTGGAACGGGTTCCTTACCGGTGCTCGAACCTAATTTTGAACCATTCAGCACATTTCCACCAATTAAAAATAAGTTCCAGAACCTGAAATGCTGACATGCCAGCAATGACATACCGTTCGTCTTGTATGGGGTTGTCTTCTACGTCTTCTTATCACCAAAACTGATCCATGTTTGCTTTTTGGCGATAAACAAACGTCTGTAACTGAACAAACAGGCTAGCAGGTCGTCTATACGTCCAGTTACTGACCCTGTGCAGCCCCTCTGTTGATGACGTAGCCTGTGATGGATCCTCGGTTCCACTAAAACTGGTGTAAATGCGGGATAGTTCGCTGAAAAACACCAAGGTTTTTATAAGTCTGAACAGAACCAGTTCAAGAGTTCTTTTGGTGGAAAAAGGCCTTCGTGAGGGTTCACATGTGTGTATCCGTGTCTAAGTGTTGCATATTTTGGCCAAAGCCGGTGTTTTCTCCTGGAGAGAATAACACCTGTTGATTGTGTGCAGTAGGAGAGAACGCACTGCTCAGCAATCACATCCATATGTTTCTTCTCTGAAGCTCGCCCTGGCTGAAGAGCATGTTTGTCTGGGATGTATATTTTGTTCTTTCACTCTGATCAGCTTCGTGGCTTCCTAACCCTCACTCTGTATACATAACTGATCTGTTGCATATACTAAAGTGAACATCAATTTCCTCCACTTCTTCCACGGGCAGCTGTGAATGAGGATTTCCGGTGTTCCATTTCTAACCTCAGTATGTGTGTGTGTGTGTTTCAGCGAGTCATTCGGATGAGGGTTCAGATGTGGACTCAGAGCCGGGCCTGCCCCTGAAGAGGAAACAGCGGCGCAGTCGCACGACGTTCACCGCCGAACAGCTGGAGGAGCTGGAGAGGGCGTTTGAGCGCACACACTACCCTGACATCTACACACGAGAGGAACTCGCACAGAGAGCCAAACTAACTGAGGCTAGAGTGCAGGTATAAACACACACACTGATGGACAAAAGGACCGCTCATTGGTTCCACTGTTCCACTGTGGGACAAGGGCTTTAGACCCCTGTAGTCCATGTCTGGCATGCTGCAGGGTGCCAATAGGTTCATGTTCTCATGATCTGCTCCAGAGTGTCCTTTTCTATTGGCAGTATGTCTCTACTTAAGGGAGCTGAATGCATTCATTAGAACGGGTGTCCACAAACGATCGGGGGGCCTGTTTACACTTGGCATTAGTGTGTCAACAGATCTGTTTTTACTTTCCCCTGGAAAACCTGATCACCATGTATGAGGGAGATGTAGGAAGAGGGAGCCAAGAGCCTCAGTGATTATTACTCATATTAATAAGTGTATTTCCACTTGCCTGACGGCAGCCGATCCCAGAAAACGTGGACAAGATCCGTCTCTGACCACCTCCGACCGCGGTTTGAGGGATCAGATTGTAAACAGATACCAATGTGTCTTGGTTGCTTTTCACGTGGACAAGATAAATCTGAACCTGATACTATCACCAGAAACACGTGTTAATGACAGTTAACATATATACATATCAAGAAATGTCCAGCCGACAACGTCCTGTGGGCAGCGTCCTGTGGGCAGCGTCCTGTGAGCACTGATGAAGGACTAGAGGACGACCAACACAAACTGTGCAGAAACAGATGAGCTTCTGTCTCTGACTTTACATCTACAAGGTGGAGACACTCGGTAGGAGTGTCTGATAGAGTGGACAGTGAGTGGACACAGGGTTTAAACACTCCAGCAGCACTGCTGTGTGTGACTTACTACATAGTGCTCCTGTATGGTTGGAGCACCGTCTATCTGTCTTTCTTTACTTCTTTTTCATCTGATCACTTATTAGATTAACACATATGCAATATAACGTTAACTGGACAGAGCCAAAGATACCAAAGCAAGAATTCAGACACACACACACACACACACACACACACACACACACACACACACACACAAACACACACACACACACACACATATTTTAGTTTCCAACCTTTTTCTCTGTATAATTTTGTTTTTTTTTGAGCAATTCCTAGGCCTCTAACTGCCCTTAAGCACTCAGTCACACACACACACACACACACACACACACACACACACACACACACACACACACACACACACACACACACACACACACACACTCACACAGGTCTCTTTGTGTCATCCCTGACCTTGTGTTTTTACTCCTCCGCTCTTTCAGAACACCAAACCGCAGAGGAGGCCAGAAATAGTGCAGCTCATTGAAAGCCTTTATTCTAACACTTTTAACCCAATTAAAGCTGCCAGTGTGAACTTAGTGGCTGCAACTCATGACTGATATGATGTCATCGTTTTTTTTTGTGTGTGTGTGTGTGTGTAAGTCTTCACATCAAGATGAAAGCACACACACACACACACGCTCACATTCCAGCACATGCTCGCTGATGGCCCTACGCACATTTTACACCAACAGAATCCCAGAACAATATTTCATATTCCAGTATTACTGTAATTCAACACAGCAGCCGCGGTCTGCTGGTCAGGGAAGCAGCCTTGTGACTGGAAGGTTACTGGTTTGATTCCCTGAACTGGCAGGGCATGACCGAAGTGCCCTTGAGCAAGACACTTAACTCCTCAGCTGCTCCCCAGGGGTTGTGGATAGAGCTGCCCACTGCTCCGGGCACGTGTGCTCACTGCCCCATAGTGTGTGATTTCGTGTGTGTGTGTGTGTGTGTGTGTGTGTGTGTGTGGTTAATTGCTGGAGGACATGTGTTGACGTGCACTTCATTTAATGAACTGCTTCACTGCTTTATTTGTCTTCAGGTCTGGTTCAGCAACAGACGAGCTCGTTGGAGGAAACAAGCAGGAGCCAATCAGCTGATGGCATTCAATCACCTGATCCCTGGAGGATTCCCACCATCAGCTATGTCCAGTCTGCAGCCTTATCAGTTGCCAGAGAGTCCTTACCCCACATCCTCAATCCCGCAAGGTGGGACTCCTTGTCCAGTACACTTCTAATGGTGAAACGTAGTGCCTCACTTAGAGTGTTGACGTCATGCACAATCCTTGTATCTCCATGGCAACAGTACAGGAGAAGGTTGAATGACCGATTGATTGAGAAGGACATAAAACTTCTTATCTTCCAATGGAAGTCAATGTGAAGCGATTTTATTATAAAGTTATTTTGGAGCACTTCTATTGGTCCACTCATTATTACATCATGACAACTGCACTCTGATTGGCTCAGCAGGCTAAAGCCCAATTTATGCTCCCGTGTTCAATATACACTATAGCCTACGTGTAGACTGGAGAATGCTTCACGGCCTGTCCTCCCCAGCCCACAGGTGGACTCAACCGCCAGTAGGGGGACCACCAGTAGGTCCTGGAGCACTGTCCAGTTTCCAAAGTGCTCCCGTATGGTTAGAGGAGCTGATTAAATGGACAATGAATGTAGAAATGAATGTATATTATACAATAAATGTATTTTACAGATACATATTATATATTCTAAATATATATTGAATACCACGATTTGTCTTTCGTCTTCTTCTTCTAACCCCCCCGTCCTTCCGTTCTCCATCTGCAGTGTCAGAACAGCCCAACACTGTCCACAGGCCCCAGCCTCTTCCACCCACCTCAGTGCACCAGAGTGGGCTTGCCTCAGCAGCGGGGGCGCAGGACGGGAGCTCGGCCTACTGTCTCTCCTCTGGACGTCACAGCTTCTCTGGCTACTCGGACAGCTTCGTCCCTCCACCCAGCCACTCCAGCCCGGTCAACCCCACCATTGGCAATGGCCTTTCATCACAGGTCAGTGCTCTCTCAACCTGGGCTCACGTGAAATAATTTGGTAAACTATATGGACAGAAGTATTGGGACACCACTCAATAATTTCTTCTGAAATCAAGTTTACACGGAAGGTACTGTCTGCTGTCCAGAGAAGACTTTCTATTTGATTTTGATTGCATTCAGCATCCGTTTGTTAGTGAGGCCAAAATGTTGGATCACCAGCTAATGGATGGAGAACACAGTTCCACTGCTCCACAGCTCAATGCTGGGGGGGCTTTACACCCCTCCAGGTTGATCTGCTCCAGGGAGTCCTATTCAAAGGGGTGTCCACAAACATTTGGACATGTAGACGTAGGCAGTAGACGTGGGTATGTAGTTTGTGCCGACTTTGATGGTGAGACTCACAGAAGCATTGGGTGAGTGCGGGAGTGAAGGTTGTAGGAGCAAGGGACGAGCAGGAGCGAAGGAGTGGTGGAAGGGACGGTGATGGAAATGAGAAGTGAAAAGACAATTATGCGTGATTACACACTCATTGGCCGCTATCTCCCGTAGCGACCACCGTGTGCGTCCTCACTAACAAGCGGAAAATGAGCTGCTAAGCACCTCCAAGGCGCATGGCACTATGGGTAGTCTTCCCACCAGCACTTCGGGGAAGCCCTGAAAATAAAATAAATAAACAAGGAGAAAAAGAAAGAAGGGAAAGAAAAAAAATTAAGAAAGGCTGTAAAGTCTCGGCGTGGCACTTTTGGACGGGTGGGGGATGAAGATGTTGCATGTGACTCTGTTTACGCCGAACAAATGAACAGCCTTGGGGGGACTTTATTATGTCCGAGAGAGGATGTCAGAGGGTGCGGTTACGTCTAAACATAGGCCTCCAGAAATAGACTTTTGATATGTAATCGTTAAAAAGGCTCTTTGTACGAGAACGTGTACAAGTTTAGTTTTGTGCCATCGGTTGATTTTGGACAATCATTGACAGATCATTAAGTTTGTGTGATTTCATTGTTCGCCGTAGAAGGTTCAGGAATGTTACAGCCTGTACTGCTGCAAAGCCAGAGGCCATTAACCCTGTCACACTGTCCCTAACGTCTCGCTGGTGAGACACTGCTTGACATAAAACTTGTCGCGAGAGTAGTTCTGGCACACATGTTGGTGTGGATCAGCGAGTGGGACGGGTGCTGACCGCACACTGCTGTACTTTCTATTTCTATACATAGAAAATATTACTGTTAAAATATATAAAAAAAACATATAAAATAAGTTTTTGATCATTTAATAAATAGATTTTATATTAATTACGTTCAAAGGGATATAGTTCCAGCCTTTTTGTTGTAAAGTCGATACTGCGATTAGTAATCGATTTTAAAATATCTATTTTATTTTTTTATTTATATATAACTTTTATTCAGCAAATTAAGAGACCCTTAGTCAATATTACACTGAGATTTTTGATAAAGTAAACATTTATCAGTGTTTATCGAAAAAACACGAGGAAATACAAGCATTTTATATTTGTCTTTTCATCACAATTTAAAATGAAAATCAATTTTCATTGATTGACATCTAATATAATTATATTTCTATTCCTTTATTTCACATATGAATTATCCTTTACGCTTAACCGATTTTGCTGATTTTGTGATTAATTGTATATATAAATAAATTGTTTATATTGTTGGGAATGTTGTTAATGACACAAATTAAAACCCTATTCATTTTAAATTTGTTAGATGTTTTCACGCATCATCACTTCCCAAATTTCCTGATGAACTGACCAATAGAAATGGTCCAAAATCTAAACTGTCCTTTTTCTGTAAAGTTAACATTTTGGAGACAAAGATTTTGCCAACTTTTATTTTCTTATCAACAATATCAAACTTAACACCTTAATATCATTGAAAAATCCCTTTTTTAAACGAGGGAAGGAATAAACAGCTCCTTCTCGGCTCCGTTTTAAAGGGTGACAGCACGTATAGTAGTGATTTCACCACGTGACCGATGTGGATGGTATTTCTGCACTTTCACTAAAGGTACAGTTAATCGGACCGAACTCATTGCCTGTGGCAGCTGACCGCACGCTACAGATGCTGCAGAGATCAGGACGAAACCTCCACTGCTGTGCTTTGAGGTCCTGACTCGGTGACACTCACAACCTCGTGTAATATGGTATTTCCATTAGTGTCTCGCTGCGTGTGTGTGTGTGAATGTGTGTGTGTGTGTGTGTGTGTGTGTATGACCTAGGCCAGGGTCAATTAGCGGCCTTCTGCCGCGAGAGCGCTGGTCGTCATGACGATGGCATAACTCCGCGTCTGCGATTGTAATTATGGAATGTTCCAGACTCTTAATTGATTGGAATGAGAGAATTTATCCCTTGTAATGTGCTGTGTAATTTATGCAAATGACTCACTTTGTTGCTTAATTGTTTCATTTACTGAGCGGCGAGGGACGCTCCCAGTCTGCGTCGCGTTGCAGAAGTTTCTTATCCTTGTTGAACATATTTATTTAAACATATTTATTATTCAGCACTAATTATATGCAGCTCAGTGTCATTTATGATAAATGGAAGAGGGGACAATTATTACATTTTCTTTGGGGACCTGCGTGAATCGGAACGCTGTGTTTTTATCTGTTTATAACTATAATATCGACACATCCCTGCAAAATCTCTGTCTTGTATCATTCAAACGGGTCAGCATGGTTGTCCTGTCTTCTCCAACCCTGTGGAAAGGAATAAGAATGAACAAGCTCCTCATCTGAGCAGTAAAAGTTTACCCAGATAGCAATGAATGGGCCACTTTACGGCTCTTACGGCATAGATGTGGGACACATTTGGACCGTAGTTGCCAAAAGTAGCCCAGATTTGGCCCAGATGTGTCTGCTAGTCACTCAGTGAAACACTGCTATTAATATAATGAATACACAAAGTGGTGGTTTTCCATCACTGTGTTCATTAAAACATCTCCAAAGTTCTCCTGAAGGGAGTCTAGTATTGTTTATTAAGTCACTGCTTGGTGATGGTTAATCGGGTGGGCAACTGATGGGCTTGAGCAAATCCACTGGGGTGCTGGATGGGGACGTTCCAAGATCTCAACTACGTTCCTCAGAATGAGAAACACTGTTTCTTGTTACTGAAGGTCTGGAGTTTCTACACAAAACCCGTTCTTATTGATGAAATGAGATATATTCTAATTCAGTGTTTCTCAACCCTGGTCCTGGAGGCACCCCTGCCCTGCATGTTTCAGATTTAACCCATGCAGCTCCGAAGGGCTTGATAACGAGCTGATTGGTTGAATCGGGTTTGGTGGGAGCAGGGTCATTAAAAAACACTGTAGATGACTATAAGTCAGCAACATAATTATCATGACAGGCGTAGGGTAGGGGTGCCTCCAGGACCAGGGTTGAGAAATCCACATGTGGATTTTCTGAAACCTGGCTTGCATTCAGCACAGTCCCTTGATGGATTGTCCAGACTGTCCAGCTTGCTAAACAGAGAAGATAAGTGTTGTAAGACAACGATCCTAAACTGAGAAACACCAAATGTTTTAAGACACACAATTAAGCACCACGTCATTCAGTACAACACTGCAAAAAACCTTACATTGTTGATAACACTGTTATATTAATGCACCAGTCAGCCACTGGACATTGACACCACTGTGTCTGATCCACTCGTACCAGCACATCACACACTAACACACCACCATGTCAGTGTGACTGCAGTGCTGAGAATGACCCACCACCCACATAATATCTGCTCTGTGGTGGTCCTGTGGGGTCCTGATCATTGAAGATCAGGGTGAAAGGAGGAGAATAAAGTCTGCAGAGAAACAGATGGACTAGTGTTCCTGTAAAAGTGAAGACAAGGAGGTGGTCATAATGTATTTGTACCGAGACATTCCAGCTGTTTTTGAGGGATAATAAAGAAAACCGTACGTTTTGTTCAGTTACAGAGACACCGAGTGTCTTTTTCTGTGGTCTTCATTATTAAAATGATGTCATATAGTATGAATAAAGTGTTTAGGTGTGTTAAACATCTACACAGTCCTGTATTTGTGAGTAAAACACTCATGTTTGGACATAGAGTGTGTGTGTGTATGTGTGTGCGCACATGTGTAATTCCCATCTCGCTCCCATGCAGCGTTGGGCTCTGGTTCGCAGTGGTTCCGGGGCTTATAGGCTATGGGATGAGAATGCGGGTGGTGTTTGCAGGTCTGGTGTGAACACAGCGCTGGTATGTGCCAGATCAGACAGCAGACGTGTGAGATTTTTACCCACGGGGCAACAAGGCCAAGCGTGTGACTGCCCCACTTAACACTTACTCTCACACACATGTACACTGTCCGTCAACAGCTTCAGGGCATCCAGCTTTTCACAAGTATTTTTTTTTTAATAAACAACCACGTTTTGTTTATTGGTTACCATTAGTTGGCATATCGTCACCATAACTCGAAAAATCACTTGGATTAAAGTCTTTTTACAGGGGTTCTAGGTCACAGGCCTGTTCCTTCTGCTATTGGAGATACGAGTATTTTGTATGACAGCGACAAAATTAAGTCAGATTTTATAAAATTTTTGATATGCCAGCTGTCACATGACTGACCTCCAATGTTTAAAAATGTGAAAGGTTTGACACAACACTTAAAAATCAGCAGTGAATTTTCAGCTATGAATTCAGAATTCAGTCTGCATTCAAAAATTCAGATTTATAAAATCGCTCCTGACGTTGAAACAAAGTCAGAACGCAAACAATAAATATCTGCTGCTGAACTTTTTATTATGCAGCTTTAAGAAGAATGCCAAACTCTCACCTTTTAATTTTATGCGAGAAATAAAAAAAAAATGAGGTGTTTTCAAACAAATAAGCAGTGAAATTTTATTAATATGCACACCGTATTTTTTACTTTCAGTCTCACAGAAAGTCCTCTGAACAACTGCTTAACTTTCAATGGACGTCAATGCAAAACGATGTTATTACAAGTCGTTTTGGAGCATCAGAGCCGCCAGACTTTAAAGACAAAAAGTGAAAAATGGAGGTTCAACCCTTGAATGAAACCCGTAAAATTAAAAAACCCCACAGATGATCCTCATCTACAGTCAAGTGGGATCTAACAGTCAGCAAGTGAACAGTCGGTCCCTGAAACAGTAACAATGGACTAGAATACGAGTCTAAGAAGACTTTGACAAGACTATTCAGTATTCCCAGCATTACACAGGTGGTTCTAATGTTGTGGCTGATCAGTTTATACACCCACACTCTGTGTTTGCACAAAACACGACCGGATCCTGGGACAGTTTGTCCACGTGTCCAAATGAGATATTGAAATATCCGAATATCTGAAGCCCCTTCCTTGCCAGGCGGGTTTCTTCGCAGAATCACATGTGACGTGGAAGCGTTCTGTCAGCAGCCGGTGTCTGTGGTCTGCAGAGTGTGTGTTTCTACGCTCACCTCACGTGTAGACACGTCTCCCCCCGTGGCTAGGTGAATGAGGCTTTTTAACCTACATGTGGTTTCCATTTGTAAAGCATAACACATCAGCATGCTCCTCTCACACACTCCAGAGCCCTCTGACCAGGGGCCTGTAAATTACCTACTGTCAGTGTGTGTGTGTGTGTGTGTGTGTGTGTGGCCTCCAAGGTGGGAAACACAACACAACACTTCAGAACTGTCTCTCTGTCTCCTTTCTGTCCTAGTATTGCACACACGGCCGTAGAAAAGCCAGTATCAATAATAAATCAGTCAATAATCCCCCAAACCACTATAAGATCGAAGAGGCTGCACAACATTTGCTCATATTTTCCAGCCTCTTGGAATTTCCCCATTCCACCTTAAATAGTACAGCCAGAATGTAGCTGTTGCAACATTTAAGGTGGAACTGTTGCTGTACTACAATTATGGAAGGAGCTCTTTGTGGTTCTATAATTCCAGACTGTAGTTCATCTGTTTCTCTGCAGACTTTATTCTCCTCCTTTCACCCTGATCTTCAATGATCAGGACCCCACAGGACCACCACAGAGCAGATATGATGTGGGTGGTGGGTCATTCTCAGCACATTCTCACACACTTTTAAACCCCTCAGTGTCACTGCTGGACTGAGAACAGTCCACCGACCAGAAATGTCCAGCCGACAGCGTCCTGTGAGCAGCGTCCTGTGAGCACTGATGAAGGACTAGAGGACGACCAACACAAACTGTGCAGAAACAGATGAGCTTCTGTCTCTGACTTTACATCTACAAGGTGGAGACACTCGGTAGGAGTGTCTGATAGAGTGGACAGTGAGTGGACTGTATATATATATAATGATCGGCTGTAATTAAAGTAAACACAACCTCTATCGTAAAAATAAGTGTGCTTTTACTAGGACAAATATAAAGTATAGTCATTGATTTTTTTTATCTTGTGTGTGTGTGTGTGTGTGTGTGTGTGTGTGTGTGTGCTCTACATCTGTCTGCCCTGATGAATGGTTCTGTGCAGCTGTTAAGGATGAATCACTGCAGGGATTTTGTGATCCTTTACAGAAGTTGTAAAACTGTTAACCACATACATTCATTCAAGTAGACATGGAGCCTGTGCACGCACACACACACACACACACGCACACACGCACACACACACACACACACACACACACACACACACACACACACACACACACACACACACACACACACACACACACACACACACACACACACACACGGCACCTGGTATTAGACATGGTGCCACTAGGTTCATGTGTGTTTATCAGCTCCAGAGAGTCCTATTCTTTTGGCAGTACTTCTCTACGGGGACTAGACACGCTGCGTGTGCATTTGCACATCACAACTTCAAAGCAGCTGAGAGTAATGATTTATAGAGTAATTAAAGACTTACTGCCCAGATAAGGAGACAGATGTTTAAGTGTAATTTCCACAGTACGGTGTTGTGTCCAGTACAGGTGTTTATGATGGACTGGGTGTCAGTTCCGATCTACAGTGTGTAGGTAGATGTGACGGCAGCGTGGGACGCGGTTCCACGCCAGCATGAATTCGGGAGGAATGCACACGTATGAGGCTATAAGACCATTTTACCAGTTTACTACACGGTGTAGTTAATGGTTTTCAAGCATTGTGCACACAGCAACGAACTGATCTGAACATGTTTACACCGTCACCGTCACCTGACCCTCACCCTGACCCTCACCATAACCGTAGTGTGCATGTGTGCGTGACGTTTCACATATTAGTTCCATTGTAATCAGCTCCAGAACGGTAACAAGCCACACGGTGTTCACTATTCTTCTAAGGCACACGACAGCATGGGTTGTGCATATCTGGCGAAAGAGTGTCCTGATTGGACGGGACGTGAATCTCACGGATCTGCAGAAACGGGTACATATAGGAATAAGAAGGTCTATTATTGGTTGCCACCTGTCTTTACTCTAGAATTACGTCTGGTTAGCAATGTGGAGATGCTCCGGTACCGGCATAACCGCACTCTTTTCTTTGGTTCTAACCCTGCATGGAACCGAGAGCCTCAGCAACCTTAAAGAACAGCTTTTACTCTCCGATTTTAAAAAGTGCTCCAACCTGGTTTTTCTATGATTATATTGAAAATGTACAAACCAAACACACGGAGGATCAGTTTTTAGGAAAATCTTAACAGGATAGAGAAACACAACTCTAAAGTCTAACCACTCTCTCTCTCTCTCTCTCTCTCTCTCTCTCTCTCTCTCCCTATTGGTCTCTCGCTCTCTCTCATATGGGAAATGATTTAAACAGGACCATGTGTGTGTGAGGATGGAGAGTAATCGAAGTCTTATGGGCCGCGAGCGAGTGTGTGCTGGTGATCTGTGCTGTGGCCAGACTGCTTTTCATTAATGATTAGAGAGAGGGAACCTCCCTCAGAGCGAGCCCAGCCGAGTTTGGCCTGTCAGGACCGGCTCTCGAGGCCCACTGAACCATCGCCATAGTTACGGTTACAGCTTTCTGAAAGTCCCTGACTTTGCATAACGAGTAAAGTGGAGACCAGGATGAGTCTCTGAAGTCCTCCTTGTGTCTTAGATATTATACTTATTCACGGTCAGCTTATTCTGTTGCATCCCGACATCTCGGATTTCAGCCTGGTTTAATTCGATTACGGTCCTTTCAGTGTGTCTCCAATTTCACCGTAATTCAATTTAATCCAATTTAATTAAGTTTTTTAGTAAAATTTCACGATTATTTTTTTGTTTCATGAGTATGAAAATAATTAAAAGTCATATTTTTTAAATTAAAAGGCAGATCACTGTTGAATTTCATTATTATGATTATTATGATTATTATTATTATTATTATTATTATTATTATTGACTTTTAATGCTGGAATGTTGCTTCTGATGCACTTAAAGAGTTAAATGTCTGTTAATACGACTGCTCTAATCAAAGGCCTCTAAAAGGCCACATAATATCTACTCAGAGTTCCTTAAAAATGCAGTTCCTGTATTTATATATATAAACTCTTCCTCTCCTCTCTGCAGGTGATGGGCCTGTTGAACCCCGGAGGCGTGCCTCACCAGCCCCAAGGGGACTTTGCTCTCTCTCCACTGACCGGAACTCTGGAGCCCAGTGCAGGGATGGCTGCCAGCTGCCATTCATCTCAGAGACTGGAGCCTCTGTCTGGCTTGGCTAGCATGCCCTCGCTGCCCAACTCACAGTCCTACTGCCCGCCCAGCTACAGTTCACCAGCCTACACCGTGGACCATGTGGCCCCATACCAGTACAGCCAGTATGGGCAAAGTAAGGTGAATAAGCTACAGTCTGATGGTGCGAATGCTCATAATGTGGTTTCGTTTCATAAACCAAACTCCCTGATTGCCATTCCTCAGCGGCTTCCTCAGCTTGCTTTCATTAGATGAAAGTCTGTTACTCTTTGTGATGCTTCGTTCTTTTCTTACATAGCAGTACACGCAGTAATGTGCTCCAAGCCTGTACACGAACACGACATATCGAACACACACCGCTCACTTTTTAATATCAAAGTCTTCTGCCCTTCCCTGCACTGACGCCGGCCATCAGAAAACCCGTCCAAATGCAGCTTTGATCTGTCATTTTCTCACAACCCCCAGGAATGTCAGGACATCAGACCTTCATGCACTATTAGTCAGTTCATGACAGCTCTGTGGATTTTATTGACCTCTGATATAATTTATTGAAGAAAATGCAAAATAGAGCAGCAGAAATGACTGTATTAACTTATGAAACGTTATATAACACCCTCCCAGCATCGGTCACATGACCGTTTTCCCTTCAGCCAGTTGAAAACGATGGTTTCATTTTTTTATACGGACATTTATTTAATTTATGTTCCAAATCCAATATGTGAACATGTGTAAGAATTAAACGTTAATTAAGGTTTTAATTGCATTATTATATTGTAACTATATCAGTGGCATTGAAGGGTCTTAAAATGAATAATATAATTTCTTGAAATAATGATTTTTTTTCTGATATATCGGCTGAAACATAAAGAGTTGTTTTGTCAGACCTACAGGTGAACATGAATACAGTAAAGAGGACGAAGGCTTTCTTATTTCGAAGAAGTAGTTTGAAGAATAAAGCTTGGCTTCATATTACTCTTGGATGCCCCCGGGCAGCGCCCCCCAGTGGATGAGTTCAATTCCATCACCTGCACCTGATTTATCACTATTAAGCACTGATTGACCGAAGCAGGTATTGGAGGGGAATTATAAATAACACCGGACTCTGAAAAGTAGTGGGAAACCGTGACTTTTTGTGCTTAAGTTGTTTTTATTTATTCTATTATTTGTTTTATATTGCGATAGTTTGCCGCAGCTCTACCAGCTGATACAGACAGGCTGAATTAAGGGCGATTAGGACACGTATAACCACACAAGGTCTATTATCTTTCCTAAAAGACGAAATGTATCAAATGTTTGAGAGACATTCAAAAACTGTCCCTGTCACCCCCTGATTTCCCCGATAAACACGTTTCATATGTTCACCTCCACGCTGTCGTTGTTCGTTATTAGTGCAGTATCAGCTGAATTGCTGGGTGTTAAGCTTGATTAATAAACACCAGGCCTATAGTTCAGGAGGTTAAGTCTGAATCTTGGATCTGCTTTAGCGAAAGCGCTGCAGTTTCTGGAATCTTGAGTGGAGGGAATTATTTTCGACTTGCACTTGAACCGAGGCGCGAGCGATTCGGATTATGATAGGCCCGCGAGTGCCAAACAGGTAGACGCCATCAAGGGTCACGATCCTGCATTGGCGACCTTTCATGACCCCGTGTGATGAGCTTACCTGTCAACCTGAGGAGTCTGTAAGCTAGCCATGAAATGACCTCTGGGGTAACGAAGATATTGCTCATTACACACACACACACACACACACACACACACACACACACACACACACACACACACACACACACATACAGACTTGAAAGCAGAAATGAAAGGAGCAGGCATTACAAAGTATGTTTGACAGAGCCAATGAGGGGGGTGGAATGGTTGAAGGCAGAGACCACATGTTGAATGCCCCATCCGACGGCATCTTGATATCATTAATGTATCATAGTCCACTGCGAGACTGGTGTGTGTGTGTGTGTGCGTGTGTGTGTGTGTGTGTGTGTGTGTGTGTTATTATATCGTTAGTATGTGTGTACTAGGTAGGCTGTATATGCGTTAGGGGGGTTGTAAGTGTGTGTCAGTGTGAGTGTTGTATCGAGGAATGATGATGCACACGTGTGTGTGAGAGTGTGTGTGTGTGTGTGTGTGTGTATATATTGGAGGGGTTGTGAAGGGCTTTAGCAGGAGTAAAATAGCCTCTGGCAGCTCCCTATTAGAACCACATGTTTGAGTCAGAGGTCAGATCCTGCACTGTTATTGATTGTTGGCTGAGCTCCATGCATGGCTGGGTGGAGAGTTACAGTGTACTGTAGCTGTGCTCAGGCCAACTCTCACTGACAACATACTGGTACCCATCCTACAGCAGCTCCAACTCCCCCTCCCACCCCAATATCTCCCAGCCAAGACATCATGCCTCCACCTACAGGCTGTCAAATACCATTCAAATGTTTACAATCACTGCTTTCAATCGTATAAAAACAGCCTTGTTTCTGTAGATGCTTGTATAATATATATATATATATATATATATATAATTTATTTGAACATTCGTGTTCATTGTACGTCCTGTGCATACTGAAGAGTTTCAAACGGAAGGTGTTTTGCGCAGTACTGTACATTAAGAGCTAAATTATATTTATAAATAATTATTCTGGCTCCTTTCTGTCAGTTAATACCTTATAACATTAAACGTGTCATGTTATTAAAATAGCAGTTAGAAATGTTTATCATTATTAATCAGATTCCAAACTTCCCATTCCAATTCCATTTATGCTTAAGCCTGGGATTAAAGGGTGACGTTCCCAGCGTGACGACGCAATTAAGACCAATACGTGGCTTAACCTGCGTCCAGGAACTTGTCCCTTAAAGTCATATGAAGCGTTCTCCGCCATACTCAGTCCCTGCTTCTCTCTCGCTCCCTTTCAGGTGCCTTTCATTATCTGAAGCCTAACATCAGCTGAGCAGGAAGAAGCAGGCCGGAGAAGAGAGGAGAAGCGTTAGGAGGAAAGCTCTTCACAGTCTGAGGGAAACCACCTGCTCTTCAGCCTATTTCCTGACCTCCGACCTCCACTTCCAGCATTGCCTTCCCACAGTCTCCCTTGGGCGACGCTTCCAGCACTGGGGGCCGTTGGGATTCGGATTAGCGTTCGCATCTGGCTCCACCTCCACCTTCCCCCCCACCCACACCGGGTCAGTCATGACCAGGGCTGAAGGGGGCGGGTGAGTGATTTGGGTTCAGTGTGGAAAATAAAGGACCAAAGGCCCTGTGCTCTGGGCTCCACACCATACTTCCAAACAAATTTCGATCATTCCCAAAGAATGCCACATCAGCATGGAGGAAAGACGTTGGATGAGAGGACGTTGGAAAGGATGAGAAATGGACTCAGACTGTGTATTTAACCTGTAATGAACAGCAGGGAACATGTGGGACCAGTTGGACCAGTTTGCCTTTGTGTTAAAGGCACGGACTATTCTGCCGCACCAGTATCCATAGTGGTGCTACATGTGCTGATGCCAGGTAGAGAGGACGGTTTTTTTAATGTATGACATCATGTGATCAGTATCAAAGAAGGGCTGTCGGGCCACTGTTGCATCTTCTACACAATAACAATAAATGACATACAGCAATACTGAGGCCATCCCGCGTCTCCAAATGACCTTTCCGAAGCTCTGTCTGGATTTAGGAGAGAAAACCAGAGCGATAGTGAAAGAGAGTGCGGAGTAGTGACCTGGCTGGTATGCACTCCACCATCCGGTGGAATTTCAGACATATCAAAAACAGTGCAAGTGCCAGAGCAGCGCAGGAGCACGCATGGACGAGTGTGATGCTCAGTATCTTAGAAATGAAGGCATAGATTTCCAATAAAATCCGATTGAGACAACAAGGCTTTGGAGAACAAATCGTACCGCTGGGGAAAAGGGAGAGTGGAGGAGACAGTACAAACTGAAACCCAAAGAAAGTGCAATATACACAATCTATACCTCATACACGGATCCTTCGATCTTAAAATTAAAAACTCATCAAGGGGCAATAAAAATAAAAGCATTTCCTAACAAATATGATGGAACATTACTGTCAGTCGACTCACAGAACGGCCCAGATTTCCCAAAAGCATCGTGATATTAAAACGGTAGAGCGAGCATCACACTGTACACTCTCTCTACCCCACAGTAGGGACTTTAACTGCATGGAACCTAAACTACAGCTCTACATAACTCTACCTAACTCTACGCACCTGTCTGGTACCTGGTATCGGGTGTGTTTCCCACTACCACACCGTTCCCCCTCCCACAATACAGCCGTACAGGTTTATAGATCCTAAAGGACGTCTTCTGAACAGCCACACTTACGCTTGTTTGTCTGGTTAAATAAAGGTTAAACTCAGTTCTATTTCTTAGTTTTAACTCAACTCTACTGTCAAAAAGTAACACACCGTTGCTGTCCAAACATGTATCTCCAACACTGTGAATTCATATTCACAAATGTTCTGAAATGTGAATGGAAGTGATTGTAAAATAAGAATAATTCAACCTAATTTTAGAGCATTTCTATTGGTCTATTCACCCAGAATTATTTACACAGCGTTCAATATATTCCCTTCCATCTCTCAATTTTAGACGTTTAATTTAACGACTGGAAGTGTGTTTCCATTAGTGTAGAATTAGCCAGTTAGTTGGATAGCTTACCTAACTAGGTCTCTCCTTCATGTGCAGTCAGATATCGAGAGCAAAATATATACCATTAAAAAGTCCATTTAGAGCATTTCTATTGGTCTATTCCTCCAGAACTATCTACACCATGTACAGAGGAAATACAGGCTTCAAACCACTTAAAAAAAATGGAGATACATGGTTTTCATTGGAGATCAGTGAAATAACATTTAGAACACACGGCCCTACAAGGTTTACACATCTCCTAGTACCTACGTGATACTAAAAAGTACCTGGTTCCAGGTACAAGGTACCAAATTAGATACAAATAGAGTAGTGTAGGTACCATGCAGTGCAAAAGTACCATTAGAGGGGTTCTATTAACTCTAATATGTGTTTGGGAAACTACACTCGTACAAAAGGTGCTACAACAGGTCCTTTGAGAAACCTTGAAGAACCATTTCTGTATCAGAGGTGTAAACAGTGAGTCTGAAGAACCCTTTCAAAGCCTTAAAGATCCTTCACTTAATGTTTAACGTCTCTTTACCCAAAGTGGTTCTTCTCTGGCATTGCTCGAAGAACATTCTGTAGCACCTTCATTTTTCTTTTAAGCAGTTTAAACCATAAAGCCCTTCCAACAGTCGTGAGGCCACGCAACACACGGTAGAGAATAAAAAAAAAATCATTTTTTAATTAAAAATATATCTTTAATATTATCTGAATGTTCTGGTCAATATTCCATTGATGTTGTGAACTTACCCACAATATTGGGGGCAATGAAATCATTGTATCTTGTAGGTTTATTATGAAATGACAACACGTCCTATGACCGGCCGCTTGACCAGTGATATTTAATATGCAACTTGATTTTTCCATGTCAGTGATATAATCAACGATTCTAAATGGGGTAAGAAATCAGTTTAGCCATCATCTGTCAATAGAACACAAATCTCCTTTGAGCATCAAAGTAAAGAATGAATATCATGTGCTAGCTGCCCGACAGCACAATGCCCAACTGTTCTCCAGTCTTAAATAATTCCATGCTGAACCAGTTATTTTTTACGTGTTTTCTTTTTATACCTATACGATCTTCTTTTGTTGACGACTGCATAAAATGTGTTGGTGTAATATGTCCTGTGTCGAATGCAGCACTATTTACTATTTATAAGAAAAAAATAAAAAAATGAAAAAGCACTGCAGCTCCATTTTCTTCCTGTAATTCATAACAAGACAAAAGTACAGACTTTCTTCCTCTTTTCCCTCCCGTCCCTGCCCCGCCTCCCTCCCCGCCTGCCTTGTGGCTTTCTTTGTTTGTCCGAATAAACAACACATTGCTTTAGTTTTGTCGGATCTTGTTACACATCAACATCGGTCCACTCCCATGTCCAGATCACTTGCGTATGCACTCTCTCCTTTGTTATGATCTTATTGAGAGTTAAGCAAGAATTGGCGTGACCTAGAACAATAGCTATCAGATTTGTGCTGACTGAGCCCCGCGGCCGTCTGAGCTTTAAGGAGAATACATAAATATATCTCATTTCATAAACACTCTTCCCTGACAAATTCCTCTCCTCGGGGGAGCATTTAACCTGCTTAATGAGGAAAGCAGAGGCCTGTAAAGAGCCTCCTCAACACAACATAAAGTGGACAGGGAGACACTCCCCGCCGAGAACTGCGTTGCATGGGACTTCGGCGGGTGACCTTATACACTGCTGTCTCCCACCACACACTCATAAACACTAAGTTCATCTCATTCAAAATCCTAAATGTGAGCATCATATATCTTATATTTATTATATATAACGTGAATTATTGTATATATATATTACTAATCAGACTTAAATTATTTAAATTAAATTATGAACAATAATGACTTTTTATATGATATGACCTTATTCTCTTGCATTGATCCTGTTCCATACAGTACATACAATACTGTGCTGTATGTCGTCACTGCTATGTAAGATACTCTGTATCTACATTTTTACCATTTTTCCACTTTTATTTTACATAAATCTGAGTGAATCTGGTAAATATTATGTCCAAATTCCAATTAAAATTAAAAATTGCAATTAAATACTTAAATACATTTATTTCTGTTGTAATTTTAAGAAGATTTATTTATTCTTTTTTTGTAAAATTGATCATTGGCAATACAAGATTTTTTATATATTTTGTTATATATTTCTTAGTAGTGGTTCAAGTATAAGGTTATTATTATTATTATTTTTATTTACAATTGCTTTTGATATAATATAATTTACTCATCACATACATAGTTTTATTCGTTTTTCTGATCTGCTAGCTCTTACCCTCTTTTCAGGTTACACTGTAGCACAAAATATATCATAAATATAATAAAGTCATATGAACAGCTGATGATATGGACATTTTTATACTGTCTTCCACTGAATGATCCTTTTCCTTTAAAATAACTTGTTGATATGAATTTACAGTGGGGTCCAAACAACTGAAATAAGTTTATCAAATATGACATTTTAATATGAATTTCAGAATTTCTGCACTCTGGGTGGCATGAAAAGCTGGAAAAGCCATCTGTTTTATCATTTCGCTATATTTGATAAAATTCTAGATCTTACTTTTGTTAATTTTCCTGTTTAAGTTAGAAAAACCCAGATGTTCATTGCGATCTGTTTGGATCCCATTGCAGCTTGAAAGGGTTATAGCATCTTAATGCAAATCGTAAACTTTAAACCTTAATATTAACAACCAACAAAAAACCAGAATAAGAAAAGCTACATATGTCCTCAATAATGTCCTCAAAGGTTCTATAATAAAGAAAATGAAGAAAAGAGGGACATTTTTAAATATATATGTAATTGTATGAATATTGTACGATTTATAATGAATAATGTGTTTGTATTAAACACATTGTGTCCTTCTGTCAGTAGCAAATATTGTACTTCAACCACCTGTAGAACATTCTCCATCCATCTGAAGAAGCTTTCATGAGACCAATGCAATGCAAGAACCTTTAGGACCTGATAAAGACAGAGACCCCTGTTTGTCTATTAAAAATCTGGAAAAAGTCCTTAAAAATGTGAAAAACAAACACACACACACACACACACACACACACACACACACACACACACACAACACACACACACACACACACACACACACACACACACACACACACACACACACACACACACACACAGTCACTAAGACTTCAAACGCAGACATGCCAGAGATTTCACCCCACCCTCCCTTCTTTACATTTCCCCCCTGTTCTCAGATCAGGTGCCTGCAGCTGCTGCTGTCATTCACGTGTGTGTTTCTTTCGTGTGTAGATGTTTCGCTCACACGTTTGTTCATATCATCAGCTCTCCTCATGGTTACATCTTTCCCCAGACACTGAAACACAGTGAAGTGTCCACCCTGTCCTATCTGTCCCCCTGAACTGAAGCACACAGTGTTCATTCATTACAAAAACAATAGAGGAAAACAGCGAGCGCTCACTTTGTCTCCCAGCACGGATCTGAGTGGCAGCTAGATTAACACACATTGGAGACAACTTAACTTTTGACCCCTGCACTCTTTGAAATCAGTAGAGCACTCCAGCAGAGATGACAGAGCAAGAGTTACGGGGGCTTCCACGTCACTGGGAGACAGAGAGGGGTGAAAGGGGAGAGTGGGGAGGTGGAAGGACAGGGATGTTAGGTCTGAAGAGGGGACATGAGAACAGGAAGGTGAGAGTGAAAGAGGTAGAAAAGAAAGGAGGCGTGATGAAAAGCCTCCCTCACAACATTCCTCACACTTCAAAATGAAGGTTCTTCAAGGGTTCCTTCTGTAAAGGATTGTTCATAGAACCATGAGCACTCAAAGAACCCTTTGCATGATTAAAGGGTTCCACGGACCATGAAATGGAAGGATCTATATGACACCAAAACGGGTTCTTCTATTATTACAAGTTTGACATCATAACAAACGAACCCTTTTTGGTGCCATATAGAACCATTTTTTAAAAGGTTCTACAAGGACCCTCTACAGCACATTCTCCATCCATCTGAAGAACCTCTCATGATGCAAAGAACCCTTTATTCGTGGAAAGGGTTTGATAAACTGAACAGTGCAAATGTGCAATAAATAGCACTAAATGGGGCTTTGAAATATATATATATATGCCTTTACTGAAGAACCCTTCAAGAACTCTGATTGTATCCATTAAATTCTTCAGTAGATTGGAGAACCATAGTGTCTCTCAAATCTCACCTTCAGACTTCTATCATCATACGGTTCAGTTTCCCAGAGAGAAATGAAGCCTGGTCCTGGACTGCACAGCATTATTAATGGAGATCTTCTATAGAAAGCAAAATATAGTCCAGGACTAAGCGTAGCTTCATGGAATTTCAGGTGCCAGATATTGTTGTTTTCATGAGACCATGCATTTGAGGTGCAACAATGAACAGAATTGAAGAATTTGACCATATTTTGATTAAACATTTGTGTTTCTACAAGTTTTGCTTGTAAGTGTCAGGGTTGCGTGGGTTAAATCAGACTTAGGAGGCAGAAGTACTTACATGGGTTGTGGATTTAATGAGCATATTCTACACGGTTACTACACCGTGACATATTAACCCCATGACAGTCTAACAACAACGACAGGAAAGGGCAAAGGGTCTTAAATACATAGAGACATGGGACACACCTGGGACACAATCAAGACAGGGCAGGGTTACCAAACAGACACACCTGAGAGTGGGAGGAGACAGGACATTTGCTCAGAAGCGGAGGTGAGACAAACAGAACTATGACAGGACAGGAGACTATCAGAACAGATACGTCACAGTAAGGACAAGAAAAAAAAAAGAAACCCTGTTAGAAATGGATCAGTCAGAGTCTGTATGCAGGTTGATCATCAGCCCCGCCCCCTCTCTCTGATCAGTCAGAGTCTGTATGCAGGTTGATCATCAGCCCCGCCCCTCTCTCTGATCAGTCCAAACCTACCCTAACATCTAACTAATATCTTCATTGAATTATCAGTGAGTAATCCTGCTAGAAAATAGCTCATAATAATTGTAATTAAATAATTACAATTACATTTTTAATTTCATATACAGAAGGATATACAGTATATATGACCCCAAATCCTGTTATTTGATAATGCGAGCAGATACAAGTTCAGCTAAAAAAATTGAATATCATGAAGTGTTTTGTTATTGTTGATAATTTAATTAAAAAAGTAAACTGTCATGTACTTTATTTTCATTGCATTTAAAATGATATATTTTAAGCATTTTTGTTTTAATGCTGATACTGTCTGATGTGTAATTTACACCAAATTTATAATCAATCTAATCACAAAATGAAACGTTCTAATAATATGAAATTCTGAATATTTTTATGGGTTATACGATAAACTGATCAGCACAAAAATAAAAATCAAAACAAAAATAAAATCACTTTGCATGTAATTAACATGAAATATGATGAATTTTCTGAATGGAATTATTAATACACATGAACTTTTTTTATATATTATTCAAAATTATTTTTTGAGATGCAGAAGCAGAGCCTGAGTCAAGACTAAATATGCTGAAGCAACATTTAGTTTTTTATACTGTAAACAACTGGAACAAACGGCCAGATGTTAGATGTGCCCAAATAAATGTAGCACCTTTTAAATCCAGGTTCAAAAATTACATTACATGCTCTTTAATTTATATTTATTTATTTTATATTTTATTTTATTTATATTTTATTTATTTATTTAACTTTTTCCTTTTTTTTTTACATTATTCTCATTGTACTTTACATTTATATAAGATCAGTTATAACATTCCTTTGTTGTAATTCCAAGCTTCTAATTTGAGTTTTTTGCACATTTTTTAATTTCTTTCAGTTGTATTCATGCAAACGCACTGTTAGGTGTCAGAATGTTAATGTTTTATTTTTCTGCTTCTTTAAAACTATTTCAGTGTCACTGTGCACATATACGGTGCTACACAAAACCTGCCTAAAATGAAATCCTTTCAGTTTTCAATCCTAATTTTAGATTCTAGAAATTTAAATTGATCATGTGAATAATATTAAACTAAATGGAATTAAATTTAAGTTAAAAGTTAACCACTGTCAATTGAAATTTTAACAAAATTAGGAAAAATATACAAAAAAAAAAAAAAAAAAATTGTAAAATAATCTAATTTAATTCATACTGGAGAAAAGGGGAAAACCCTGATTCTTATTAGTGTTGAAGACTAAATGAGTTGGGACCCAGTCAAGACCAAGATCCGTACATCAAAAAAATTAAGAGAATGATGAAAAAGTTCATTCATGCTCATAATTTCATACAAAATGTTAAACTGTCATATATTATGTTGATTACATTCAAAGGGACATATTTCATATCTTTTTTGTCTCACTGTTGATCAGAATGGGTTCAGAATTTCAGATGATAAGAATATTTAATTTCACGTTTGACTAAATGACTAATTAGACAGTATAAAATTAAAATAAAAGAACGCCTGAAATATGACCCTTTAAATGTAATAAATCTAAAATGAATCTTAACTTCTTGAATTAAATTCTGAAACCACAAAAAACTTTTTCACACGAATCAAATATTTGAGACGCACTAGTAGGTCCGTTCTGGACATGTAAGACTTTTGAATATTTACAGTAAGTCCTGCCATGTCTTCGGCACATTTCTGGTGTTAAGACAGTTTCGGCTGCAGTCGTGGGACCCTGTTGATCAGAGAGATGAGACACTTGTAGTGACATCACCAGAAACATCCCACCTCTCGCAACTGTGGTGCAAAAATTTGTGAAGGGATTCAAATTTTAATATTTCAAGTCAAATTTGAGAATAATTTGTTCTGTTCCTTTTCCGCCATTTTTGTGGTTCTTCTCCCACGTGCACAGAAAACTATCGAGGGCCTAGAAGGATACATCAGTTACGTTCTCCAAATCGCTCTGAATGTAGGCTGCGTGTCTTGGCCGTATGTGAAGGGTCCTTTACTTTGGAACGACCTTCTATCAATAGAAATACAGCCTACCTCGGCGGCGGCCTCAGGAAGCGGGTTCTATGTGTGACAGAGACATTTTTCAGAGAACATATGTGAAACCTGCTGTAAGTCAGGACCATAACACTGTGGTTAGTGTATGTATATATGACTTTCATACATATATAAACATAGTTATAGCTTAGAAGATCCTGAGATCTTCAGCGGAAATGCTTTTGCAAGAATTATTTAAGGAGTAGAAAATTACGAATATAGATTGAAATAAAATTAAAGAATTCACATATTCCTGAGATCCAGCTCCTCAAAAAGACCTTTGCAGGAGTTCATTCAATTAAAATAGTCAACGATTTTTTTCCTGAACCCAGGTCATTTCCAGAACCCTAACTGAGGAAGAATTTTTTACTTCAAACAGAATTTTACCTCGAAGTAAGACGAGCCTCTAAGCTGTTAATCAATTTTTGTGAGACCTGTGCCAACATCATGTTAAACCTCCAGGAGTTGAAAACCCTTATAATGACATTTCCAGCACCGTAAGTTCCTGATGAGAAGCAGCCGTAACTAAAGGCTTACGAAATGATGTCAACCTCTAAGCTGTTAATCAATCCTTGGGAGATATACTTTCACTTCCAAGTCAAAAATAAAAACAGATTAAAATTCACTGAATTTGCTGAAATTTCTGTGATAAATGATGGTTGGTGAAGGACATAAAGAAGGCCTTTCCTTCTTTAATGTTAATATTAATGTTAATTAAGACTGACACTGAATCAGGAGAGAATTGACCTGTTTTTCTCTTGATTAACAATCTGATTTTTTTTAGATTTTTGCTAAAACCTTGTATTTGCATTAAAAAAAAAACATTTCACTTAATTTGACATAATTTAAATATGGTTGTTCTTTACATTGTGTCAACATTTCAGGACCAAACCAACAGAAATGCTTTAAAGATCCCAATTTTTTTTTACTTCATTTGTAAAGTTGATATTTTGAAGATCAAGGTTTAAGTAAAAAAAAGGCAAATTTTAATTTAGTCATTTTTTCCTGGACGTATCGTTTTTCATTAGACCAGTAGAACCTGAGAGCGAGTGTGTAACTATGAAATAACAGCATGACTACAATAAAGCAAACACAAACCAAATGCAAGTCTTATATTTCATAACAGCCGTACTGTAATTCACAGTAACACAACATTGGGTGTTCTAATGCTTTTAAAAACAGTTCAGTACACTGGGACATTATACTTCCTTATCTAGCAGTATGGTTCTATGTCACATTAAACTCCACCCACTCACTGCACAGCCTGCAGCTCCTTCTCCAGCTCCTTACACACACCAGCACATTAAACTCCACCCACTCAGTGCACAGCCTGCAGCTCCTTCTCCAGCTCCTTACACACACCGACACATTAAACTCCACTCACTCACTGCACAGCCTGCAGCTCCTTCTCTAGAACAACACTCCATCTTTTACTGTCTCTTGTCATTTTGTCTTTTATTATCAACCTTCATCTGTTTTGTTTCATATTTGGTTATATATACCAAGATGGGACACAGGGACATCAAATGTTCCGAAATGGCCGTGATCATTAAAGTATTAATAACTTAATTTGAAATGTTATTCCATGAATGCTTTGAAATTAGCAGTGTACTGTAAGTGGCCTGTTTGTGATTGGCTGGCATATTATTTATCTCAGAAATGCCTTTTTATCTTGAGTGTGAGAGAGATATAGAAGCTCAGGACAGCATTCCGTTCCAAAACTGTCTCTCCACATGCCTTTTCCATTTCTCCGAGAGCCCACATCCCACAAATGTTCAGGACTGAGACTGAAAACATGTTCTACCTCCAGCTCTACCATGGAAACTTGGATTGGAGTGAAGTTTTAATATGATGTTTGCTGACTGGGGTGATGTCTCTTTGAGTTTTTAAGACCACTTTTGAGATTCTGTAACCTGAGAAAGCAACTTCGTGAAGATGGTGTTACTCACTCTTTCTCTATGCCCCATGGAAGCTCTGTGAGACATCAGAAAGACTTACTGAATGGTAGATCTACGAGGTCACTGATTCTTGACAAGTTCTTGGAGTCACACCAATTGCAATGAAAGGAATTTGTCTACTTTGAGAGAAATTTGCAAATCTCAAAGGTTCTAACCCTGTTGAGAAGATCAGGACAGGGATCTCATCAAAAGGAACAAGGTGCTAACTCAGATGAACAGCATGAATAAAACTCTTTTACTTGCTCTGCTGACAAGGTGCAGGGAAACCCTCTTGAAGGAACTTGAAAACAAGCCATTGAGTACTGATGGTAATGCAACTATCATTGTCCCAACCCAGACGGCACTCGTCAGGTCAGCCAGGCAATCCTACGATAATGCGTATTTCTACATTCTGTTTGTGATGTTCTTCTACTCCTTTCTGGCTCTCACTCTGTTTCGGAGCTTTATTCATTCAGAGAAAACCAAAAAGGACCCGTATGAGGAGTTTATGAGCTCAAATGATGCCACTGGCCACAAATACGGAGACAATTCAGAGCCAGAAAAGTTGGAGTTTGATGAGGAGAACATCATCTGAGCAGCTTGGATGAGCAGCCAGTGGAATGGCCAGGAAAGTATCAATACAAAGGAAATACAGTACATGCTCGTGTTTTTCAAGTAACAATTGCTCTTGTTTTAACCTTCTATTGCTGATAAAACTGAAACCAGATGCAAACCTGTCAACAGGAGAGCCTGCATCAGATTTCTGGATTTAAGTGGAAAAGCTGAACAGAGCAGTCGAGACCTGCACAAGTTCTGTTGACACAAACAGGTTTTTGTTGTTCTGCGCTTATTCTTGGGTTTCGTTAAATAGGAGTAAAATTATTTGAGCAAAAATTATTCTTCTTTACAAACAACCTACAAATCCCTGATACGCATGAAAATGCAGACTTTATTCCTGGTCCAGCTGTTTTTAGTTACATATGGAGAGTCCAAAAGTGTTCCACTTTGAAGATACACATATGAATTAACTACATTATTGACATCTTACATACATTTATCTTGGGAGACTTATCTAATCCTAACCCTGACCCTAATCCTAATCATATCTCTGAACCTAATCTTAACCCCAAACCTAAACCTGACTTTGACTCTAATTCCAACTCTTTCTGAGACCTATGACCCATAACCCTGGCCCTAAAACCTAACTGTAACCATGACCCTAATCATAACCTTGGTCCTAAAGCCAAAACCGAATTCTATCCCTAACCTCAATCTAAATCCTAATTCTAACCCTAAAACTTAGCCTCAACCCAAAGCCAAATCCTAACCCTGGTCCTAAATCCGACCTATGAACTCAACCTCATCTTAAAACTTAATCCTAACCCTAACCTTTGGACTAATTCTGATCCTAATCATGAACCTAATCCTCGTAACCTAATCCAGCAGCATGTCGGTAACACACTGTTGAAGGTTAGATGATGTGTAGGATTCATACTGTATATCATGTGCATTATGTTCTGTGTCCTTTTAGGTTAATATCAGTAGATAAAGTCCAAAACATCAGACTTCAGGAGATTATGAAGGTCACATCTGATACATCATTGGTGTGTTGTTGTAATGTTACTGAGAGTTGATTGAGTGACAATTTTATCTAAAAATAACTTTTAAATAAATTAAACACATAAAAATTATGCATTATTTATGTGTGCGTGTGTGTGTGTGTGTGTGTGTGTGTGTGTGTGTTACACTGGTACGAGTGGATCAGACAGCAGTGCTGCTGGAGTATTTAAACACTGTGTCCACTCACTGTCCACTCTATTAGACACTCCTACCCTGCTGCTCCACCTTGTAGATGTAAAGTCAGTTTGTGCTGGTCATCCTCTACTCCTTCATCAGCGCTCACAGGACAGCACGACACACACTTACACAGCTGATAAAATGGACAATGAGCGCAGAAGCAAAGAGGTGGTCATGACGTAATGTCAGGCTGATCATGTAAAATATGTTGGTTTATCTTTTTCTTTTTCTATCATTTTTTAAAAGCAGCAAATATATAAACTCAGACCACATGTGGGGTCAGATCCTCACTCCTCAAATGACCCAATCACCCGATGAGCCTGACAACATTGTTTTATTGACACATCAGGCCATAAAAACTCCCCCAAAACAGGCATGTGTCGATGTATGACACACGACCAGCAGTTTTTGAGCAAACTCCACATTACGGGTCCAAGAGAAACGTCAATCTGTGATTCGGTGTTGCTGATAAAGCCTAATATGACAGTCACTTCAGATCAACAGAAGATAAATGAGTGATATATAGTTCATTATTAATGGTGAGGTTTATTGAATCATTGTACCTGGTGTTTCATCTGTTATTAAGGCAGTCTTTTGAAGTCAAGACCTAAAGTTATGAAATCATGCCTCGTATCTATGTATGCTTTGGGAAACAGCTTGTTTCCATATGGAAAATGTCACTGTGTGTTATTTCATACACAGCAGGGGGGTTTCAGCTTCAGTCATTGGGATCCACAATGTCAGATAGTGTTTTCAGTGTTTTCCTGCTCATGACTAAAAGCATGCGATGCAGCACATTCAGCTTATTACAGTCCGTTATATGTAAAAGTAAAACAGTGTAAATTGAGGGCTGTTTAAAAGTCAGTTCTACTGATGGTTAAAATTTCTGCATGGTTCAATGGTCGGGATTTGAACCAACTCATGAAGTGTGGTTTAATGTGCGATGAAGAGAACAGCACTGTCAAAGGTACTGCACAGTACGACCGTCATACAAACTACGTGATTTAAAACTACAGTTATTAGTGTTCTAGATTAAAACTGTCATTTTAATTACTGTAAAAACTTCATTTATTAATAAAATAGATTAAAACTCATTTAAATTACTGTAAAACCTTCATTCATTAGGTCTGTAGATTAAAACTCTCATTTTAATTACTTTAAAAACTTCATTCATTAGTTCTGTAGATTAAAACTGTCATTTTAATTACTGTAAAAACTTCATTTGTTAATAATATAGATTAAAACTGTCATTTTAATTCCTGTTAAAACGTCATTCATTAATATTATAGATTAAAACTCATTTTAATTACTGTAAAAACTTCATTTATTAGTAATATAGATTAAAATTGTCATTTTAATTACAGTAAAAACTTAATTCATTAGTAATAAAGATTAAAACTGTCATTTTAATTACTGTAAAACTTAATTTATTAATACTGTAGATTATCACCATAATCTCCATTTATAGGGTGATAAAATATGTTTTACATAGAAAATGAAAAAGCATGAATAAAGACCATTTTGACAATTTTGAATTTTAGTCCTGAAGATGTATCTTTGAAGATATTATCACAGTAATAAGCAATGGACCCTGGAAAAGGCAGATTTGGACCTTTTTATCTGAGAGTGTGGATGTGAAACCTGGGGACACCTGGGGATATGTGTCCACTGCAGTTTGGTACAGAATGCTTACAAACCGGGCTGATCCTGGTTTTGTCCGCACAGTTAGCTAACTGTTCTAGGGCCATTTATTGATTTTTTTGGTTGGACGTAGGGATCTCTGATTGGCTCCATATTTGTGTCAAAATCTAGAATCGTTATATTTTCAGGACACTATGCACAGAGTATAGAGTCCACGCAAGTTCAACCACTGTAGAAAATGGAAAAAGAAACCGTAGCCAAATGGAATGGCACAGGTCAATGTGTACAACCAATTTTATTGGTGGACGTTTCCAAAATGCATTAGGCTTGTTTAGAAGTTGCTTTTAAAACGTCAGACCCTGAATTTTACATTCATGGCATTTAGCTGACGTTCTTATCCACAGCAACGTACAAGGTTGCTCATATTACAGAGGTGGGCCAGAGTTGAGTTACAAGTCTGGCCCAAGGACTCTTATTGGTGGTGCACAGCATAGTTCCCCAGACTGGGAATCAAACCCCAGTCTCCCACATGGTGTGGTGGCTTGCTGGTGGTGAGGACTCAGGAAGGATTTTCTTCCACCAGTCCAGAGTCTGTCGGTAATTTGCACTTAAACAGAGCAGTTATCTGGGAAAGTCTTCTAGCTCTTCCAGACCTCAACTTGATCTTCACTGTTCCTGTTGCTTCACTGTTAGCTGCCCATTTTAATCACATTACGAACTTGGAAAACAGCTGCCAAAATGCTTTACAATCTTATCCTCTTATAGCCGTCTTCTGATTTGTGGGCATCAATCATTTCTATTTTGAGAGTGATAGGCAGCTGCTTAGAAAAGCCCATAGCTGCTGATTGTTGGGATGAGGATTGAGGAGGCAGAAGCTGATTCACAACCCACGTTCTGGTCTATACTTGTGATCCTGTGAACTTGTGAAACGTTTTCGGCCACACACCAAGTACTGACGAAGCATCACACAAAGTCGCGGAATGACTCACATCTTAAGCAAACGGTTTTAAGGTTCTTACTCCAGCTCAACAGTGTTGCTCATAGTCTGCAGTAGAATCGCTGATGTGCTACCGCTCCAGATGCTCACACGGTTGCGGCTACAGAGTTGATTTCTGTAAACGTGACAGCACTTCGTCAATTTTGCGCTTGCTGACCTTCGTATGCCCACAGTGTTACGTGCAATTGCAAGGTGAATTTACAAATTAACAAACGCAGTCCCGTTTGTTTGGGGAAAATCAGAATTATGAAGTAAGGTAATACGCTGGCCTCTCTGGGCCTTTGATGTGGAGACGGGCAGATTTAATCAGGGAGAGTCCAAACGCTGGGCCACGGGCCAGGGGGCATTCCTTTTTACGACTCGATGTGCTCACGACCAATGTGTATAGCAAAGAAAGAGAGGCTCTTCTGATTTTTGGCCTTGCGTTGACCCCATGTGATCTCAGGTTCTCAAAAACGAAGCGGGACTGTAGAGAGGGGGGTTGGGGTGGAGGGGGGGGAGAACTCTAGACTTTATCGGCCTCGTGAATTAACGTCAATTGCACGGAGCAGGAACCTGGGGATGTTTCTTAATGAGAACATGCGCTTTTCATTTTGACGACATTCTGCCGGCGAGCTCACGCAAGAGAGGCAGAGGACAGAAAGAGACAGCTCGGCAGCGTAATCCGAGGTAACGGGGCGGCCTAGCTCGGGGTGAGTGGATGTACTCCCCCTCCCCTGTCTCAGAGTGTGGTGCAGTATCTCCTTTCATAGAGTTGTAGCAAATCAAGCGATGGTTGCGCCTGCTGCTTGATGGTAGCAGTGGGGGGGGAAGAAACCTGGGGTCGGAGCTCCTTTGGGGCCTGTACGTCAAAGCGAGCGTCTGGAACGGGTCCAGCAGGGGCGCGTGCGGCTCACTGTGCTTCCGAATGATTGGCGCGTAATGACAGATGGGATCGAATCTCCTGCAGACTGGAATTAAACACCTGTAACACAGAGCTGCAAGGAGTTACTCATAACGCAGATGAAGAGTAGACTGGGCTTGCAGAAAAAATACAGCTCTTCTACTCAACAACACATGCTTCTCCTTTGGTTCAACAGTTTAGACCCTTCATGAACCATTTCAGAATATGCACTGGATTAACAGAGCTGGGTAGGGTTCGCTCAATTAAAAGTGTTGCTACGTCAATGAAACCATAGCTCGAGAAGGAGCATTGCTGCTGTCCAGTGACAGCCGTGTATCTCCGTTTTTAATTTTGTCCATTTGTAGCTGTTCTGTACCGAATCGACCAATAGAAAAACTCTAAATCTGCTTTTGTCCACTTCCATTCAAAATGAAGAACATTTTTGTCTTCTCCTGTAGACCTGCAATTTTGGGAGATGCATGTTTTTCATTGTACAGTGACGATACGCTGACTTGCATCCAAACCAGAAACTCCTCAAATGTTGATCTATAGAACTTCAGTGGAACATCTCAGTACTTAATCCAGCATCAGCATAGAATGAACTTCATTAGGTTCTTTGTATCAATAATGAAACCTTACAAAAGAACCATATGCAATTGCTGTGGTTCTATATATCATTATTACCTACACTGTATGTCCAAATATTTACGGACACCCCTTCTAGTGAATGCATTCAGCTACTTTAAGTTGCACCCATTGCCGATACATGTGTGCAAATGCACACAAAGCCTGTCTATCACTGTAGAGAAGTTCAGTCATCAGATTAAGCCTCTCTATAAGGATATATTTAACCCTTTCATGCATGAATAAGGATTTTCCCCAAATGATTTTATTCTCCTTTAAATGTAAATCTATTGAATTGTGTCTCTATTTTTTTTTATTATTATCATCTTTCAAAGAGTTATTAATGTATTCGCTCAGGTTTCACCTACTAGTGATATTGCATTGTACACAATTTGTACAAAAATATGGAGTAAAACTGAAATTTTAATGCTGTTTAACAAATATTATGATAAATATTATGTATAACAGTTACTGGATATGACAAAAACATGATCCACTGTCTACTACCCTGTGTTTTCAAACAAACAAATAAACAAACAAATATTTCTGAATGTCCAGAAACACGTTAGACCAACCAACCAAAAAAAAAAAAATGCACATAGAAATTAATGACTTTAAAATAGCTGCCCACTGTAGTGACCCCCACATGTGCATGAACCCATTGGAACCATGCCTAATACCAGGCAAGTCCCCCAGCATTAGAACTGTGGAACTGTTCTCAGAATGATGGAGCTCCATCCGATATCCAATAGTTATCGACCCAAATGAATGATTGACCACCAGTTTGAACTGATGTTGCTGGAAGGAAACTCTTGGGTTCCTTCAGATGCTGACCTCCCCTGCGACCAGATGCTGACCTCCCCTGCTACTGGACGAGTTGCCCACCTGCCATCACTGATGATGTAGGAATGTACATGAACACTAATTATCTGCTACTGTTACTATTATGTCCACCATAAATTTTTCAGTACACCAAGGCATATCAGCAGGTGGTGCACTTCTCCCTCATGGGGTGGTGATCACCCAGCATTCTGACCTCACTAACAGTGATCAGTGATCAGTGAACCAGTGATCAGTTTGGCTTATAGCTCATGAACATCAGTTTCTCAAATTACTAGAACATTTATAAGCTTCATCAGATGTTTTGAAACTGTGGGCAGGAGCTGAGTTCTGGAAAAGGAAATCAGTATCTCCATAAAGCTGGTCAGCAGATGAAAGCAGGATGTGAAATCTCCTGGTAGAAGCTGCATTGACTCTGGACACGATCAAACACAGTGCACCAACATCAGCAAATGACATGGCCCCCTAAACCATCACAGACTAGAAAACATCACACTGGTCTTCAGACACCTTGGGTTCTGTGCCTCTCCACTGCTCCTCCAGACTCCAGGAGCTTGAGTTGTGTCTCTCAGACTGAAAAGAGGACGTTGGAGCTCTGAACAACTGTCCAATTGTTTTCTCCAGATAAGATGCCTCTGATGCTGGGCTTGATATTAGTAATGCTGCAGTCGGACCCCCTTTCCTGGAGATGTCTGTGTGTGGTGGCTCTTAATGCACTGACCCCAGCCTCAGTCCACTTCTTGTGAAGCTCCCAAGTTCTTGTATTGACTTTTCCTGTTGCTTGTGCACCTTTTCCCACCACGTTTTCCCCTTCCACTCAACTTCCTGTTTATATGCGTTGAACAACACTCAGCACTGACCTTCTGTGACTGACCCTCTTTGCAGAGGGTGATGATGACCATCTTCTGGACAACTGTCAGGTCACCAGTCTTTCCCATGACTGTGGTTGTGTGCGCTGACTAGAAATGATATTTACACTTTTTGAATTTCCTAATTCCACGTGATGCACTAGTTTATCACTGCTTGCAGTATCAAACCTTGTATCTCCAGAAAGCAAAAACCTTAACTATCAATGGGAGTCAATGTAGAACCTTTTATTTTAAGTCAATCAATCAATCAATCAAATTTTATTTATATAGCGCTTTTTACAACAAGAAGTTAAGCTAAGTCCATTTTGGAGCATTTAAACTGGTCCGTTTCACAGTGCAAAGAACAACGGCTTGAGTCAAATTATGTAAAAATTACAAAACAGCAAAAATTAAGAAACAAATGCAGAACGCGCGACTCAGCTACTCAGATCCAGTACTCCGGGTCCAGCCGAATAATGGCACAGTCAGAAATGTTTACTGCGTGACACTAACCCAAATGTACACAAATGACAGCATGTTGAAACCAGAGATCTCTCAATGAGTCCTGGAAAGCCAAAAATCATAACACAAAAATCATACTGAACGTACTGAAGCTGTGGAAAAAGATAGAACTCTCTGGCCATCCAACAGGGAAAATCCCATTTGGCTGACCTATTGGATACTGTTGGTTTTATGGTGGTGTGCAATTAGGCCTAGAAATTAAGATGTATACACAGATATATGTGTGTGTGTGTGTGTGTGTGTGTGTGTGTGTGTGTGTGTGTTTGGACACGCACTCTTTAGCCCTTGCAGGACAACCTCACAAAATAATGGGTCTCTCCAGCTCTGTATAAACCAAATGAACACATGACCAAAAATGATCTACTAGAGTGAATTTTGTCTTTTTGTTAATATCAATCAAATATTTTGGTTCATATGTTAATGCTGCTGGATATAAACACTATAGCGAGGTTTCCGAG
Source organism: Acestrorhynchus altus (assembly GCA_034509495.1). NCBI lineage: Eukaryota > Metazoa > Chordata > Actinopteri > Characiformes > Acestrorhynchidae > Acestrorhynchus > Acestrorhynchus altus. Next base: position 1,764,137 of record CM067502.1, on the reverse strand, counting down.
CCTCAGGGCCTGTTCCCGACCCTTCCGTTCAGTTCCTTAGTGAACAGTAGAGACAGAGACCCCAACAAAAGCAGGATAAGCTCTTTCTTAACCTTGCAAGTGTCCCAATACTTTTGACCATATAGTATATTTAATTAGTTGATTCTCAAGGTTTTAATATCAATATATAAAAAAAATGTTGTCATCTCCAGTATGTTCAGACAAATGTGTCCAAACTTTTGACTGGTACTGAATACACATAGTCATTTTTATACTCATATGTCTTCAACACAAGACTATGTTTGAGAAATTAATTTATTTATTTTATATATTTCTATCTATAGTGGATATATGAGCGGTAGCTGTAATCAGTGTCCTGATTATTTTGAGTATTATTGAGTATCATTGTTTAAAATATTCAGATGCATTGAAATGTCACTTGAATTCATGGAACTGAGGACTAATTTCTTCCGCTGATGCTGCTGTAAGAAAATCTGTTGTTCCTTGAGTCATTTGAGTTTTCCAGAGAGAACCACGCAAAGTCGACTGTAGGTACCGCGCTGTTGAACAGCGTCGAATATTCCTCTATAAAGTATGATGAAGTCAGTTCATCAGATTTACACTGTAACTGTCTGAGAGAAGCTGAAATTCACCGAAAGACAAAAACATCATTACCACATACACCAGAGCATCTCAATTTATGAATTAAAAAATTATGAATTAAAAAATTATGAATTAAAAAATTATGAATTAAAAAATTATGAGGTCATGACAAATTTTATGTTTATAATTTCATTCAAAAAGGTCATCTGTGATATTTTATATAAATTAAATATATGAGTAAATGAAATATTTCAAGCCTTTATTGTTTTACTTTTGACCAGTTTGGCTTGTAGCTCATAAAAAATTCAGAATCTCACACTATTAGAATATTTTGAGTTTTAATTCATTATTAATTAGACAATTAATATGTACAATATGTAAAATATTAAAACAAAAGGGCTGAAATTTGTCACATCAAATGTAAATGTTTTCCTTTCAAAATTAAATTGTGATTTTTTTTTAGATGCACTATTAAAGAGAGCCTCCATTGACTTTTTGAATTTCTACATAATTTAATTTTTATAATGTAAACAAAGCCAGTCATAGTGACTTAGTATGAAAGGACTACAGAAACGTAGAGAAATAAAAAAGCCAAATGACTTTTAATTATTATTATTTTTATTTGCATTATTTTTTACATTGTGGTCTTATTTGTTTTTTTTTTTATGTCACATAATCCATGACAAAACATATATAATCATTTTTATTGTAGTAAAACTAGTAATTCTATAATGTAACAAACAGTAAAAATCACCAAAAGGGATATGAGTGAAAAAGACAAAGTTTTTATGAAACCAAGGTTGTTTTATTTTTTTGTAGAACCTCTGTTCTATATATATGTTGTTGTTATTATTAATTTTATGATAATGATGATGATGATGGTGATTATTATTATTATTATTATTATTATTATTATTATTATTACAAGTTATGTTGTTTGTATTAGTCAATTTCTTTATTAAAAATATGCAAGTCTTTATTTTGGAGTGTAATTGGATTGTTTAACAGAAACAAAAATTTAGTGAAATTTACTGTTTTCAAAGCTTAATTTAGAAAACGGTAATCTTTTAACAACCTGAAAATGCACTAGTTTTTTGGATTGTTTTCTTCAATTATGTTCATTATATATAATATGTATTTAACACCATATTACTATTATATATATATATATATATATATATATATATATATATATATGGTGTTAAATACATATATATTATATATAATGAACATAATTGAAGAAAACAAACCAAAAAAGTATAAACTAGTGCTTCAAAAATATGAAAAATGCATTTGTTTATAATAATGTAATTCAAAAAGGTAAAGTGTCCTATATTGTAAATCCATCATATTTAAAATGATTTTTTTGTTTTAACTGTCTGATTAGTAATTCTTTTCAAACTCAATAAATTTTAATAATATGAGATTCTGGAGTCTGATTTTTTTAATATGACAGCTGATTTTATTTGATCAAAATATGAACTTTTTTCCACAATATTCAGATTTGTTGATGCACAAGTATGAGGAGAAAGGTTTTTGTTGGGAAACGAGGGAAACGACACACGTTCTATAAACTCAGTTACACTGAAGGATATCTGTGTTCAAAGGCTTAATTAACTCGGGTGCTTAACCATCAAAACCAGAAACAGTACCTTTAATAAGGTCGTCTTCCAGCATATTATTGCATGTATATGCAAGACATTCATAAACACCTTCACTGCCCCCTGCTGAGGAAACCCACACAGTAACATTCCTCTGGCCCAGTGCTGGACCTGCAGCATTTCTCCTGGAGGCACCCCTCCCCTCCACATTTTAACTCTAACACACCATCAAATCCATACGGCTTGTTAATGAGCTGATTAGTTGAACCATGTGTGGTGGGAAAAATACGCAGGGTAGGGGTGCCTCCAGGACACACTGGGTCACACAGTTCATCTCTCTGAGACTGGATGCTTGTTCAGTTGGCTGTAGTAGTAACTCCAGCTTTTGGCAGTTGATGGTGAGGGTCTGATGATGAAGGATTTAGGGGTTTGTTGGTTTTGACTGGATCCGTATGATCTTCAGTGTGCAGTCCTTACACCATTCCTTCCTTAACATCACCTCAACCTCCTGAGCAAACTGAAACCACAGGGAAACATCTCACACCTTCCATAATCTCACTTCAAACAGAATCGCACTCTTCTGAACATCAGAACTCCACATATGACTCAGTCACTCACGTTCTGCAGGCTTTCCAGGGTCGCTGCTCCACTAGTCCTGGACTGGGTGCACACATTCAGGTCCAGTATAACTTTCATTGGCTCTGTGAAATGTGAGTTAGATGTCAGTTAGCTCTCAGGACAGATTATTGTATGATTGTATGAGAGCATCTGACTGATCAGATGAGGATGAAGCAAGTCGGTATTTTTTGTTTTTGTCCCACCTCATAATATGGAATTAAAAATGATTTGATGCTTTGCATAAATTCACCATCCTAAAGCCAGTACTTTGTAGAACCCCCTTCTTGTGGCAATTAAATCTATGAGTCACTTTGGATAATTCTCTAAGAGCTGCCACATCTTGCCACAGCGATTCTTGCCAGCTCTTTCCAGTGAGATGGTTAGATGGTTGTCCTGTAGGAAGGTGAACCTCCATCCCTGCATTTAGTACCATCCATCTTCTCCTCGACTTGGAGCAGTTTTCCTCACCCTGCTGCTGAAAACCATCCTCACAGTGTGATGCTGCCACTGTGGTGGTGATGTTCTTGGTGTGATGAAATGTGTTGGTTTTGCACCAGGCATTTTCCTCGGTGGACAAATAGTTACATGTAGGTCTCATCTGACCGGAGATTCCTCCATACATCTTGAGAACATCCCACATGCCTTTTGGCAAAATGAAAACGAGCCTCCTATTTCTGTCTGCAAGTAAAGGCTTTTAATCTGACCACTCGTCCATAAGTACTATGGCTCTATGGATTATACTGGTTATTGTGGTTGCATGGACAGATGCTCCAGTCTCTGCTTGGGAACTCTGTGGCTCAGTTGGTCTCTGTACTACCTCTCTGATTAATGCCCTCCTTGCCCAGTCTGAATTGTTCGTGGGTGGCCGTCTCTTGGCCGGTTTATTGTGGTACTGTGTTCTTCCCATTTGATGGATTTAGGATCATCAAAGATTAGTCTTCATTGTGTTGTTCGGTTAGTGTTGCATGTTGTTTGGTGCTGTTGCAGCCTCTGGGGCTTTTCAGAAAAGGTGTGTATATACTAACAGATTATGTGACAGATTAGATTCATTTCATTTCATTTTAGTAAGCATGTGACTTCGATTTAGGGGCTTCATAGCAAAGGGCGTGAATATATATGTACATACCAATTTTCAGATTTTTATTTTCAAATATTTTTTATATATTTTTATATATTTTTCTCATTTCACCTCACAAACTTAAGGTATTTTGTACAGATGCATCACATACAATTCAGATTAAAACAACAACAACAACAACAACATTTAAATACAGTTTATAATGTAAGAAAATAAGGCACTGTAGCTCATTTAAGTGTGTATAGTGGCTATATCAACAATAAGGCATGGCAAGCTGAAGCAAAAGTTTCTTTACCTCTCAGAACATGAGATCTTAGAACCCTGTATTACTAGCTATCTTACCATTATATTCACATAATTTTTTGAATTATCAGTGAGTAATTCAGCCTAGAAAACAGCTAAAATTCACTCATTTCCAACTGAATTAAATCCCAGTTTAAATGCCAAAGCAGCTTCCAGTGCATGTTTACTGCTCTGTCCGCATGTCCATGATCAACCTGCATACAGACTCTGACTGATCAGAGAGAGGGGGCGGGGCTGATGATCAACCTGCATACAGACTCTGACTGATCAGAGAGAGGGGGCGGGGCTAATGACATCACTGACCCAGATATTGGTATTTAGAGCAAAATTAGAAGTTTTAAAATTTCAGAACAAATGTGATGAGATGATACTGATACATAAAGAGCAAAAACTAATAAAGGACACTCAGGTTTGTTAATTTGGACAACTGTCAAGTGTTTTGTTATAAATATCTTTGTCAATCTAATCATTACAAATAACATAATAATTCTTGTATTTTTAGATCAATTTCAGAACTCAGGATCAGTTTCAAAATGTTTTTAGCCCATTTAACTCCCCTCCCCCCAAAATGTCATTTAAAACATTTAATTAAAACATGGAGAAATTCATACAAATATTTAACATCGCAAATGAAGACAAATTTGAGCCCCAGGATCCCCTGAAATTAAAAATGTCTGGTATCAGTGACTGTCAGCTGTAAAAACCTGAATAAAACTATGTCAAACTGGCCCTTTGGTCTAAAGGTTACTAGAAATAGAAACTTGGATAAATATGGGTCCCGGTGATGAATATTTCAGTGTCATAATGTAAATACAAATATAATATCATGAAAATTTGCATGTTTTGAGAATTTAATTCAAAAAAGATTAGCTCTCATATTTTATTTAATTGAATGTGAACAGAAATATTTTGATATTTTTGGTTTTGCTGTTGATTAATGTGGCTTATATCTCATGGAAATCAGGAAACCTAGAATATCACGTTATTTGAGTTTCAATAAATTACAGAAAGTATCAACAATAAAAAAACGACTTGAAATATGTTTAAACGTAATATATCTCATACACACACACACACACACACACACACACACACACACACACACACACACACACACACACACACACACACACACAGCATGATATTCACAAATACTTGCACTAATTGCCTAGTAGATCAGCTGGAGACCAGAAATCAAATTCCTCATTTTAAATTTCTATATATTTGCTACATAATAGCTGCTCTGTGGTGTATTTATATGTCATTTCAGCTTTTAAATGATCTGATTCTAATATGAAACACAAAAAGCCTGATTAAAGACTTGATACATACTTTCAGATGATTGTGCAAGATGATTTCATTTTTAGTGGGACTAATTTAGGACAGGACAATATGCAGTCTGGTGTGAATTTAATGTGCATGCTGCCCTCTGCAGGTGAGTCTGAGCCTCTGTTAAAAAGATTTTCATTAATTGTGGTTTGAGGACAACTGTCCTGGGCTCTTTAATGCAGCTCAGAATGTAGGGGGACAACTTGGACCTTATCTGGGGTGGTCCAGTTTACAACCCAGCTCCCAAGAGTCTGAACAACTTTGATTTCAAGATCAATTACTCGTCTCCAGTACAAAAAGGGTTCATTATGGAACCAAAAGTGGCTCTTCTAAGGCAGCTATCAAGATCTTTTATTTTTAGGGCATTTATTCTTAGGACACGAGGTTTTAGTCTCTGCAAGGTTTTATTAAAATTTAAATGACAGTTTGCAAATAAATGACTGACAAAACTCTAAACCAATCATTGCATAAACAACCATCAGCTCTTCCGTCCTGGTCAACATTAGTTATTGTGCTTTAAATTTTAGAACAATATGTCAGTTTTTGGATATATATTTGTTTGGCGTGCTTTTTATTCACCCAAAATATTAGAACAGTATTTATTGGAGACAGTCAGACATACCAGAACAGAACTTGATGCAGTTTGATCAAAAATGCACCCAACAATTATTGGTGTTTTTCTGCTTATAATGACTAAAACATTTTATCTCAACATTCTGTTAATAATTGATCATCCAGAATATTTTTGAGCTGGAACTGAAAATGTCACAATTTTCATTAATTATTTGTAAAGATTACACTGACAAGGATATTTATAATACATTTTTCAAAATACAGGAGTTGAAATAAAATAAAACAACCAAAATGTCCTTTATAAATGTTATTATTCCTTTAATTTTGTCCCTTCACTGGGCTTTTATTCTGAAATTTGAACACTGTGTGAGCAAAACAATGAAAACAACCCTCATTTCATTTCTCTCAACCCAATATCTTTGAGTAAGTGATGTCTTAAGCCCCGCCCCCTCTCTCTGATCAGTCAGAGTCTGTATGCAGGTTGATCGTCAGTCCCGCCCCCTCTCTCTGATCAGTCAGAGTCTGTATGCAGGTTGATCATCAGCCCTGCCCCCTCTCTCTGATCAGTCAGAGTCTGTATGCAGGTTGATCGTCAGCCCGCCCCCTCTCTCTGAATAAGTCCAGAGTCTGTATGGAGTTGATCGTCAGCCCCGCCCTCTCTGATCAGTCAGAGTCTGAATGCAGGTCAATCATCAGCCCCGCCCCCTCTCTCTGATCAGTCAGAGTCTGTAGCCAGGTTGAGCATCAGCCCGCCCCCCTCTCTGATCAGTCAGAGTCTGCTATGCAGGATTGAGCATCAGCCCGCCCCTCTCTCTGATCAGTCAGGTCTGTATGCAGGTTGAGCATCAGCCCCTCTCTCTGATCGGTGGAGTCTGTGTATGCAGGTGAGCATCAGCCCCGCCCCCCTCTCTCTGATCAGACAATATGGCCACTATAGGAAGGAATGAGGGGTCTCACAGTCTGTCTTTTCATGTCACAGTATTCCTGCTTTGTTGTCTTTATATACAAAACACATTTGAAGTCTTCTCCTATAAAGTCAAACCTTCCCAGTTTCATGAGAAAGAGATGTGAACTGGAGTCCTAATGTTTGTCCTGCTGGAAGGAAATGATTTGGCCTAAAGGCGACTGTGAAAGAGGTGAAGTTTGGTTTGAAGTTACCTTTTGTATTTGTTGTCTTCATGTGTCTGATGTGTGTGTGGGTCTGAAGGGAAGTCTGATCTGTGTTCTCTGGACTGGTGGAAAGGTTTGAGAACAGTGGTAAGTGCTGGAGGGACTCTGTTGGCTGTAGGCTGGTTTGAGAATAGTGCTCTTCTGGTGGTGTCTGTGGTGTCAGTTGAGCTGGGTTTCTCTTTCCTTAACAAATTATTCATGAAATAATTATAGGTCAGAACATAATGTCTATTACTCAATGATAATTCATCACACACGAGACACCATGATAGATTGCAGTTTGTTATATGTGCCTCACGTCTGTAGGTTACTGTGATCCTGAAAGAATCTAGAAACAGCATGGCGCCCACAAAGTGTGTATCTTGGAGTTTGTAAGATTAGTGTACAACTTACCTGGAACCTGTGTGTGGCTGTGCTCTTTGGCGGAATTACTGAGCGTGGTCTGTGCTGTAGATTCTTGAGTTGGTGAGTACCTGTCATTTTTATGTTGAGATGAACTTTCATTAATTTCTGTTCAACTATTTGCAACATAAACATTCAAAGTGAGAACAGTCAGTGTGTTTGTATGTACACAGTAATCTGAGAACTGCAGAAAATCTGATTGTGTCTCGTAATCCTGATCAACACATTTACATGCACTTCAGTAATCGGATAAAGGAAACTCAGGTCTCGTGAGTCAGACAACAATCAAGATTTCTGTTCTGCAGCTAAACAGAAAATCACAGAAGAAGGTGGTTGATCAGGAATTTTAGCTGGCAGGAAACTCACTAGAAATCAGAGGTATGAAGTTATTATAGAAACCTGATTACTGAGCTACAATTCATCTTTAGCAGATCTACGCTGTTTACGAGGACACTTGAATAATCGGACAACTGCAGAAATTTGATGATCATTTTGTGCATGTAAACACACTCAGAGGAAGTTACCAGAGATTTAATTCGTACCTGCAGACGTCAAAGTTGGTAAAATACTTACCTATGGTTTGTGGAACTTGGTGGAGCAGTGATGGTGGTCTGTGCTGCTGATGCAGATGTTGATGTTGATGATGTAGTTGTAGTTTCTAGGGAAGGATTATCGTTCATTAATGAAGAACTGCAAAGTATTTGAAATGACTTTATTGGACAACTATACTACCACAACAGGTGCATTCACTCGCAAGAAATCTTCCTCCATTCCAACAAGTTATGTTATAAGTGACAGTCATGAATTGTAAGAACCCGCGGTCAGATTGACAACTGAGACTCACGTTATGCATATGGGTGATATGTAGTCTGAGCAGCAGTCTCCTGACACAGGACTGATCTGTGCATCCTCTATATTGTTCTGTCCCTGGCAGCACAGCGGTGTGGGGGTCCTTGCACTGGGCCTGCTCAACAAACCATCAGGGAAGGAAGTGATTGGTGAAGTTACAGTCAGTAACGAAATGCCATAACATTAGGACATGTTTGTTTCTACCCTTCATACATTCAATCTGCTCCTCACACAATTCAACTGACGCACAGCAGTTCCATAATTAAGGGCTGGAGCCCACTTTGCTGGGTGTTTAAACCCTCAGTGTCACTGCTGGACCGAGAACAGTCCACCAACCAAAGCGATCCCAGCCCGACAGCGTCCTGTGATCACTGATGAAGGACTAGAGGATGACCAACACAAACTGTGCTGAAACAGATGAGCTTCTGTCTCTGACTTTACATCCTGCAAACTGGTGGAGACACTCAGTAGGAGTGTCTAATAAGTGGACGTGTTTAAACACTCCAATAGCTGATCCATTGTACCACAGTGCCAATGTATTTAACACACATAATAAGCTGCACTGTGAGGTGGTCCTGTGGAGTCCAGATCATTGAAGATCAGGGTGAAAGGAGGAGAGCCATTATGTTGTGCTCCTGTATGATTAAGAGGCTGAAATAAAATGAACAGGGGTTGGGGGGCACATGCTGTCATGGGCATCATTTTAAAGTGAAACCAGTGAGCCCTTTCTTAAGTTGCTCTGGATAGATCGGATAGGTCTCGTTGTTTGTTGTGATATGCGTGTTATGTTTGTAGGTTACTTTGATCCTGAGATATGAAGCCTAGAACATGACATGTAACTATCCACATGCATTTCAGGGCTCTAATTAAATACATGTAAATTTAATATTCTGATTTTTGACGAAATTTGAACATTTACCATAAAAAGCTTTTCATAAAATGGTTTGATTGAATAAGCCACAACTAGGCCTTTCATTTATCACAGCAGTTTACACCCCACTCTTCTTATTTAAACCCCAAACCTGCTTTATTATGATAAAATGACAATAACACACATATTTAATGGCATCTAATGTAATTTAATAGTGTGGTAATGTCCCAATTCAACTTTATACATTCTAATATAACATGCCTGGTTATAATATTTTAATATTGCTCAAATGATCAAATGGTACTTTAATGGAATTTATATTATTGAAAAATCAGCCAACAGTTCTAAACATGAAGTTCCACTGGTTACTTCTCGTCCGCGGCACAATGACTGCCCATAATGAAGGCAGTCCTTCTTCTGATTACTCCTTATTTCTCTACTTAGCTTTTTGTGTTTTGTCTGAGAGGAGAGCGATCTGTCGGCAGACCTGCCCAGCTTCATTTAGATAATGGGTGTCGAGTGTCACCTTCTTGTGCTGTTTTGTCAGAACAGTAGGCACAGATCAGGCAGCAACGCAGAAACGTGTTCCAACCTTGCACATGGTTTTGTGTCCTCATCTAATTTCTACTGTGCAAATAGCAGAACTGATAATAACTGATAATAAAGCATAACATATACAGTAGAGTGTGACTAACAAAACAAAATAAACAAAGGTTACACTGTAAATCAGATTTATTCACTAAATACTGGTATTTTAATTGTGATATAAAACATGTGAAAGTAAGAACAGTATTTGTATTTGACATTGTATTGACATTGTCTTCTTGGCATTGTATTTGTATTTGACATTGTATTGACATTGTATTTGTATTTGACAGTATTTGTATCTGACATTGTATTTGACAGTATTTGTATTTGACATTGTATCTGACGTGTATTTGTATTTGACATTGTATCTGACATTGTATTTGTATTTGACATTGTATTTGACATTATGTATAGACGGTGTATTTGTATTTGGCGTGTATTTGTTGTATCTGACATTGTATTTGTATTTGACATTGTATTTGACATTGTATAGACATTGTTGTATTTGACATTAGTATTTGACATTGTATGGAGCAATTTAATATTTGTATGACATTGTATTTGTCAGTATTTGTATTTGACATTGTATTGACATTGTGTTTGTATTTGTCAGTATTTGTATTTGATATTGTATTTGTATTTGACTTTGTATTGACATTGTATTTGTATTTGTCAGTATTTGTATTTGACATTGTATTTGTATTTGACTTTGTATTGACATTGTATTTGTATTTGTCAGTATTTGTATTTGACATTGTATTTGTATTTGACTATATTTGTATTTGACATTGTACTGACACTGTATTTGTATTTGACTGTACTTGTATTTGACATTGTATTGACATTGTATTGACATTGTCTTTGTATTTGATAGTATTGTATTCAACTGTATTTGACAGTAATATATCAGCAAAACAAAGGCAATTTATTTTCTCAGACAATCACTGAAAGTGTTTCTAATTTATAAGTAACAAATAATTGTACAGTTTTGTTAAAACCGTAGAAAAGCTGTTCAAATAGATAATTAATGCATTAAATGTACTTATTTGTTTATTTATTTATTTATTTATGCTTGTTTGTTTTGCCGTATTACTAAATTTGTCTTGGCTCAAGTTAAAATAAAAGGAATCTCTGGATTCCAGCCTCGTCTACTAGATACGGATATTTTCTGACTGAACAGCAAAGCAGTTATGTAAGCTGCTCTGGATCAGGGCGTCTGATAAATGCCATAAATGTAAATGTAAAGGTATAAAACTTAAAGTCAAAAGTTCTTCTAACTCATTTTTTAAAACAAATGCAATTCATTTATTGATGTTTCTGAGGCTCAGAAATATATTGTTGACAAAATTAGTTGCAGAATTAAAAATGTGATTTAGGAAGCGTTTTGAATAAAATAAGCTGTTAACTCAGAAAGTGGCCATAATTTATTTTTTGTACATTAGCCAGAACTTACAGGGACACGCGTCATAGAGACAATAAACCTTTAGATTCCAAAGCAATATAATCAATATGGGTTCCATCTACGACCCAAAGTGCAGTGGACAACCCAGGGGCCCAGTTTAACCTCTAACCCTGAGTGGACGTCGTATGTGCCAACATGGAAACCTTTAGAAATCGTTCCCCAGATGGTATGACCATACAGGAATTGGATATGCTCTAGATATTATAACAACCTTTAACATACAGAACCTTTTTGACCCAATTTTTTTATTTCCTGTAGAATCAGTCCTTACCTGAAACAGCTCTCCTTCCCGAACAAGAAACAACAGGAGGAATTCCCCAAAGAATGCGGCCGTCATCTTCTTGATCCAGTGACTCAGAACGGTGTATTGTATGAAATATGAATCTCATTTTGCACTAAAGCTTCCAACCAACACACATGATCTTTTTCACATATTTCCTCATTGCTCTTTCATAATTAGAATTCCAGCTTAGATGCCTAATGATTATTCAAGATGATTTGGGGTTTTCCCACAAAAATGTGGATCCATGAGAAGAAAACTTTCTTCAATTGAATGCATTTCCTCTTAATCATGGATTGCCAAGTAGACCTTTTTAGTAAAGTACAGAGTGGTCCAGTAATTATTCCATAACCTTTAGAACCTCAAAGGGTGTTTTTGGTATGATTTTGTAATTTTGTGTACTTTTATTCACCAAAATTATAAGCATTTATTGTCACACATACCAGATATTATTATTTTCAGGAGATCTTCAGGAGGTTCCTCAAACTGGCCTTCAAGAGAATCTAAATACTTGTATGAGTTAAACCAAAAAACAATTTTCTATTTATAAGGACTAAAAACATTTTATATCTCAATTCTTTTGGAAATGACTATCAAGATTGAGCAGGATTAACTTCTTTTAAACTACTTGACGGTGGTCAATAAATAAACCACCTGAATGTCCTTGATTATTTTTGTTATTTATGTATCAGTATTATCCCTTCTCAGGACTTTTATTGTGAAATTTCAGCACTGCATTCTGAAAGAGAGCAAGCCCCTCCTTCTCATTTCCTCTGTAACTTGAATTTCTGCATCGAGTGATTCATCGCCCCCCCCCTCTCTCTGATCAGTCAAGTCTTTATGGAGTTGATCATCAGCCCGCCCTCTCTCTGATCAGTCAGGTCTGTGCAGGAGTTGATCATCAGCCCGCCCCTCTCTCTGATCAGTCAGAGTCTGTATGCCCAGGTTGGGCATCAGCCCGCCCCTCTCTCTGGTCAGTCAGAGTCTGTATGCAGGTTGATCATCAGCCCGCCCCCTCTCTGATCCCAGTCAGAGTCTGTATGCAGAGTTGATCATCAGCCCCACGCCCCCTCTCTCAGTCAGTCAGAGTCTATGCAGGTTGATCATCAGCCCCGCCCCCTCTCTCTGATCAGTCAGAGTCTGTATGCAGGTTGATCATCAGCCCCGCCCCCTCTCTCTGGTCAGTCAGAGTCTGTGTGCAGGTTGATCATCAGCCCCGCCCCCTCTCTCTGATCAGTCAGAGTCTGTGTGCAGGTTGAGCATCAGCCCCGCCCCCTCTCTCTGATCAGTCAGAGTCTGTATGCAGGTTGAGCCTCAGCCCCGCCCCTCTCTCTGATCAGTCAGAGTCTGTACATGCAGGTTGTGAGCATCAGTCCCAGCCCCCTCTCTCCTGATCAGTCCAGAGTCTGTATGCAGGTTGAGCATCAGCCCGCCCCTCTCTCTAGTCTGAGTCAGAGTCTGTATGCAGGCATCAGCCCCGCCCCCTCTCTCTGATCAGTCAGAGTCTGTATGCAGGTTGAGCATCAGCCCCGCCCCCTCTCTCTGATCAGTCAGAGTCTGAGAGTCAGAATCATTCAGAATATCCTTAGCTAGTAGACAAGGCTTGAATCTAGAGATTCCTCATGCTTAGATCCTGTTGAACACAAATGTCTTAATACTCCTGAAACAGATGAGTCTTCATTCTGCTGGACTCAGCTGTTCGGACTCCCAGGGGAAGTTTTTTCCACCATTTTTGAGCCAGAACAGAAAAGAGTCTGAATGCATGTTTTCCTTGTGTGTTGAGGGACGGTAGGTCAAGGTGAGCTGTACTTGAAGCTCGAAGGGCTCTTGGTGCAGCTCGAGTTTTGACCATTGCCATCATGTATGGAGGGGGCTGGTCCATTTTTGGCTTTGTAGGTCAGCATCAAGGTTTTGAATCTGACGCGGGCAGCTACAGGGAGCCAATGAAGGGAACGCAGCAGAGGACTGAATTTAGGAACATTGAAGACGAGCCATGCTGCTGCATTCTGCATAAGTTGCAGTGGTCTGATGGTCTGCATAGGAAGGCCAGCCAATAGGGAGTTGCAGTTCTAGTCTTGAAATGACAAGAGACAGAACAAGCACCTGAGTGGCCTCTCTAGACAGAAAAGGTCGAATTCTCCTAATGTTGTAAAGGAGAAATCTGCAAGACCGTGTCAGGTTTGCAACATGACTTGAGAACGATAACTGGTCATCCACTACTACACAAAGGCTCTGTGCTTCAGCAGATGGAGTGACCAGTATGTTCTCAAGGGAAATGGTAAGGTCAGGGTGAGGACTAGTGCTTCCAGGAATGAATAGCAGTTCGGTCTTGCTGGGGTTGAGTTTGAGGTGATGGGCTGCCATCCATGATGAGACAGAGAGGCAAGCCGAGATCCGGGATGAGACCTGTGTGTCGGAGGGTGGGAAAAAGAAGATAAGTTGAGTGTCATCAGCATAGCAGTGGTCAGTACAACCATGAGAAGATATTACTTTACCAAGAGAAGTAGTGTAGAGAGAAAAGAGAAGAGGACCAAGGACTGAGCCTTGTGGAACACCTGTGGAGAGTCTGTGTGGAGCTGATGTGGCTCCCTGCCATGTGACCTGGTAAGAACACTCTGCCAGGTATGCTGCAAACCATTGTAATGCAGAATGGGTGACTCCAGGCTACCAAGGATTGACAGGAGGATCTTGTGATCTACTGTATTAAAGGCTGCAGAGAGGTCGAGGAGAATTACAACAGAGGATAGTTTGGCTGATCTAGCAGCATGGAATTTCTCAGCAACTGCAATGAGAGCAGTCTCTGTTGAGTGCCGGTTTGAAGCCAGATTGCTTTGGGTTCTGTAAATTGTTCTGGTTGAGAAAGAGAGATAGCTGATTGTATACAGAACCCTCATGGACTTTTGAGAGGAAGGAGATCAGTGATACTGGTCTATAATTGCTAATGTTTGAACCATCAAGAGTTGGCTTTTTCAAGATTGGGACCACTCTGGCAGCTTTGAAAGTAGATGGAACATGACCAGATGACAGTGAGCTGTTTATGATGAAGGTAATGAAAGGAAGAAGGTCAGGAGCAATAGTTTGGAATAGAGAGGAAGGGATAGGGTTAAGAGGACAGGTGGTTGGATTGTTGGATGTGAGAAAATGAAGGATGTCAGCTGTGGAAAGTGGAGAGAAAGAGGAAAGATGTAAGAGGAGGAGAAGGGTGTCTGATGGGAGGAGTAGAGGTTGTTGGAAGGGAGGGTGGAAAGGATTGGCAGATCTTGTCAACCTTTTCTTCAAAGGTGGTGACAAAATCTTCTGGAGTGATAGTGGTTGGAGCAGGAGGGGTAGGAGGGTTTAGGAGAGAAGAGAAGACAGAGAAGAACTTGCATGGATCAGATGCTGATGGTTCTAGTCTCTCCTTGTAAAAGGATGATTTTGCAGTAGTTACATCCTCTGAAAATCGGGAAAGAAGAGCCCGGTAGGTTCGATTCCTGTTGTGTTTTTCTCCACTTTTTCAGCCAATCTCAACTCTCTTCAGTTGTTGCACAGAACCTCCATCAACCACAGGGAAGGTCTGGAGGTTCATGCAGGTCTTTGAGAGAGAGGACAGAGAGGGTTGACTGAAGACAAGATGGATGAAAGGAAAGTTCTTGTAGCAGTTTCCAGTGGAAGGGAGGAGAAGGAATCAAGATGTGGAAGGGTTGTTAGAATACTGGAGAAAGGATAAGATGGGGAGGTTGGAGGTTACAATGAGAGGAGGAAGAAGTTGGGGGGACAGCATGTGGAAAAGAAGGGAGGGAGAGTGTGAACGACATGAAGTTATGGTCAGAAAAGTCAAGGGCAGTAACTGTCAGATCCATGGCAGGCACAGGTCTGCTAAAGATTAGATCCAATGTGTTGCCTGCCCTGGGCGTTGGACCAGACTGGTTAAAGGTGAGGCCATAAGAAGACAGAAGTGGGAGTAAACATGATGACTACAGTTTCTCTGATGGAAGATTGAAATTACAAATTAGAATGAGTGAAGTCTCAACAGAAAGACTATTCTGAAGAGTGTCCAATTCATCAATGAAATTGCCCAATGGACCAGGAGGTCGATAGAGAACAATGATATGCATGTAGACCCACTGTGCTGCACACAGGGGAATTTGTCCAGTAATACACACTAGTGAAATCACACACTAAGGGACAGTGAGCACACGTGCTCGGAGCAGTGGGCAGCCCTATCCATGGTATCTGGGGAGCAACTGGGGAGTTAAAAGTCTTTCTCAAGGACACTTCTAATAATAATAATAATAATAATAATAATAATAATAATAATAATACATTTAATTTCAAAGGCACATTTCTGGCACTCAAGGACACCGTACAAAAGAAAAATACAATTAAATAATAAGAAACAAATAAATTATAAGAAAAATTAAATAACAGAATAAAAATAACAGTCAAATGGAGAAGGCAGTTCTAAACAGGTGTGTTTTGAGAGCAGATTTAAAGTTTGGAAGCGAATTTATGTTCCTTATGTAAGGTGGTAAGGAGTTCCAGAGTTGGGGAGCAGAGCGACTGAAAGTTGCCCTGCAAGTTCAGGGGATCAAACCAGCAAGCTTCCAGTCACAAGGCTTGTTCCTGAACCACCAGGTGATGGCTGCCCCTTATGGGATTCCATAAGTCCAGCTGCCTTTTACTTGAGCAGATCATGGCTGGTTTCATTCTCTGTTTGGCTGTTTCCCCTAATAAATGTGAAAGCTCTTGGTTTAGGTGTGGATGGTGTAATTACACCCACCAGCGGTTGTTATTTTCAGGGCTCAGAATGAGCCATTATAAAACTAAAGTACTGTAATATATATAAAGTTTTCACTGCAGAAATATTGATCCTTTAATGAACACAGAAAGGTCAGATTTTGGCAAGACAAAAGTTGTCGCCCACAGAAAGTCAAAATCCAACAAAAAATTTATTTCAAATAGAAAAGTTATTTTTCATAACATTGGTGAATGAAGTTGTGGTGCTATTAGAGCCATATTTAATATTTTGTGTGACTTCCATGAGCTTGAAGGACAGCATCCAAGCGATTCGACAATGATTCATACAATTTATTGATGAAGTCATCAGGAATAGCAAAGAATGCAGTCTTACATGCCTCCCAGAGTTCATCAAGATTCTTTGGTTTCATCCTACCCCAAACATGCTCAATGATGTTCATGTCTGGTGACTGGACTTGCCAGTCCTAGAGCACCTTGATCTTCTTCATCTTGAGGAACTTTGATCTAGAGATGGATGTATGAGAGCACAATCCTGCTGCAAAATGTGACCCATTTTATGATGGGGAATGTAAGAGGTAGCTAATACTTTGATATTTTAGGGTATTGATATTACCTGCCACCTTGCAAATGTTTTGCGCACCCCCATACTGAATGTAACCCCAAACCATGATCTTTCCACCACCAAACTTAACTGTTTTCTGGGAGAAACTTGGATCCATACGGGCTCCAGTAGGTCTCCTGCAGTATTTAAGGTGGCTGTGGTGTAATTCAACTGAAGATTCATCTGAGAAGTCCACTTTCTGCCACTTTTCCAGCCGTTTAGCAGGCTGTGATTTTTTAATTGCCTTTTGTTTAGTGCAGGCTTCTGGGCACTGATTCGACCATGGAGGCCATTTCGAGACAGAATCCTACAAACTGTTCTAGTTGACACAGGGGCTTGAGGTGACCAGGCCTGGTGGAGCTCTGCTGCAGTGGTAAAGGGGCTGGCTTTGGATTTTCTACACAACAAACATTCCTCCTGAGCATTTGTCTTGCGAGGTCTGCCGGACCTGGGCTTGTAAAAACATCTCCAGTCTCTTCAGATCTTTTATTTAATTATTTGTACTTGACGCTGAGACACATTAAAGGTGTCAGCCACCTCTGGTCTTCAACCTCTTGATAATCAAGACTTTGGTCGCAGGGTGGATTTTTGGCATGTTGTCAGAAGTCAAGTTGCAGTTCAAGTAAAGGTCTGGGGTGCTGGGGTTCTTTTTATACACACCCACTAATTAACCGATCAACTGTGTTCATTAAATGATCAATATTTCTGCCGTGAAGCAAATTTATTTTCGTGAATTAAACCTCATTTGGGAGGGTTTCAACTTTCATATGAGTCATTTCTAAAACCTATGGATGAAAGCTGTTACTTTGATGGTGAGGGCCTAGTACAGGGGTTGGACAATGAAACTGAAACACCTGGTTTTAGACCACAATAATTCATTAGTATGTGTTGTGTTCACCACTAGGCGGCACATGTGAGATATACTGTGTGTAGAGGGGAGAAGAAGAAGACTTTAAGATGGAGGATCATCAGACCTCATGGTACTGTCCTGCTGAGTGAGTTAAGAATAAATGCTGTTAAAAAGAGTTCTTGGTCTACTAATGTTTTCACCTAGTCCTGAAAACCAAACATAACAATTGGTGACAATGACGTCTGTACCCATGCCTGCACCATTCCTGCCCTGCAGTGGAGAACCTACAGTTCCATTTTCCACTTGGCGGAAAATGTTTGAGAACTAACTAACAGCTATTCATGCTACTGGAAATTCTTGGCCCGATGCAAGACGCTGTGCTCTTCATGAACTTCATGAACTTGGCTTCAAGGGACAATGCTTGTTTTACACTTTGCCCAATACCAGCACTTCATATGATGAGGCGTTGATGATGAGTTGGCTGTCACATCTGCTTATGGAACCATGGAAAATGAGATGATTCGGGATCAGCTTATTGAGAGAGCTTATGCACTGGAGGTGACGGACAGACTTTTATTGGAACCTTCTCTGTCGTTGGACAGTGCTATTACTCTAGCATGTTAAGTGTAACATGGTCTTCAGTCGTCAGTAGTCTCAGTGGAGCTACTGCGGTTGCCCAACGCGGACTTCATCAGCACAAGGATAGAAACCGGCGAGCTGCTTCTAAAAATAACCACACCTGCACCGCGCTACCAACAGCGCGAGCCTGTTATTGAGGTGGAGCGACAACTCACCTGGCAAATGCACAAGCCTGCCCTGCAGCCTCAGCAAGACGCAACAAGTTAGAGAAGTAATGCTTGAGGTGGTTGTGCTGATGATGAGCACAAAAGATGTTAATACTACTGATAGACTGCTTTGCAAAGTGCACATTAAAGCTGCTTCAGGGGAGTCTGCTGACTGTGAACTACTGATTGATACCGGACCATCTGTCTCTATTATACCAGAGACTCTGTACAACAGACATTTCTCTGAGACTCATCTAACTGCACCTGATGTGAAATTAGTCACTTACTTGAAAGAGGACATTCCTGTAAAAGGATGTTTGGAAGCAATGGTGAGTCTTGACAACAACGTTGCTCCTGCTTCTTTGTATGTGGTGCAAGGAGATTCTGCCTTTCTGGGAATAAAAGCCCTGAAATGGACACTCAGATATGATTCAGTTCATGCCAAACCTCCAGAGCAGGTGACTGATTCCCTACAAAATTACAGAGCAACACCACATGCCACAACTGGAGTATCTCCATCAGAACTACTGCACAACAGGAGGGTGAAAACAAAAGTGAGCAAGTCCAGAGAAAAGAATAAAATGCACTACAGTCCAAGAAACAGTGAGACAGAAACAAGAGAAGTCTAAACTATATATTGACAAAAGCTATGGAGCACAGAAACCAACATTAAGACCTAGAGACATGGTGAGGGTAAAAAGGCCTTTACTCCACCACTGTCTGTTGAAAGGCAGATTATGTGCTCAGTGACAATAAGAGGTGGAATCCTGCCAGACGTTTGCATTATTCTGCCGATGTTCCAAAAATAACACAATCAGAAAAGCATGTGTGACTCTGTGGTTCATAGAAAGAGTGCTAGAGCTGCTGCTCCACCTGTGTGGTTCAAGGACTTTCAAACAGGTTAGAAAAATGTGTATCATACTTTTAAGCTTGAAGTGAACTTGTTCTAATGGTGTAAGCGGATTTACAGATACCTGGATTTTATTTTGCACTGTCTTTTTCATTTGGTCGTTCTGTTCTATAGTAACGTCAAGTGTAAAAGTTAAATAACACAGGCCTACTGAATATATCTGTTTGGTTTTGAGTACTTAAGTTACTATTTCATTCGATCACAGCTAAGGTTATACTTATAACAAATACAGACAGTTAAGTAAGATTGATGTTCTTCTTTTCAAGTAAGGGGGGAATGTTGTGTTCACCACTAGGTGGCGCATGTGCGATATTCTGTGTAGAGGGGAGAACAAGAAGAGTTTAAGATGGAGGATAATCAGACCTCATGTTACTTTGCTGCTGAGTGAGTTAAGAATAAAAGCTGTTAAAAGGAATTCTTAGTCTATTTATGTTTTCACCTCGTCCTGGATACCAAACACAACAGTATGGTAACGATGACGTCTGTACCCATGCCTGCACCTCTGTTGAACTGAGGTATGTCCCACATAATGTTGTGTGCATTGCAGTATTTTGAGCAAAACTGTGCTCTTACCTGCTAATTGAACCTTCATACTCTGCTCTTACTGGTGCATGTTGTGCAATTAATGAAGACTGGACACCAGGCTGGTCCAATTGTCCAACCCCTGTAATTAACCATACTACTGTGAATCCGCACCTGCTGAACACATGAAGAAGGCGGTAGAATATGGTTGTAGGTGTGTTGTTGGTCGCTGGTAGAAATTGATAACATGCTCTGATGATTTCATAGATATTATTTCTACGATGTTTAATGTGCAGCTTTTACACCAGGTGCTCAGAATATTCATTTGCAGCTGTGTGGCATACTGTAAATACAGAGACCATGTTATTTAACAGAGGACTCATATCTGTTTCTCATATATTATATTCTCATAGAACTTATTGTTCTAAACATTTGAAGATGGGTTTCAGGCTTTGCTCTTTATCACCTAATGTTTTAAACCTTCCGTAAGTCATTCAATCATGAACCTGAATTAACCTGAGGAGGTAACTGGTCACCATGTTGAGTTCCAGAGGCCAAAGAAGACCAAACATAATTCTCCAGAGAACATCTGAATGAAAAGCAGGACCTCTGGAACAAGGTGCTTTGGACAGGTGAATTCAAAGCTGAACTGTTTGGACACAGTAACAGAAGACATGTTTGGTGCTGTTAGGGAAACCGTGGCTTGGTTCCCGGGTTCGACCTCAACACTAAGTTGGCACTCAGCTAAGCCCTCTGTGCTCCCTGGCCTGCAGCGCTGGGGGAACTCCAATAACCACAGAGACAAATCTGTACTCAAAAGATTTCCCGTTTATTGGTCAGGATAGCTAAGTATATATACATTAAGGAGACTAAAGGCATACATCATTACCACCGCATACTCATATGATTGGTCAGAAAGAAAAGAAGAAACCCAAGTGGTTGAACAGAATTGGGGTGACATACTGCTGAGACCTAAAGAGAGCAGGGTGACCTGAAAAAAGAGTCTAAAGAAGTGGTAACAGTGGGACTCGTTAATGAACAGTCGCCTTCACTAAAGACTTCATGACCAGGCCTGTACACCAGATGTACAGGCTAAGTGTCAGCTAGGCCTGACCTCGACAGTGCCATCGTAGACATTGGAGTAATTTCATCCTCCATTGATCTACGATGACGCACACTAGGCACACTAGAATTCTTAATGACAAAGGTTGCAATTATCTGTATAGGAGACATCAAGGGAGCAAAGGCACAACGACCATTCCAAGATTTAGGTATAGAATCATGAGCAGAGCTGCCACAAATCCAGTACGACTATATAATTAGTACCATTAATACCTGGATGTGAAAACGACGCCCTGTTTCAGGAGTATCTAACTCCATAAAGACGTTTGTTTCAACAGGACCTAAGTGTGAGGAATCTCTAGATTCTTGCCTTGTCTACTAGCTAAGGATATTCTGAGTGAACAGCAAAGCACTTTTGTAAGTTGCTCTGGATCTAAATGTGAATGGAGTTGGAAATGACAGGTACCATACCATGTATTCGGGGAACAGCCTGGCACGAATCGTTTTTAAAAAAATAAAAGTTGGATTGATTCGGATATGATTATATCCTTTGGCTATTGATCGTTTGGGAGACCATACTAGACCAGGAGAAGAGTAGCCGCAAAATGGACACTACTCTCTCCCAGCCAAAATATTCTTGTTATCAGCTATTTGTCCCCCCTATCAGCTCTGGCCTTGGCAGATGCTGGAAATCTCCCCTGGAGGACGATGCTTTGCGAAGCTCCCCCCTCCCCCTACCACCTGTTGATTGTAGACTCTGGCTGGCTGCTCAAGGCTGTCTTCAGGAGTTTGCTGAGCTGTTATCATCTGCAAACTGAGACGTTGTATCAATAGCGACTGCTGGACTTCAGCTTTGGCTGCTGGGCAGGTTGCTTTCTGCAGGAGGCCCCCAGGCCTTCGCATCTGATCTCTATGTCTGTGTTGAATTATGTATGCTTTATGCTTGGATGATTTTAACCTACCAAATTATGCTCCTCCTGGAACATAGTGTTTTTTTTCTTCCTTTCTCACCTCATGTATTCTGCTATTGTTTTTCTAACTAATTCTTTCCGGTTGAGTGAATGCTGTGTGCGTATGGCTGCCACTGCTCTCGGTGTTATTGTTTTGTTTATTTGTTTTGTATTTTGTAAAGCATCCTTGAGTGTCCAGAAAGGCGCTTAATAAATAAAATGCATTATTATTATTCAATAGGGTTAATTTGGAAGACTAAAGTGGAAAAAAATGGTGACTTTCCCAAGAAGTGTTATATAACAAAAAAGGGTGGTTCCAAATCCCCCCCCTTCTTCTGTAGCCCAAAATGTGTATTTAAACTGTGAGTTCTGACAATTTGTGGTGAGATCTTCACCTGGTACCTTGTTGACTTGGTCAATAAAGAAGAACCTCACCTTTCTCTGAAGACTGACCCTCTGCTTCAATTATTTTCTATTGTATGCCTAGCACTGCAGTCTGATAGAATTGTTACTGAAGAGATATTCTGTTGTAGAGTCCCCTTTAGGGAATTAGATATTGTGTGTGATTTTAGCCATGACAATGAGTAGTCACTAACCTATGCGTTTCATTAATAAATGGAGCCCTAGGTCTCCCAGTCTACCATATACACTGCAACACAGGGACTCTCCTAAAGTGATGTCAGCAGCATGATGTGCTTGGGAGTTGACAGAACTATGTGGAAATGCAGAGCAAACATAACATCCTGTATCTGGTACAGTGCCTAATGAGTGTACCATGTAGTTGGCAAACTTCCAGAAATGGTTCTGGTTGTATGAAGATACTTGGCCACAGCTAACATGACAGGTTTAACTGATTACACATAAAATAAAGTACCACATTTTAATCACAGATAATCAACTAATGTCTTGGTACAGAGTATAAGTCTAAAAACCTATGATTTAATAACTAAGAAATTAATAAAGGGATAAAAGAATAAAAGAGGTACAACAGAAATCACAGAGTATGAAGGATCACAAATTGTAAGATGTCATTGAAATCACTTTCAAGAAATTAATTCAGTAATCTGAATCCCAAAATCACACCAGTGCCCCCATGGGGCAGTCCCATGAGTAAATAAATGAATATACAGTGCTTCTATATGTGTATGTGTAAAAGTGTTAGTTGTCCTTCTCAGGCTGCATCTCATGAGTGGGTGACCTCTTTAGCTGTATCCACTGTGCTGATGAATTCATTAGAACCGAAGTCCGGGTCACCGTGATCACAGTTGTTGGTGGACCATAAGCTGTCTCACCCACCTTTCACCTAACCAAGACAGCATCACCTGGAACAAATGGATGAGTAAGCTTGTCTGCGGGTATAGGGAGAGAACAAGAGACATTACCATACACACTGTTCAGTTTCTCAATCAACGACTGGGTATGTTCCACCACAAGGGTGTCCATGTCACCTGTAAAGGAAACAGCAGGAGTACCTCTGACCCATGGAGTTGTAAACTGTCTACCAAATAAGACCTCAAAAGGGGACAATTTGGTTGTGGCACTCTGTGTCATTCTAATTTCACACAATACAGCAGGTAACAAATCCAACCATTTATTTCCTGTTTCCATCATCGCCTTAGTCAATTTTCTTTTCACTGTGTGATTCAATCTTTCTAGGACACCTGAAGATTGAGGATGATATGGTATGTGGAACTTCCACTCAATACGCAAGTAGGTATACAACTTCTGAGTGAGTGCAAGACCCTGATCTGAATCAATCACTAGTGGTAGGCCATACCTTGGTATGATTTCTTTGGACATAATCTTGACCACATTACGAGCATCTTCCTTGGAACAAGCAAACGCCTCCACCCATTTTGAGAACCGATCAACTACCATGAGCAGATACTTAATCTGACCATGCTTCGCCTGTGCTTTTACCTTATTGCTCCTTGCACAAGTCAAACAACTGTTTAGCAGAAGTTTGGTTGTTTTGCGTATGTCCGAGATACAAAATTTCTTTCTGAATGTTAGCTATCACCCCTTGTGAAATACCATGAAAATGACACACAAGAAACAGCAAAACAGACTTAGGCAATGCAATGCATCCCCCACCGTCCCTGATCAGTCCATCATCACCTGGAGTTTCACCCCTGGATTCCCAGAACGAACAGTCCTGTGCAACTTCATCAGGAAGAGCATTACACCTAGCCAGATCAGTATCAGATTAATTGTCATGACCCTTAACCTTGAAAACAGCCAAATGACTCAGTTTATCACACACAGACAGGAGAGCTGACACCAAGTCAGAGTGAGATATAGGCTTACTCTCAGAGGTCTTGAAACCCCGCAAGTGGCATATTTCCCCAAAATCATGGGCCTCCCCAAAAGGATAGCGAGAGTCTATGTGAACGGTCACAGCCTGACCCTTGAAAAGTTGACAGGCATGAACAAGTGCCATCAATTCTGCTGCCTGAGCAGACTTGAAAGGGAGAGAATATGCTTCCCAGATGTAATTCGGGAGAGAACACTCAGAGTAACTGCAATGAAACTCTGAATCAGAAGGATTAAAACATGAGCCATCTACAAAGATGTGATGACCTCCTTCCAAAGGAGTGGCAGAAAGATCAGATTGAATACTGGAAGACTCATGAATCAGTTCTAAACAATCATGTTCAACTGTAAGGAGCCACCCGCACTGTGGCCGCCCAGCCACCAGAGGGTGGCCATCTACCAATCAGGCCCACAATCACCCTGATTGAGCTCAGGTGTGTGGAGGCTATTTAAGGCTTCCTCATGTCCCACTCTGTTTGGTGTCTCTATGCTGAAACTTAAGCTAAGCTGAAGCCAGAAATTTCTCTGTATTTTTCTCCTTTAAAAAAGGAGTGCTGCTTCACTTTCTCTCCTTTAAAAAGAACTTCTCTACTTTTCCTCCTTTAAAGAGGAGCACCTCTCTAGTTTCCCTCCTTAAAAGCAGGAGTGGTTTTCTGTTCACCTTTTTCCTCCTTTAGAAGGCTTATAAGCTGGGTTGCTCACCTCATTTCCAGGGTGACACGTTAGCTCACTCAGTAGTGTGTTGGCCTCTGAAGTGTTACATGCCCTAGTAGGGGTCCGAATCCAATGTCACATTTTATTGTTTGTTTATCCATTTCCATTTTCTTTTCAGAGCACTGGTTAATCCTCCACCAGTGCTCTACTCGTTAAACCCTTTTCATTAAACAATGTAAAGCATAAGCATCTTTAATCACTGATAGAAAACCATAAACCACTCCCACCATCAATAGAGTAGTGATTTAAGCTCTGTCTTAGCATCTCTGTGGCCAGGGACCCAATCCCAATCTGACCAGCCCAACTTTCTGCTTTTGAATTCACCCAGCTTTGACTGGGAGTCAAATACACAAGGTGGGTTTACGTTGCATTTCCCACCTGGGTTGCAGCCCCGTAAATTCAACAGGTGTATCTGTGGAAGCTGATGACAAAAGTGACTGAAACAGAAAAGCAGGGGTGTTTTGTGTGGTAATTGACCTGATGGAAAGATTCTGAGTAGCGCACAGAATAACTTGTGACCACGCAGTCCAGAGGAGCAGAGCCAAAGCCAATGCATCTTGTATGACAGCAGTAAACACAGCAGGGGAGTCACGATACCCTTGTGGCAAATGTCACAATCTTTTGATGAGGTCATTGATGCATCCCAGATCTTGTGTAAATTGCCAGCCCTTGCCCCCTGGCTTCTTCAAGAAGAATAGAGATAATAGGAGTTAGACCAGCCTCTTTCTCTGGAGACAAAGGGTCTTGTTTACAATAAACAGGTGTCTGATGCAGTAAGGTGGACATTCAATGAAGCCCACATTGTCCTTATGGAATGCTCACAGGGAAGCTAGAAGGTCCAATAGGCCTTCTGGAATCGATACATCTGGAACTGCATGTCCAATCACGTCAGTTAACATATACATATATTCAGTGTGGCATTCATGGTCAGCTTACCCTGATCAAAAGAGAGAGAGAGATTCAGTTTAAACATCAAATCTTGACCAAGAAGTTTGAAAGGTGAATCAGATATAATAAACCGATGCATCAAGAAAATGTGAGGATCATCTTGGATATTGACAGGTAATGAAGAAGTGTGAGGACACTCAATGGGAACCCCTGTGCAGATGTAATGGATGCATTAGTCACTGGACCATTGTAACAAAGTGCACCTAGAGAGGAGCATGTGGCTCCGGAGTCAATCAAAAAGAATAAGCCTCACTGTTAACCATCAAATCGAGAATGGGAAGTGATCTAAAATCATGAGCTAGAGTAGCAATAAGTCCAACAAATTGATCCATGTCAGCATCCATATGGCTTTCAGTCTGCGGGCCTCCCTATGCTTGCACATCATGCGGGACCATGTTGGGAGGAGGGGGGGGCAAGTGACAGACTGAACCACATTTCTTCCATCATGGGAAGGCTGCCAAGAGGTAGGATACTGAGTCCCATGTCGATTATTTTGACTCTACCCCCCCACCATTACCATGATTCCCCTTCTGCTTATTCTCATGTCTCAATCTTTTGCGACTCTCACGTAGGAAATTACCCTTCTTGTGACAATAATGGCATTCCATATTTTCTTTCGGGTTATGCAGATTATTATTGCTGGCCATGAATGGTACCCATTCATGAACTGAGGAGAGCTCCAGTAGATTCCAATTAATGCACCCTCCTAGCCAATTCAGGGGAGCATTTTGCCAATAGATTCTCAGTAGTACACCAGAGAGTCTGTGCATGCTCATGGCACATGTTCTGCAAACAGGTTACCACAAACAAACTTCTCTCAGCTGCTGTCTCTTCACCCAGGCCTGCCTGCCTGCAGAGCAAGATTCTCCCAGCTATTGCTTGCAGGCAGTAGCCATTGTCACATCATGACTAGAGACATTCAGTCCCATCAGGAACCTCCTAGGTTCCATGTAGAACTGCTCGAGATGATCAGAAACACTCCAATAATATACCCTAGCACCCTCAGAGTTTGAATTAGGCAACTCATCATTATCAAAAGACAGAGAAGGAACACCCTCAATTAATTTAGCTTCTGTGAGTCCATGTTTGAAACAATGAGTGAGAATGGTTCTGAGATCAGCTGTGCATAAGCTGTGCATACTTAGGACAACCTTTCAGAGCGTCAACAAATGCATGAGCATTAGATGGATCAGGGAGAGAATCACAAATGTTCTTGATATCTGTAATGTTGGGAGGTTTCACCTGACACATTTTAGGTCCAATCTGTACAAATGGAGCAGAGATGTTATTCACACTACTCTCAATCTCTTCCACCTTTGGATACAAGCATGAGTAGGAGGAGGAGGAGGAGGAGGTGCCACCATTCATGGTGGGACCTGAAGGAGCAACACCAGAGCAGACAGCTCCTCCCTTCTCATCCCCTCTTGTGACTTCCACCTTTTTCTCAGTTACATCTACAACCATCAAAGGGTGTACATCAGAGCAGTGAGCTACCTGCTTGAGTAACCCCCGAATCACCAACGGTGGGAAGGACTCAGGAGAATGCACTGGAGAACAAATAGCCTTCCTATCTTTACGTGTCTCACTGGTCTTAACTCCATGTGCCTTATCCCACATACTTTTAGCCTTTTCCCAGACCGACCAAGCCTTTTTCATATACTCATGATCCCATTTTGGATCCCCATACCCCCATGTATCAACATGTGGGCTAAATCCAACATCTCCCACTTAAATTAACCCATTCTAGGATACTGTTTAAACCCAGTGATGTCTGTCCTCTCAGCCAGATGTTCAGTATACGGTTCACAATATGAACCCAATTTACAACATGCAAGCCAATGTTTTGGAGTTTCTCTAGTTTTGACCCCATGGTTCAGACCGCAGTCCTCTCAAGGGTTAAATTGACACAGTCAAACACACAAGAATGAACACAATCCACAAATCAGGACTAGGAGGAGGGAGGCTTCAGTGCACAGATACTGTATCCACTCAGCTCTACCCAGGCATGACAACCAGTCCAAAACAGACAACAAGGAGTTATCTTTTCCGTTCCAAAAATGAATGTGCACAAAACTTCTGTGCACAAGGTGGAATCTCCCCACCTGCCCGTAACAAGAGGATTTCAATGCTCTCCTAGACACAGAGGATACTTATGCCTTCATTGGGTGAACTATCAAAAAATATTTCTATGAAAACATTTACTATGAGATGCGTGCAAGAAACAAGACGGAATGAAAATAACCAGTCTTACTGACGAAGCATCCCACTTCTGACACCAGATTGTTAGGGAAACCATTAGGTTCCCGAGTTCGACCTCAACACTAAGTTGGCACTCAGCTAAGCCCTCCCTCCTCCCTGGCCTGCAGAGATTTCCCGTTCATTAATCAGGATAGCAAAATAAATATACATTCAACAGACAAAAGGCATACATCATTGCCACCGCATACTCATGATACATACTCATCATTGCCACCGCATGATTGGTCAGAAAGAAAAGAAGAAACCTAAGTGGTTGAACAGAAATGGGGTGACATTCTGCTGAGACCTAAAGAGAGCAGGGTGACCTGAAAAAGGAGTCTAAACAAGTGATAACAGTGGGACTCGTTAATCAATCGCCTTCACTAAAGACTTCATGACCAGGCCTGAACACCAGATGTACAGGCTAAGTGTCAGCTAGGCCTGACCTCAACAGTGCCATCATTGACATAACTCAGGCATTAGCAGAAACATGCCACTAGTCTATGACCCAGGAGTTGGCCCTATAGACTTGATCCTAAGGAACTTACCGGAACCTGTGAACTTACTCAAGAATGTTCCAATCACATGTACAAAACATCAACAGAAGCATGCTCTAAATGTATGCATGGACAACAGACTATAACAGGTGCAACATTTGAAAAATGTGGCCCATGCATTAGGTATGCCAATGCAAGGAAGAGGAACTTGAGTACATTGGGCTGGAGTTCTGGAAGGCTTCTTCTGATGGACTTGACTTGGCAGGCAAGGCAGAGTGTGGATTAAAGAGAAAGAGAGGCTGGGGTGGTGGTGAGGTCATATTTGAGGTTGGCTGGAGAGGAGGAGCTATTTTAGTTACTTCATAACTCCATTTTGAGCTCAAGAACCTCATACCAGCTGTGAGGCATGGTGGTGGGAGTGTGATGGTTTGGGGTTGCTTTGCTGAAGCAGGGTCTGGAGATCTCTCCATCACAGAAACCACTTATGAGATCTTTATTGTATCAGAGTGGGCTTGAGGAGAATGTAACAGCGTCTGTACAAAGTCTGACGCTGAAACGTCACATATGTTTAAAAATGTTGGTCAAAGGTGTTCATGGGGTGTCCTCACTTTTCCACATGGCTTTATATTTTCTCTTTGACCTACTTAAAGCTCTATAATATCACACAAACAATCAGGAAGTCATTTGTTCAATAATTTATATAGTATACTACCGCAATATTTCTCAGGTCTGGTCCTGGAGGCACCCTGCCGTTCACATTAGTGGATTCCCAGCTTTCACACACACTCTGCAACGCTGAAAGGGCTTACGATTCGTTGAGTCAGGTGTGTTAGGAGCAGGGAATGCACTTAAATGTGCAGGACAGTGGTGACTCATTGACATTCACATAATTATGACCTACCTTAAAACCTTTTTTCCAAAGTGCCGTAAGAATGTCATTCATCTAGTTCTTTGTTTAAATCACCTACACGGTGTAAAATTGCCTGTAAGAGACACTTACTTGTTGCAAGACTGCCAGCGCAACATCTCTTGAAGCCCCAGAGGTGACACTTCCTTGTAATATGTTAGTTACATTTCCTATAAAGGACAGAAACAGTCTCTCAAAGATGATATTCCATATTCTATAAAAACAGCGTTTGCTTCACTTACTGTTGCTCACTTACTGAAAAATGAATAGAGCAGATTCTGCCAATGCACTACAAGTCCTAGTGTGCAGCACAACTTACCAGGAGATGAAGATGTAAACATGGTGCTTGGTGGATTTGAAGGTGTAGTACTCATGGTGGTGCTTGGTGTTGTTGTAGTTGTAGTAGTAGTAGTAGTAGTAGTAGTAGTAGTAGTAGTAGTAGTAGTAGAAGTACTAACAGTAGAAGTAGTAGGAGTAATAGTAGGAGTAATAGTAGTAGCAGTAGGAGTAATAGTAGTAGCAGTAGTAGGAGTAATAGTAGTAGTAGCAGTAGTGGTAGTAGGAGTACTAACAGTAGAAGTAGTAGGAGTAATAGTAGGAGTAATAGTAGTAGCAGTAGTAGGAGTAATAGTAGTAGGAGTAATAGTAGTAGTAGCAGTAGTGGTAGTAGGAGTAATAGTAGTAGCAGTAGTAGTAGTGGTAGTAGCAGTAGTAGTAGCAGTAGTAGGAGTAGTAATAGTAGTAGCAGTTGTTGTTGTTGTTGTTGTTGTTGTTCCTGATGATTTAACATAGAAAACAACAGAAAACTAAATGTGAGACAGAAACAATGCAGTGTTTATATATTACAGAGACACAGAAACTCAACACTAATTGTCTTTTGGTTAAAAAACCCAAACCAACAAAACCAGACTTAGTTTTGTTTAGATGTTTAGTTCAGATATATACTCTCTATGATACTGAAGAAACTCTAATACCTGTAATAAACATAAAC